>JAEIFJ010002494.1:0-205078 GCA_018903435.1 Leucophenga varia | reverse complement strand
AATTGATTAAGTTTTTACAAAATAAGTTAAAATATATTTTAAAATGTTTTTATTCCATAAATAAACAGCACTAAGCTGATTAATAAAATTTTAAACGATTAAACTCATGATAATTATAATAATAATGAGCTGTCACCATAATCAGGAAAGTGAGTTTATATCCATAGTAATAATTGGAGTATTTACAACAATTTTACATGTTTTGGGAGATGTTTAATTTGTTTCTGCACACGCATTTTCATTATTGCTCGCTTTTGCTGTGAAATGAAAATGAGAATTTAATTAACATAAAAACAAAATAGAAATGTTTTCAATTTGCGTATATAAGTACAGAGGTATGTATCTAAATCTAATTACCCAAACAATCCATTTGTGACTTTTGGGGGTTTTGTTCCTCCTCTGCTGCCTCACTTATGGTGGAGAAATTAGTTAGACGCTGAGAATTTGCCTGCGGACTTGTGGACAATAAGCGACGGGGTTTCTGTTTAATTGGCTTTTCGTATGTTTGCTGCAGTTTTTGTGTTGCAGTAAATGTAACAATTGGCTTTAAATTATAAATAAAAAATAAAATAAAAATAAATAAATAAATAGTTCTGTATAATTCACAACATTTCGCTTTGTACAACTCACCTTCACCGTTTGCCTGTCGATGGAAATACTTTGTGTCATATATTCCTGATACTGGGATATCACGCAGAGCAAACAATGTAGCTAAGAGTATTTACCATTAGAGGATTTGCCATTTGAAATGAAATAATGCTCTACTCACATTGAGACATAAAAGAAAAAAGTCAATTGTAAAAATGAAACCAACAATTGGATCGAAGATTACACGTTTCGCCAACGACAAATGTATGAGATGTGTCAGCTCAATGAGCAAATCGCACAGCATGAAAAATATCCATGGTATCAGATATTGACGTTTGTTCTGGGACATTAAAAAATAAATAAGTATATAATTACACTATTAAATTGTAGCACCATTTTACTTACTTCACGTAGTCCAATAAGTAACAAAATCGAGGAGAAAATCATCAGCAATGAACAAGCCAAAAACATTATATTGAGTATCACAGTAGCTGTCAATTTAAAATAAAAGAAAAACTAAATAAAAAACTGAAATGAAAAAATCTCTTTGTCTAAATTCTAAGCTTCTTTCTTACCCACAGTCACATCGCCCTTCTCAATAAGGCTCTCCCCAACAGGCAGCTCAGCCGTCCCAAAATAAATTCCTTTTCTTCATTAATGTAAAACAAAAGCAACAAAGAAGAAATGCCAAAATAAATCTGTAATAAAGAATAAAAAATAAGTCTTCAACGAAACTCTATCTATGCAAGTATCGAAGCTTTAATACTCTTCGTTATACTGCAATATTTATCAATCTTAGAAAATGTTGCAAAACATGAGAGTTTATTTGTACATCGTTTGTGGGGTTCCAAACTTTTGATTTCCATTATTTATTCCGATATATAGTAAAATTGTATATTTTGATGGATCCGAACAATATTCATATTCTCAAAAAAGGTGAATACTGAGTAGCGCTACGAGAATGTGTTATTTAAACAAAACAAGAAAGAAAGCTGCAGTTGATTAAGTCCGACTACAAGGTACTCAATCTATATAGATGATAACAAAACAAAATCATTCAAATAGTTTAAATTTTTGGTAAATTTTTAGAAAATCCCAAATTTTGAAATAAGTTTGTGAAAGCGCCTTACATGAAAATATTACATTACAATTTAATTTATTACTCCTTCTGACATCCATATTCTTAATTATGGATGTTTTGTTGAAAATACCTTTTTAGTATTAATTACAGGAGGACCCAGGCTGAGGACGGCTAATGCAGAGACGTCCCAGACTGTGACTGACCCATGCATATACAAAGCCATTCACGTCAGCTTTATAGGATATTTTAAAAAAAAGTATTATAGTATAGACAAGTCTCAAATGGCTACTGTTGATGAGTCATGTATCAGTGAGTCAATTAACCTGCGACAGTATAATTCTGGTATTAATAAAATAATTTGAAATAAAAATACATCATGAGAGGGCTGGAATTTTCAAACCTTAAGTTATGTTTTGCCAGTCGGAGTGGCTTAAACGTTTACTGAGTTTCATTTATTTTCGTGGGAAATATTTAAAAAGTACTAAAATAGTTTCTTAGTCAAATGTGTATGTTAAAAACATCATATATAATATATATATATATATATATATTATATATGATATATATTTATATATATATATACATATATATATATAAATGCTCTGTTCGTTTATACGAGGCTTACAGACTTGAAAAGTTCTGAACCGTTTAAGCCCAAATTTTGACACAACATGTGTTGAGGTTTGGACTCGGTTTTTATCTACTTTTTATGTTGATAACATATCTGCGTTTGCAAATATATCAGTTTTTTTGGCGTTTCCCCGTGCCCCTACCTGCAGGCCGCCAGCTGCCCCTACTTCTGCGCCACCTGCTTGCTGCCAGCACTCATGCATGATAAAATGTACAGAAATATAAAACAAAACACCATATGTGTGTGAGAAAACTGGCATCACTGCTTCTCATAGTTCTAGGTTAAGAACTATGATAGATGGAATGAAAAGTGTTATCAATATTTTCGTCTTTGAAAGGCAAAAAAAAAAATTGAATCACATTCATCTATCTCTCATGGTTTTTCGAGTTCTACGGCGAAACATCTGAACATCTGAAACATCTGAACATCAATCAACCGAAACTCTGCAACGGCAGCGGAAGCAACAATATTGATGGGGCCATTCAATGCTGAAGATGTCCTAATTCCTCGAATTCCCATAAATCCAACCGTACCTTTTTAATTTAAGAGATTGCAGTTTCCAATTCGATTGGCATTCGCAATCAATAATAACAATCAATAAATCTTAGGGCCAATCTTTGGAATTATGTGGCTTAGATTTAGGTGCGATTTGCTTCTCACACGGACAATTATATGGTGCTTTGTTTATCTATACTAATATAGTAAAGAGGAAATGTTTGATTTTTTGTTTGAATGTTTGTTTGTTTGTTTGTTATACCCGCCACACATAGTGTGAAGGGTATATTCAGTTTGTCGGAAAGTTTGTAACGCATTGAAGGAGACGTCGTAGACCCCATAAAGTATATATATTCTTGATCAGCTCGATGAGACGAATCGATTTAGCCATGTCCGTCTGTCCGTCTGTCTGTCTGTCTGTCTGTTTACTTCTAAGCATTTTTTTCGATGAAGATAAATAGATATTACGCCGAAATTTGGAACTTAAGCTTTTCTCGGTAACGACTACTTTGTATGTTAAAACCAAGTTGCCACGCCCATTTTTAGGTGTAGCCCCATACAAACTTACCAAAAATTTTCGAATTTTTGTATTAAAATAGGTATTATTTATGCATGTATCCACTCCAAATTGGGTAAAAACTCTTCTTATGTCATCCAAAGTCGAATCCAAGGTGCCACGCCCATTCCTAGGTATAGCCCCCATACAAATTTACCGCACATTTTCGAATTTTTGTATGAAAATAGGTATTATTTATGAATATATTCACTCAAAATTGAATAAAAACACTTCTAACGACATCCGATATCAAAAACAAAGAACCACGCCCATTTTTAGGTGTAGCCCCCACACAAATTTACCGCCCATTTTTCAATTTTTGAATAAAAAATGGTATTATTTATGAATTTATTTACTCCAAATTAGGTAAAAACAATTCTTTTATCATCCAATTCCAAAACCAAGATGATGCGCCCATTTTTATGTATAGCCCCCCATACAAACTCACCGATTTTTTTTTAACTTTTGTATGAATAAATGTATATAAGCCACTGATGATCACACATAAACTATTCAAAGATTCGTTTGGCGGGTATTTATGCTTCGGTTCCACCGAAGTTAAAGTTTTTCCTTGTTTTTTTGTTTGTTTTGAATAGGCTCCGAAACTACTGGACCGATTTAAAAATTCCTTCACCGTTGGCAGGCTACACTATTCTCGAGTGACATAGGCTATGTTTCATTTTCAATTTTTGATCCGGGGCCTAATGGGGGCCTTGAAACTGGAAAACCCAAATATTTGGAACAAAAAGACGTTAAAAATTTATTTATGTTTCTTTTGTTTTAGAATTCAGGTGAGCAACACGACGGGATTTTGAAAAATTTTGACCCGGGGCCTAATGGGGGCCTTGAAACCGGAAAAGCCATATCTTTGGAGTGAATCGACGTAGAGACTTGAAACAGGGCTCATTTGAAAGATGGTTAAAAAACATTTTTGGCGTTCAAGGTGTTCAAGGGATTTCCGAAATTTGGACCTGGGAACCATATTTGTGGACCCAATATACATTTTTTTGACCAATTTTTTTTATTTTTATTACAGGTGAGCATTTAGACGGGATTTTAGAAAATTTTGACCCGGGCCTAAGGGGCCTTGAAACCGAAAAAGACATATCTTTGAAATGAATAGACGTAGAGACTTGAAACTGGGCACATTTGAACGATGGTTTGTCGTGTTTAAGGGATTTCCAAAATTTGAACCCAAATTTTTGAACAATTTATATTTAGCCACCAAAGGGAAGCAAAAAAACGCGAGCAAAGCCGCGGGTATCTGCTAGTTCATATGTATATATATATATATATATATGTCCTTTATTAGCATCAAACAAAGATTCAAAATTTAAATTTTTTGCATTTTTCTTTGATTCTTAATCTAGGAACTCAAAATTTAGTGTAAATTATAGCCCTCTTACACATTAACTCCATTTTTCAAGTCAAGGCACATAAAGATTGGGTATAGGGTATCTTGCAGTCCAGCATTCTCGACTTTAGCGTTCTTTCTTGTTTTTTCTTGATTTTACTTATTACCATTTAAAAATATTGGTAAAATCGAGTTGGTTTTTTTCTAACCTACCTATTCCATGTAGATTCCAAATAACGCTTCTCAAGAACAATGTTTGGTGGCTATTTTTTTGGAATTTACGCTCCTGAAAGCATGGAACAGGTCGGCTAGAAAAAACCCAACTTTTGATGTAAACTAGTGTTATCCTCAATAAATCAAGACCCGTTCATAGATTTGTGATACATTCTTGTGCAACGTATCATTTTTTCTAGCCCACCATAAAGATAGGACATACATATGTACACTTTATTAATTACAGGGTATCTCATAGTCGAACATACTCGACTGCAACGTTCTATCTTGTTTTTAGACTTTGTGTCGAGTGTTGAAATAATTATGAAAAAGAATGCTTAAAAAACAGACTTGTTTAGAACGTTAATTGAATGAAAATAACACATTTTCTTTTGACAAGCAAGTATGATGCTAATTAAAATTCATAAACATTCATAATCTGATTTAAATGCAACAAAAATTACTTACCAAAGTGTACAGGCCGGAAGCCACACTTCCTTTTCGTACAGTTTTCCAACAGCAACACGACTCAAGAATTGGCATTTTTTTTTTTTTTTTTTTTGGTTTAATTTTTGTTGTTGTTTTTTTTGTTTGTCGAACTTAAAAGATGTCAAGCACGTCGAGCATGATGAATTTTGTACACAACATTCTACTTTCTTTTCACTTTATTTTTTCAATTTTCACAACAAAGAAAAAAAAATTTTTTTTTGATTGCAATTTCAACATAAAAATTCTTAAAAGAAAATTTCGTACAAAATACCACAGATTTTTTCTGCTTTTAATTGAAATTTAACTTAAATTCAGTTATGCATTGATATAAAGTTTTTTTGACTTTGTCCAAATTTGACGTATATAATTACACAATCATAACATTCACATTCAATAATATACAAAAATATGTAAATTTGTTTTAAGATTTAATCAAATTACATAAACAAAAGTTTTAATTTTTGGATTTTTGGAGTATTTCATTTAGATAAATTCTTATAATACATATCACATGAATCGATTATTCAGTAATTTATAAAAATTACTAGCAGATACCCGACGTGTGCTCTTTCAGTTCTTTTTCCATTTCGCATCTGCTGTGTTTTGTACAATTTCAGTTCTTTTTGATGGCATTTTTACTATTTGCTTTTTCTTTTTTTTCTTTTCACCGTGACCAAAATGGGCTGGGGCTAACTTAAAACATACTAAAAAATACCACTTTTTTTTTAATCTTACCCAAAACATTTCGGCGAAAGCTGAAATCAGCTGTTTTTTATTTTGATTTTTGTTTATGTTAAAAAAGCAAAACATTTGTGTATGGGAAAATTAGAAAATCGACTTCTTAATTGAACCGATGTTGTTGTTTGTAGCTTTTATAATTTTTATTCAGTTTTACTTATATATTTTTTATACCCGTCACACACAGTGTGAAAAGTTATATTCAATTTTCAAAAATTTCTAACGCATGAAAGGACACACCGTAGACCCCATAAAGTATATATTTTCTTGATCATTTTATTTTAAACTTAAAAAGGAAAAACGTCAACTTCAGTGGAACCGAAGCTGAAATACCCGTTACACAAAACTTTTAATGGTTTATATGTTCACCAGGTGCTTAGATTAAATTTCACGATGAATTTGGTCAAATTTGTATGGAGGCTTTATGTTACATTATCCCGATCCTTACCATATCGAAAGTGTTCACGTAGACGGACATTGGAATTGATTTTACTAAATTTTAATTGGATTCATTCAGAAATAAAAAAAATTTTTATACAAAACTCGAAAATGGGCGGTAAACTGGTATGAATGCTTTACCTTAAAATGGGCGTGGTGCCTTAGATTTGACATTGGGTGACTTAGGAAATGTTCTTACCCTATTTGGAGTGAATATGTTCACTCCAAAATACTTATTTTCATACAAAAAATCGAAAAAGTGGTAAGTTTGTATGGGGGCTATATCTGAAAATGGGCGTGGCACCTTGGTTCTAACATAGAAACTAACTAGGAGCACAAAACGCTTAAGTTTCAAATTTAAGGTCAATATCTTTAAAACTTTCCGAGTAAAACGCATCGCAACAGACAGACAGACGGACGGACAGACGGACATGGCTAAATCGATTCGTCATCGAGCTGATTAATAATATATATACTTTATGGGGTCTCCGATGCTTCCTTCAATGCGTTGCAAACTTTCGGACAAACTGAATATACCCGTTTACACTATGTGTAACGGTATACAAAGTGCTCTCCTGGAAAACGGTAAAATCAGACTTAAGCAGTTTTCCATTTTTACCACAGATATTTAACCCTTATAAAAATTTACCTCTAATTTTTTAGTATTTGTATTAAACAATGGGTTATTTATTAAGCTATTTATTTTAAATATACTCAAATTATTTATTGAAGCAGCTAATAGGACACATGATTACATAACCCCTTTACCGAACATACATATTCATTCAAGAAAAGATAGACTAATCATCGTCGGACTGGTATTTAAGCTTCGGTTCTACCGAAGTTAACGCTTTTCCTTGTTCTGCTCTAAAATGTGCCAATTGAATGTTATTTTATGACCATTTACGAAGAGAAACATCGTTATCCGTTTCAAAAATATTTATTTTTCAGGTATCAACATTAAATCTACGAAAAAATGTTTTTTTTCCACCATTTCTATTAAATATTATCCGGTTAAAAACAAAAATACGGTTCCCTTTATTTTCGATATAGAACAATTAACAGCTTTTTTTGAACCATCCTAATATATCTGCATTGGGGCTCTCACCCATATTGGAATACCTTATTTGAACCATCGCACAGTGGGCGATTCGGGCAATCTAGCGTAACGAAATACATATTTTCAACTTTTAAAATCCGCCAAAATTTGAATGCCCGCCGATTGCAAAATGTCTAATTAATAAATCGATAACATTAAAACTTGGATAGACCATATGGTTGATCAGCTGTTAGATGTCAAACACAACATATGCAACATGTGCAACACTGTTTGAAGATTTCTGCACACATTTTACATTTTCGCAAATTGTTGTTAAAAATCATAAAAATTCTTATTTCTTTATGGTTTTTTGCTATTGAACAACTTAAGGTATGTACTTAATAAAAATAAATGTTTTGTGGCCTGTGAATATATGTTGTATTGCTAACGTGTGATAGAAACTAACAAGCTTTTTAATTCCCTATTTATAAGTAACTTTCAAGTTCTGTAGACTAAAACATTATAAAGCCGGTGTTGGCCGGCAACAATGTTTTACTTGTTTGAAAATATGGTTCGTCCTCTGTGTAAATTGTCCAAAATTTGGTGCGTCAAGCTGCGTCAGCTTGTACTGAGCAAGAATACAATTCCGTGGTTGAAAAATTAAAAAGTTTCTTCAAACGGCTGTCTGAGAAGTGGAAAAAATGCCACAGGAACTCCAAGCGATTCGAGGACGACAACGCAGAATGGCTGGATGAACCATTGATTCTATTAGACCCAGCTACGAAATCGATTGTAGGACGAAAAGAAGAAGACATTAACGATTGCCATAAAAATCGTCAATGCATTAAAGTTTCAAATCTTGTGGAGGAAAACTCTTGCAATGAGCTTTTGAGAGCAACGCGTATAAGCCTATATAAATGTGAAAAACAAAGTGCATCTGACATAGTTTCAATGGTAAACTCAGATCCTGACGATGACCATGAATATAAAGAGTTGACTCTCTTTTCTAAATGGGGCTGTGATGGCAGTTCGGGACACTCAACTTATAGGCAGAATTTCAGCAATACTGAATTAAAAATGGCAGATGAGCATTTGTTTTGCATATGTGTACACTTTGGACAAATCCTCGACCATCATCGACTAGGTATTGTAGACCTCTTAAAATAATTTTTGCTAAAGAGTCTACGGATTTAGTAAGAGCCGAAATTGAAAATGTCGAAACTCAAATACTTCAAATTGTGCCCACAAGATTAAGCCGATTTGAAGTTACGCATAAATTGCAGCTCACGATGATAGATGGAAAAGTTTTTAACGTAATAGCAGAAACGTCATCGCAAACCTGCGGCATTTGTAAGGCCACACCTAAGATGATGTATAATTTAGATGCCATAGACAGCTTGCCAAGAAAGAATCACCTTTACAATTTTGGATTGTCGAGTTTGCATTGTTGGATTCGTTGTTTTGAGTGTATGTTACACATAGCGTATCGGCTTCCGATTAAAAAGTGGCAAGTCCGTGGTTTGGATAAGAGCATAGTCGACCAACGAAAAGCAGCCATCCAAGACAGGTTCAGGATAGAAATGGCATTGTTGATAGACATTCCAATGCAAGGTGCTGGAAACACAAATAGTGGCAACACTGCTCGAAGATTTTTTGAAAATTCTCATTTGTCTGCGGAAATTACCGGGGTTAGCCATGAATTAATAAAAAAGACTTACTACCATTTTACGTTGCATTGTGTCCGGGTATTCGATAAACACCGATATCTATCGTGAATACGCCCTAAAAACCGCACAAATTCTTGTAAAAGAGTATCCATGGTTCTACATGCCCTGCTCTTTACATAAGATTTTAATTCATGGAGCAGACATAATAGAAAGTGTACCACTCCCGATTGGCATGATGTCGGAAGAAGCTTTGGAAGCCAGCAACAAAAATTTAAGAAATTTTCGGCTAAAACATACCCGAAAATATTCTAGAATAAATACGATGGAGGATCTCATTAATTCTTTACTAGTTTCTTCAGATCCTGTGATTACAAACTTGAGTAAAAGCTCAGTAAATAAATCGAACAAAGTATACGTGTTCGACAAAGAAGCCCAAAAACTGCTCTTAGACTATAATGAAGAATCATCGGATTCAGATTCCGATAAGGAAAATTGACTTCTAAAATTAAATACTATTAATCTAAAAATATATTATTCGCATAAATTAATTAATTTTATTTTTTACAATAATTAAAAATATATTAAAAAAAAAAATCGTTGAATTTACAAAAAAAAAATTTCTTAAAAAAAAAATTATTATAAAAAAAAATCCCAGTTCGTTTTCAACAGCTGTAGAGGTCAGTCGTTTACTAGAACTATTTTTCTCAAAATTTTTTTCTGAATTTTTTTTTTTTTATTAATTTTTTGAAATAAATTTTGTTTTCTGGATTGTGACCGACGTGGAAGAAAAAACTTATATCCTCAGGAAGTAAAAGGAAATCGGATATGGATATGGCAAAGGCCATTCCATATTCGAAGCAGTCTCGGCCATCAAGGCAGCGTGCTCCTAAGGAGAGTGAAAGTGGCAGTAGAAGTAGAAGCAGGAGCAAGAGAACAAATTTCAATATCATATCTGATGACAAATTAAATATTGAAAATGTTGTGACTGTAGATGCTAAGACGTCTGAATCTTTTACATACAATATAAGTTGACACGATTTGGAATGAAAATGAAAAAAAGGCAATAAACCCAATAGATCTCTCAATGAAAATTAAACGTTTCAAAATACCTGGAATTCTGGAAGTCTGTAAAATAGGGTATGGAAGATGCAAAGTTCTCTGCAAAACTGGTCTGAATGCAAATGAGCTGGTTAATAACTCGGAATTAAATAAAAACGGTTATATCTCAAAAATTCTTAAGCATTTTGTGATGAAAACCGGATTAATTTTCAAAGTACCAACTGATATCACTACTGATGATTTATACGAAAATATTGAATCACCAATTGAAATCAAAGAAATTATAAGAGTTACTAGAAAAGGAAAAAAATGAGCAAGGGGAGGATATAATAGTTCCAACGCAGAGAGGTGAAATTGGTTTTTGAAGGAAATGCATTACCTAGTGAAATTGTTCTTGGACATTGTAAAGTGGAGGTTCAACCTTTTGTACATTTTAGCCAGTGCTATAATTGCTTCAAGTTTGGTCATTTTGCTTTGCACTGTAAAAACAACAAAAAACCATGCATTAAATGTGGAGAAGAACATGAAGGTGAAGTTACCTGTACGTTTATTAAGTGCATTAATTGTAAAGAAAATCATATGGCAAATTCTTTAAACTGTCCTGCAAGGAAGAAAGCTTTTGCAATTAATAAAACCATGGCTGTTGAAAACTTGTCAAGACAAGAAGTTAAGAAACGTTATCCTCACCTATTTAATTCCTTTAAACAAGTTGATTTTAATTATAATTTGGATTTCCCGATACCACAATGGACTAAGAAAAATCCTATAAATATTTACAATAACACAGAGCTAGCTGCCAAGGAAATTCATGCACTGAATTCATTTTCAAAAGTGGTTAAAAGAAATTTATATAAGGAAAGAGAACTAAAAAATATTGAACAAACTATGGATGCGCACAGAGCTGTTCTAAAAGAACACTCGTACACTCCTCAACATTCATTTAAAAAAGTAGATACTCATGCTCAGCACAATATTCAAGATGTAATTAATATCATTAAAAAAAGTATAACGAACTGGAATAATGCAAGTAAAACAGTAGAAACCAAAAAAGATCTTCAATATGTAAACGATATCCTTGGAAGCATATTTGCAGAAGAAGACACTGAATTCTTTGATTTAACAACCTAACATCATGAGAATCTTACAATATAATATACAAAGTTTAACATATTATAATAATAAGTATCTGTTAGAGCTATATATGATAAACAATAACATCGACTGTGCACTTCTTTCGGAAATTTGGATCAAAAATAACTCAGACTGCAGCATTAAAGGTTATAATTTTGTTTCTAAGCCACGAAGAGATGGTTATGGTGGAGTAGGCATTTATATACGTAAGTCGATAAAACATAATAGAATAAAAGTAAATCCAAATGCAAGTGATACTGTTGGCATTACGACAACAAATTTAAGAAGAAATATAAATCTGTTAAATATTTACTGTACTCCAACTATGTCTCAAAACGACTTTCAAAAATCTGTGCAAGATATCTTTTTATATGGATCGACTAATGAAAACACAACAATAATATGCGGAGACTTTAATGCCAAATCTACCTTATGGGGATGTGAGGCAACTAGCCCCAAGGGTAGAT
Source organism: Leucophenga varia (assembly GCA_018903435.1). NCBI lineage: Eukaryota > Metazoa > Arthropoda > Insecta > Diptera > Drosophilidae > Leucophenga > Leucophenga varia. The sequence continues at coordinate 193,132 of JAEIFJ010002494.1, read as the reverse complement.
TTATTGAATATACAATGTTAAACGAAAATTTCACATGTTTAAACAATGGGTCTCACACTTTTAATCCACCTCACAGAAATGGTTCTGCTTTGGATCTTTGTTTTACAAATAGCACCACAGACACTTTTACGTGGAATGCATCTAATGTAAAAATAACAAACAGTAACCACAAGCCAATTATTATTGAAGTGAACAATTACTCAGCTATTCCCGTATATTTTAAAAAAGTTATTCATAAAAATGTTCTTCAAGATGTATCCACACTTGAAAATTTCAACCTAGATGAATTTCCCATTTTGATAAAGAATATTATTGACAGTAATACGATAACAATTAATTCTCGAAACAAATATCAACCCAAACTATGGTGGACTCCAGAAACTTCAAGGCTATTTAGGGTACGTAATTGCGTCTCAAATATCACAAATCAAAAAAAATTGAAGATGCTTATGCTTACGTTAATGCAAACATAGTATTACACCAACATATTAAACTATGTAAAAAGAAAATGCTTTCAAAATGCAATAGACATGATATCTAACACATCTAACATAAGAGAAATGTGGCAAAAAGTTTCGCATGTGAAAAAATATAAGCAGGAGAAAAAGAGCAAAACTGCTGGTCTGACAACCAAGCTAATGAATATCTTCATTATATTTCCGAGATTCCACAATCAACAAATGTTCAACTTCCTACTATTAATTTACATTTGGATGAGAACAGCAATCCTACTCCCTTCATTTTTGATGATTTCATAAGTTTTTTACAAACCAGAAACATACACTCAGCTAATGGTCTTGATGGAATTTCATATAATATGCTGCTTCATCTTTCGGATACTGGTAAGCGTGCACTATTTAATGCTATTAACGAAATTTGGACCAAAAGAGAAATTCCTGTAGAATGGCGCAAAATTAAAATTGTTCCTATTCCAAAAAAAGGCACTGATGTATCCGAAATTAAAAATCATCGCCCCATATGTTTGTTGAATATCTTGCCAAAAGTAATGGAGGGGTTAATAAAACCAAGGATAGATACTCATATCACCAAATACTCCCTTTTACCTGCTAGAAGTTATGCTTTCAGGAAAAATATGTCCACCGCAATGTGTATTAACGATCTGATTAATAAAGTTAGCATACTTAAAGCAAATGGTTATACAGTAATGGCTGCTTGCCTTGACATTCAAAAAGCTTTTGACTCAATCAAGACTTCTATATTAATCAGTAAACTTAGTTACATGAATTTTGACGTTTCTATTGTTTTTTGGATTTATTCGTTTTTGAGTAAGAGAATATTGATAATGAATAATCAACAAAAAGAAGTTGATGAAGGATTATGTCAAGGAAGTATTCTTAGCCCGCTACTATTTAATTTATACACTGCTGAGCTACATAATTTGAACAATGAAAACTGTACATTATTCCAATATGCAGATGACTTTTTTTTTGTATGTTACCATAAAAATGCTGCTAAAGCCAGAGACTTTTTAAACAACAAAATATTGATTTTCAAGAAAAGTTGCGATCTTATAAATTTAAGATTTAATCCGGCTAAATCAAATGTTATTCATTTTAGTAGTAGACGGGAATCTCTGAATATTATTGTTGACAGAATTAATATTCCTGAAGTGGAAAGCATCAAATATCTAGGGCGCATTATAAAACCAAACAATTCTTGTGACAGTCATGTGAGCCATGCAATTTCATCCTGCAACAAAACATCTATGTTTCTCAACATTCTCAGTGGCAGCCATTTTGGAATTCATCCTGCCAGGGCTCTACAATTATTCAAAAGCTTTGCTCGATCAAAACTTGAATATGCCTGTTCATCATTCGCAATTATTAATAAAACAGCATTAAAAAAGCTGAGCGTATGCTATAATAACCATTTAAGAAAAGCTTTGGGACTCATAAGATCAACGTCGGTTAACTACATTTATATTCTTTCCTGCGATTTGCCTCCCGAAAAAAGGATAATTTTTTATACAGCAAAGGAACTTGCAAAAATTTTTGCTTATCAACTTCCTGCAGCAAATGCTCTTAATAGCTCTGAAATAGAGATCAAAACAAGCTATTGGAAGGTTTTCCGAAAATTTAGTGTTGTTTTTCAAAATATTGCTTGGATTCAATCTGGAAAAATCGTTAATGCAAAAATATCAGCAGACTCTGATTTTTACAAAGGCGCAGCAAAAAACAAAGATATGGCAAACAATGATGTTATAAAAAAACTTAGGTTAGAAAAGTTGAACCTATTAAGCATGGACAATTTTGAAATAATTTTTACGGATGGATCAGTCAAAGATGGTTTCACAGGTGCGGCTTGTTTTTATGCGAAAACAAATTATATTCAAAGTGTATTTACTGATAGAAACACTTCATCGTTAACAGCAGAGTTGCTAGCAATTGACTTAGCTGTAGATTTAGCAATATTAAGACACTTCACCAAAGTCGCTATTCTAACGGATAGTCTTAATGCAATACTATTGCTGGAGGCAGATGCACCTGATAATTATATTGCTCGTAACATCTTAGAAAAAAATTCATAATTCAAGTATATCCAGCGTTGCCTTTCATTATATACCAGGTCACGCAAATTTCAAAGAAAACGAAATTGTTGATGCGGCTGCAAAATCAGCAAGAATTTCTGGGACGTATGTGAATATAAAATGGACTTTGAAGGATGCTATTACGCACATTTATAACAGCCTATGGACTGAATGGTCAAGGGAGTACAACAATTTTTGTACTGAAAAAACTCAACATTCTGCAAATTGTATCCACATACCGTTAACAAACCATGGTTTAAGACCAAGCAACATAATCTATCAAGTTCGGAAATCAAGCTAATAAATCGACTATTAACTAACCATTCTTTTGATAAAAATACATTATATAAAATGAATGTTGTTCCAGACAATATATGTAGTTTTTGTGACGGTGTGGAGGATGCATCCCATATAATATTTCAATGTCGGAAATGTGACCCGACTAGGTATAATTATAATTCAATAAAGAACAATAATAATTTAATGGAGTTTTTTAATGTGGAATCACCAAGTAACTACAAAGACATAGTTCTTTTTCTCAAAGATATAAACATTAAATTGTAAATTTATATAATAAAATTTTTATTTCTGTATGGCGTTATGACTCTAGTCTGGCCAATTTTTTTGCATGAATTCATTTTAATTGTATTCATGCTTTAACTTAAAAAATAAAAAAAAAAAAAAAAAAAAAAAAAATCATTTAACTTTATTCCTTTAAGGGTTCTTAATATATAAAAATTAATATCTTTAATAAATATTTCCTATTTTTCAAGTAATTAATTTCGTTACGCTAGATTGCCCGAATCGCCCACTGTGCATCGTAGGCATAATTTAAATTTAATTTGCAGTTTATAGATTAAGAAACATAGAAGCTATTATGCAAAACTCAAAATGTTGGTATAGGTTTGTTTAGGAGTAGCCCATGAAATGGGCTAGACTCTTTTAAAAATGACCAAACGAAGACTCAGAAGAGACTGGATATATTACATCATCAAAATTCGCGATTGATTCAGGGTTTTCTCGACTCTGCTCTTTTACTAGAAGGTTCAAGTTTTAATTTAAGCCTTATTCAACATTTCTATCTGTTATACATGATCAAGAACAGAGTTTTTTTTAATTTTTGAACCCAAGTGAAAAGCTACTAAGGCCAAATTTGCATTCAGTAACATAAGCCTAGTTTGATGATTGAATCAAAATGGTCATTTTTAAACGACCTGTGTAATTACTGTAGTTTTGAAAACAGATAAAAACCTTCAAAGATTGCCTCCAACATACAAACAAATTCAATCAGAATTTTTGATTTCTTCTCGAGAGTTGGTTTCTCATGAACCGATTCCATATATTTTGGGGTTTAGATTACAATTTATTACAATTTCATACCGCCCTATGCCAAGAACATCTTGCTTAGCGATTTTCATCGATTCGCACGAGACATAAAGATTGATTGTTTTCCCTCAACTAATCACACGGCGAACTTTGAGCAAAAATAAAAATCTTTTTATATTTTTGAGATGAACCGAATATCGGAATGAGGATCACTATGTTTCTGACATTATCTAATCTAAAGGACTTCTATTACTTTGATCAAAACAGAAAAAAAGATCTTCAACTAACAAAATTTTATAAGGTTTGGAGAACCGGTTCACCACTTTGGCTGCTAATATGGTTCTGTTTTTGTTTCAAAACAATTTTCTTTCATAATTAAATTTATGCTAAAATTTTAAATGAAAATATTAGATTTTAGGTTACTTGAACATTTTTAACCGTTCCACAAAATTCAACAAAATTCTAATAAAATTAAAATTTTTTTTCTGTCAACACATTTATACATTTTTTATTTTAAATTCACTTTTTAATCATTTCAAATAAACTTTAAGCTGCTTTTTTTATTTCATTCAACATTTTAAATCTCAAAAAATTAAACAAAATAAATAAAATAAAATCACGGATTATAGTCTAAAATGCAGCTTAATATTACACGGACGTGATTTATTTGTTTCGCTGATTTATGACACAAACCGAAATTAGTCGTAAAAATGTTTCTATTGTATTTATGTGTATGTGCGAATAGATGTATCCTTTCGTAAACCGATTTGTTTCGATTTGATTTCTACAATCCGCTGCCATTACTTTACGCTTTAATAGCCGAAAAGAGACTGAATGCTCTTGACGATTTCTACGCTTTTTCGTTACTTTCGAAGATGATTTTATGAATGAAATTTTTCGAATATAAAACGTAAACAAATGCGTAAAAACTTTTTTTTGAAATAAACAAGAGTTTCGCTTCACGAAATTATCTCGAAGTTTATATTAAAACATGTCGAATTCTGAATTTAATTTTCTGTTAAATTATAACCAACTTCTCCCCGCCATTACCGAAAGTCTAAGACTGTTTTTTTACTTAGGTAACAATTTGGCGTCAACGCCGCCGGGTTTCATTTCTAAGAATAGAATGAGTACCAGTATCTAGTTTTTTTTTTTTGTTTTTTTGTTTACTGTCGTTGCTATCTTTGTTAGGAAGAAGAAGGAAGACAATAGAAATGACCGTTTTTAAAAGCAATGAATCAACGCGTGTCACAATTTCAGCAAAAATATGACAGATTGAACCCTTTAGACATTTAGTTTTTTTATTTTAGTTGAATTTCAACCATTTACCTGAAATAATCATAACTAAGGTGTTCAGAAAGTCTTGCGATAATATAACGAATTGCCATTACACCGGAAACATTGTGAATGCCCTTTGTGAATCAGCTTTCAAACTATATTTTTTTCGTCACCCTTTGTCTTGATGCACCCGCTTCATTTGAATTAACGGTGTTACCATCGTTTGCAGAAAAACTTTCGTGTTTTGCAACACTGACATTAGTCTGATAAAAATAAATTTTTAGTCAAGAGTCTTAGTACAGCCAAAAAGTGGAAAAATCAATACAAAATCGAGAAAAAAACGGTAACTTCGGTGCAACCGAAGCTGAAATACATTCAAAGTTTATACGTTCACCAGGTGCTTAGATTAAGTTTCACGATGAATTTGGTCAATTTTTTATGGAGGCTTTATGTTATATTAGCCCGATCTTAGCCATATCGATAGTGCTCACTTAGGCGGACATTAGAATTGAAATATTAAAGGTTTTCATACAAAAACTCAAAAATTACGGTTGGTTTGTATGGGGGCTACATGCAAAAATTGGTTTTGACATTGGATAACATAAGAAGTGTTTTTATCCAATTTATAGTGAATATATTCATAAGTAATACATATTTTCATACAAAAAAATCCAAAAAAGTTTGTTTGGGGGCTTTGATTTTTACTCTAACTGCTTAGGACTGAAAAAAAACTTAAGTTTCGATTCGTCTCGACGAGCTGATTAATAATATATATACTTTATGGAGTCTCCAATCTCCTCCTTTAATGCGTTACAAATTTTAGGAAAAACTGAAAATGGCGGGTATAAAAAAAATAATTCTTTCAAAATTTCATATTATTCTTACATCTAATATATTGTAGAAAATATAGAAACGCTAGTGGTGTCATTTTCAATGGTGAATTTATAGTTAATAGGTAATTTTAAAATTTATTTTTTATTGAAAGATTAGGTACTCTATAATTTAAACATTTTTAAAAGGTTTTTTATAACAGAAAAATTTAAGAATATTTTAAATTTCTGGAAAATACAAAATACAAAAAGGAAAACCATTGAAATTTATCTATATCCTCATCTAAAGCATCAACCGCCAAAGGGACAAAATGTACTTTAACCATCCAATGGATTTAATTTAGCGCTTTGACAAGCATTTAAAACGCTATCTATGCCATTTCGGCTATTTTATTGTAAAAATATTCGAAAGCTAAAAAGCCAAAAGCATGTTCAATTTTCATTGCTTGGCTTTAAATTGTTCGCGAATCTTTACGAGAATAGCAATCTCAATCGTAGTTAAGAGATTGGATCACACAAAAGTCAATATTGTGCTGATATCCCACACAAAGTCAAAAATTTATTTCTGTAATTTAATGTCAGCACTCATACAGACTATAGTGCGTATGAATACGGAGCAAATAGCAAACAAATTAACATAATGAATTCTGTGAAGCATCGAGCCACGCATGCACATGCGCTAATTATGCCAATATATATTCCAGCATAAAATTAATGAGCAACAGCAACGATTTAAGATGAGGGGTCATTTTTATTATGATAGCACAATTACGTCAAAATTAAATTTAAGAAATCAAAAATTTAGACTGTACGGTACCGTAAAAAATGAAAGAAATCTTAATTTTTACTTTTTAACCCATTGGTGGACCCAACATCGACTTTTACCATTTTTTTTTTTTTTATTTCAGGTGAGCACTAAGATGAGATTTGAAAAATTTTAGCCCGGGCCTAGTTGTTGCCTTATAAAAAGAAAAAAGCCATATTTTTGAATTGAATAGACGTAGAGATTAAAACTGGTTTAAAAGATGGTTAAAAACTTTTTTGAAGTGTTCAGGGGTTTTCTGAAATTTGGACCTCGGCCCAGCAGTGGGGACATAAACTATCTAGAGAATTGATATTAGGCGCATTTAAAAGATGGTTTCCGATAATCTAGAGACTTGATATACATAAGGCATTTTGGATTCAATGTTTGGCTTGGCGACTATTTTAATTTATCATACTTTGGACGAATGGATGCAGTACTTGCCAATACCTTTTTCACTACTTATTAAGAATTTATAGAGTTGACAAGAAGAAGAAGAAGAAAGAAGAAGAAGAAAAATAAAGCAACACGGCTATTAGCTAGTATTCCTATATTTTGAGTAAAACTCCATATGAAGTGAATGTTTTTTTACACCTCTCGTCTAGTTTTTACAATTTTCGTCGCCTCTCTTTACGAATTTTGAGCACTAGGCCGCAATACAATCCTTTAAAAGTGCCTAGACACAAAGCAATGCATCCTGTCTTTCTCCGTAGTGTATTCAAATCTGATGTCTAATTAATAATATTTAAGTGTAAAAGATGTGATGGTCGTGAATGCAAGATGCCTAGATGGTTTCGTTTAGACGTACATGTTTCTGGTCTAACGCCAAATCAGATGAACTCGACACAGAGGAACTATTCGTACTCGAAGACTATAGTAGTAGTTTTCGCATGAAAACTTCCTATGATAGTACCAATAAAATATCCCAGACAAAAATAATGTAAATGCTGCTAAACATTTCTTTTAATACTTTTATGGTATTTAAATAATTATGCATTTTTTAAACGTTTTTTTCTTTTTAGCATATCAATAATGAACAGGAGACGGTCATACGCTTTATCTCAAGTAAAAAACAATTATATCATTACTTATCAACTTTTGAATGTCGAAAGCTTCACTTTGGTACATATATAAGGGGAACATGCACAAAGAAGGTTCGATATAAAAATAGTATTAAAAAAAAAAAATTGTTACGCCGGTTTTAATACTTCAACACTTCAAGCCCTCACCAAAATATCTTCGTAACTCTAAGCATTTTCGTCAACGTGCAACATTGATTGATTACTAAAGGGTGGTTAAATTTCAAGGGCCGATGTTGAATGTGAACCACACCTAAACGTCAAGTTTTTCCTGCATTTCTTTTGACATTTCTCAACTTCAGATTAACTCAATTTGAACCATGGAAAGATACACAATCGAGCAACGCGTTAAAGTTATTCAGGCCTATTATGAAAATGGGCTTTCAAATCAAAATGCATATCGTGCACTTCGTGATTTTTCGGTCAATTTAATTGTCCAAATGTGCGTACAATCGGGGTCTGTAGGAGATGTGAAAAACACCAGTGCATGCTCGTACAGCTCGTACTGCAGAAAATATTGCTGCTGTTCGTGATAGTGGGGTTGAAGAGCCGTCCACCTTAACTCGTCGTCGTGCCCAACAATTGCACCTCTCACGCTCGTCGTTGATGAATATTATGCATAAAGACTTACATTTACACGCTTACAAGGTTCAATTGACTCAAGAACTAAAGCCTCTTGACCATTTCAAGTGTCGTCAATGGTCAGAATGGTGGCAAGAAATGGCAACAGTGGATGATCAATTTTCGAAGGAAATCATCTTCAGTGATGAGGCACATTTTCACCTCAGTGGATTCGTCAATAAGCAGAATTGCTGCATTTGGGCGAATGAGAATCCACGAGTGATTGTCGAAAACCAATGCATCCACAAAGAGTGACTGTTTGGTGCGGTTTATGGGCTGGTGGCATCATAGGGCGCCGTGCTTTCCTTCGAAAATGAGGCTGGCCAGGCAATTACTGTGGATGGTGTTCGCTATCGTGAGATGATAACAAACTTTTGTGGCCTGAATTGGAAGATATGGATGTGGACGATATGTGGTTTCAAAAGACGGTACCACTTGCCACACAGCTAACGAAACAATGGCTCTTTTGCGCGAAAAATTTGATGGCCAAATAATCTCACGTCGCGGCGATGTCAACTGGCCGCCAAGATCATGTGATTTTGACACCGTTGGACTTCTTTCTTTGGGGTTATTTGAAAGAAAAGGTGTACGCCAATAAGCCAACAACAATTCAAGAGCTAAAGTATGAGATAATTCGGCACATTAACGACATTGAACCTCAATTATGCCTCAGTGTCATGGAAAATTTAGACCATCGGATGGACGTGTGCCGCCGAAGCCGTTGCGGCCATTTGGCCGATATTATGTTCCATACATAATTGAGTCATACCAATATATCATAATAAAAGAAATGTCAATAATTTCCTAAAAAATTCGTGTTTTATTCAAAATCAACATCGGCCCTTGAAATTTAACCACCCTTACATTAAAGTGACAAGGGCACCGGTTTTGTAGTGCTTTTTAGGGTATTTAGTTTGTGCAAATGTATGTTAAAGGCGGAAGGAGGCATGGCAGATTCTATAAAGTACTATATATATGTTTATAATAGGTACATACCATACACCAGAAATTGTGGCGAAACTAAACATTCGAGGTCTTTTATCAATTCTGGGAAATTTTTGTTGGTGTCAATTTTTAATTTTTGTATTAACAATTAAGCAATTAGAAGCATTTTATTGGGAAACCGTTTACTAAATTGCAAATAAACTTTTACGTTGTAATTCCAAAGAAATAAATTAAGTTCAGCATGCGATTTTGTTTTTAGAATAAAGAAATCAAATAGCAAAAAAAGTTTCTATTAATTAATTAATTCAAAAGATTGCATTGTAAAAAGATTTGGTATTGTTTTGAAAACGAAAAGTGTATATATATTTGTATATAGTATGCATATATATTGTATTTGTTTTTTATATATCGCCAAAAGTTAGCATTCTTGAAGCAATAGTTAAGACGTACAATTAAACAATTAAAAAATTTTAAATTTTTATTTTAATAATTAGAACTGGATAATATGATGTATGTTTGTATGGGGAATATACCTAAAAGTGAGCATGGCACATTGATTTTAACATAAAAAATACACATGATCTAGAAAAGCATTGATAGGAGAGTTGATCTAGCTATGTGCGTCCGTCCGTCTGCTATGCTGTCTATCATATGAAGATGATTATCTCGGAGATAGAGCTACCATATTTTAAACGTAGACTCTTCTAAACCGTCAAATGTGTACGTTTTTTCTCTAGCCCCATTTTAAGGAAACCCCACATACAAATGTTGGGGTTTTCCATAAAAGCGTCTTTGTTTCTTATTCTAGAAAGTCTAAATTTAGTATACATTATGCCTGTGATAGTTTTATACTAGCCCCAACAAATTTTGGTCAGATAAACGTTCTTACAACGTTTATTGAAGTCAAATTGTCTCAGAGAGCGGAGACAAGGGCAGTAGAAATTATCAGAACATCGTGAAGCACACGCCGGGTGTCCGCTGGTTCAATATAAAAATATAAAGCATCAGAATTAAAATTAAATACAATAAAGTATTTTATTGCAACTTGAGTAAAACGGAAAATTTCATTATTTTAAGTTAAAAAAAAACCATTTAATAATTGTCTTTGAGTCTTCGATTCTTAAAAAACTAGTTTGTAAGTATTTTAAATTCTATCCACCTTGTTGATATGCCTTTTTTAATTCTAGCAGAACGGCAGTTGTACGATTAACAAGCTGATCGTGAATGCTGTCATCCACTACTGGATTTAATAATGTTGACTTTTCATCTGGCTCTCGATAATGCTGCATTTGGCCCAAATTGATTGGTACCATTTTTTTGGTTCACAGCTTCCTGAGTACGCCATTGGAAAGTGGTTATGCAGAGTGACTGCATACATCGTGTTGTGAAGACATTTGACTGCTGATCTAAAATCGAGATGCTCAGCTACACGTTCGACGTGTTGCAGCATATAAAAATATTCCGGCAGTTCAGTAAAGCGAACTGGTTTTTCTGGATAACGTGGAAAGTATATATTTTCGAAAGCAAAAACCTGCCCATCTCTTACAATTTTCAAAGTCAGGATCATTACGTTCATCGGGCGTACGATTCGCGATCTCAATCAGCTGTGTCCAATTTGTAATGTTACCCAAAGGCATAATGACCTCGTCAATATCAAAAATGCCTATATAATCGTAACGATATAGGTTTCGATAAAAGCAATCATTGTAGGGTATCATCTCATTTAAAATGCGATTAAGAAAGTCGTGTTCCATGGCGAAGTGATGGAAATGTGGCATTGAATGCGGTTCGCCACGCCCCATTGAGAGCTCGCGTAAATCAACAAATCCCGTTGTATTTTCATAGTGACGCAAGACACGTAACATATTGGGATGCATTTGAGCATTGTAAAGGGTGACCTTTTCAGCACCGAGTATGCGCATCATCTCCAACCATTCAACGAGGCGAGTCGACAAATCGACATATGGAAAATCAAGCGCTTTGACGCAAACAGCAAATCGGGGACGCTTTTCAGGAGGTTGCGACGTGGGCTTAACTCTTATATCAGTCTGCAAATTGTCGTCAGAGTATAATTCATGATGAACACGCACAACATTTGTTGCCTGTTCACATTCCTTTAAGACCAGCGAGACTGAACTCGGCACTTTGTACTTCATGTCTCCCTCGGGTAGCGGACAAGATATCATTGTTGGATAAAAGTGAATTGGCGAATTGCCCCAAAAATCGTGCCAAATTACATTATACTCTAGCACAGGCACTACAAGCGCTTCGTACCGATTAGGAAACCACATCTGACAGTACATCTTTGGGTAATTATTTTTTAATTTCATTAATCATCGTAAGAACACGAACAAGTGGCGCATGTTCCACCGATTTACGTTTATCGTAGTACGCACCGAAGATATAGTAAATTTTATCGCCATTCTGAACCTCCTGCCAGTAATCGTTGTGGAACTTTATATCACTTAAAGGTGGATACGGTACACAGGCATCATTCGGTCTTTCTCTTTCTGTTCGTTAGCTAAAAGTTCTTCAAGCGGTAATGAAGGCAGTCTTTGGCAACTAGCTGCTGTAGTCGCCATATAGATGGTTCTATGGAGTACAAATAAATGCAATTACTTCTCAATTAAAGACCACAAAAATATCTCTTATTACAACTAACCGGTTTGATATTCCATCGGCACTTTTGGCAAATAATCGGGAGATTCGCATGCTTTTACGTTCTTGAAACAAATAACTTTCATCATAACTCCCAAAGGCATAGTAGTACACCAAAAGACCAATTAGCAATTTTGCACAAATAACAATAAGTATAATTTTTAAACAATTTTTCGATCTACTTGTCATCTTAGTTAGTTATAAATTGGTTCTATTTGGTTAGCAGTACAAAATGCATTGAAAGTATTTTATCTAATAAAGTTTAAAGTGGAACTCGAAGACAACCGCACATAACAAGAGCTACTTCGAACTAAATATTTCATTTGTGAAGAGTTTTATGATAGTAAACCCTCAAAGAGTGCTAGTCCAAACTGTTGTGTTATTATCAAATAATTGATTCGCGCTCGAAAAGGTACCTATTTATGTATTTATATTAAAAATAAGCATTGCTAGCTCTCATTTTATCGGTTTACCTATGCGATAAAACTACCTCTGAACAATTCGTTAATTAATTTTTTGAGATAACAGAACCAAAATTCGTTAATTACAACAAGTGAACGTTAACTTCGGAAGCACCGAAGCTCAAATACCCGCCACACGAAACTTTATTCATTTTCTTGAAAAATAAAAAATAGAAGGTGAGTTTGTATGGGACTATACGTTATAGTGGCTCTTATCCTTGTCATATCGGAAGCATATTATTCATAGGATAACAGTAGAAGTGATTTTACACAGATTGTAGTGAATATATCCATAAATAAAAACTATTTTCATACAAAAATCTGAAAGGGCGCTTAGTTTGTATGGGGCTCGTATAAAAATGGGCGTGGCACCATTCTTTTGAAATTTAATGTCATTGAAGTGCTTTTATCCATATTTGTAGTAAATACATTTATAAATAATAACAATTTTCATACAAAAATCGAAAAAATGGAGAGTTTGCATGGGGGCAATATCTAACAAATGGGCGTGGCACCTTTCTTTTGATATTGATGGATGGATAATGGATTAAAAGGGCAGAGCCTCTACCCGATTTGTAGTCAAACATTCATAACAATAACTATTTTCACACAAAAAATCGAAAAAAATGGTAAGTTTGTGCGGGGGCTATATCTAAAAGTGGGCGTGGTGCTTGGTTCTGACATACGAACTGCCTAGGAACGTTTAAGTTTAAAGTTTCAGGTCCATATCTTAAAAACTTTCCGAGAAAAACGCATTTACTGACAGACTGACTGGCTGACTAAATGTACCTCTGCCTCTATGTCTGTCTGTCTGTCTGACTCCTCTATGTATGTGCATGTTTTATATGCTTTTCCAATAAATATTCTACAAAAAGGCTTTGATAATGAACAATTGTGGCATAGAAAGGCACAGCGTATAGTATTTATTTGTGCCATAAGCGCTGTTGCCCTAGGAACAAAACGGCTTAAAAATAGAGCAGAGTAGAAACTAAAAAGAGAAAACTAAATAAATAAATAAATATGTTTATGAACAACAAATGGCGTTTTTTTATACCCGCCACACATAGTGAGAAGGGTATTATCAGTTTGTTGAAAAGTTTGTAACGCATTGAAGGAGACATCGTAGACTCTATAGAGTATATATATTCTTGATCAGCTCGACGAGCCGAATCGATCTAGCCATGTCCGTCTTTCTGTACGTCTGTATATTTCTATGCATTAAAAAGTGCCACGCCCATTTTTAGGCATTGCCACCATACAAACTTACCGCTTTTTCTATATTTTGTATAAAAATAGTAATTATTTATGAACGTATTCACTCGATATTGGGTAAAAACACTTCTTATGTCATTCAATGTCAAAGAAACAGATGCCACGCCCATTTTTAGATATAGCTCCCATACAAACTTACCGCCCATTTTCGAATATTTGTATGAAAAAAGGTATTATTTATGAATGTATTCACTCCAAAATGAATGAAAATACTTCTTATGTCCTCTAATGATAAAAAAAGGTGCCAGGCCTATTTTAAGATATAGCCCCAACACAAACTTACAGGTAATCTATATGAGTTTATTCACACCAAATTGGGTAAAAACATATCTAATATCATTCTATTTACACACCACCTATATTATAAGGATCGGCCCACTATAACATATAGCCCCCATATTATGTCTCCCATTTTCTGATTTTTTTTTTTTAAAGAAAATGTTTGTTTATCTGTCTTTAGCTTATAATTTGACCATATTATTGTGTCTTAATTTTGATTATATCGGAAAATAATAAATAAACTATTCCAAGATTCGTGTGACGGATATTTGAGCTTCGGTTCTACCGAAGCTAAAGTTTTTCCTTGTTTCATTTTTATTTATTTTTATATATATTTTTTTTTTTGTATGTGTGTGTGGTAGCACTTAATCCCGGAAAAGTATTTTAGCGCAAAAAACAGAGCACAACTGAACTATATAAAAAATAATCACTCATCCACTCATGGCGCACTCACGCTAACTTAAAGCATTCAGTCAGTCAGTCAGTCATACAGTTATTCAGTCAAAGTAGTACATCAGTTTTAGTTTTTTTAAAAGCATAAATCCGATTATTTAGCATTTAATCAGTTTTTCAAAATGTACGCAGTCAGCTGCAAATGTTGGCTGCTTTCAGATACAAACGTATACATTCGTACAATCTATAATTTTGAATGTGGTTTCCGCTGTTTTCGGTGGTTTCAGCTTGGTTGATTTTACTTTGGTCTTCTCCAACTGCTTCGTGGCAATGTTTAATTTCTGCTTCGTTGCATTAGAGTAGAGTACAACCGCAGTACGCAGTACAATAAACACATCACTTAACACCGAACTCAACTCATTCACTTCATTTATACCTATCTGCCTGCCTGCCTGCCTACAATTCATATGATTTTTTTAAGCAATTTAAGGTAAATATTTCATAAGGCAAATTGTGCCTCTTAAATGTACGAATGGATTTTATAGTTGTTGTTGTTGCTGTTCAATGATGTTGCGTTGAGTTGGTCAAGGTTGTGTATTGTTGTGTACGTAAATAGGCACGCGAAACGTAAACAGTTAGACAGGTGGACGGACAATCCCTTCGTGTACGGATTAATTTTAAGCTTACGGCTAAGAAGTAACAAAAAAAAAAAAAAAACATAATAGTAATAAGAAAGAACGCAATAATCAGGTATGCTCGACTTTAAGATGCCTTGTAATCAGTCTATAAGAAATATAAATACATATATACAAATTGCAGCAAAAACAAAAATCGGTAAATAGTATTCCACTACTGTCTCTTTCTATTTTGCTTACTTATTTTTTTTTTTTTTCGAATTTTCGCATATGCCGATGACAAAGACGAAATCGGCAAAAATGATTGCGCAGTCACCCGAGCTTTCTCAGACATAGAAAAAAGTCCCGTTCAATAGGACTAACGGTGAACGAGTGCAAGACGAAGTATGTAGAAGGTCTTTGAGGACAGAAAACTTCAGCTTTGGGGCTGTAGAAAACTTCGACTACCTGGGCTTAAATATAAACAGCAACAACAACACCAGTCAGAAAATTAAACAAAACTTGATGTATGGCTCAGAAGCATGGGTCATGACTGCATCGGATAAGTCGACGTTGGGCGTGTTTGAGAGGAAGATACTTCGGAGATTCGTTGGTCCAGTTAGACTGGGAAATGATATCCGTATACGCACGAACGATGAGATGTACGAGCTATATACTGACATCGACATAATCATACCCGGCGTGTGCTACTACTTTTGCAGCTTTTTTTTATTGCACCGAGACTACGATATGTTGGGGCTAGAAAAAAAAGACTTCATGAATGAACCGTATGTGCCTAATGCATTGTCTTAATGGTCTATAATCATACTTGCATTGTTGCCTTTCAAATGAATCCAGTTTGGGACTATTCGGTTCGATTGTTTCAAAGTCCATAGCGGACATAGAAACATTTTGCGCAACATGTTGAGTGCGAAAATAAAGATTTGATCTCGAATCCCACATCCCGAAGTACAATTTTCAATATTCCGTTTGTTCCGTTCAAATCTATGGTGTAAAGAGTACAGGAAATATGTTCTTACATTGAGATCTTCATGCTTTTTACAAACATTTACAAAAATCGAATATACCCATTTAACCTTCAACTATAAAGCGTATAAACAAATCAAGTATTTCTTAAAAGTTACTTTTCCTTTTTCGTTTACAGGTTAAGTGTTTTTTTTTCCTTGTACATTTGTACAATTCTTCAATATGAATTGAATCTCGTTGTTATTATAATTGCGCCAAACTCAAAGGCAGCAGCAAGATTAATATACATCTAGGCACGCAATTTGTATTTCATTAATAGGCCTTCTCTTATTTATATTTTCTTGTTACTTCCTTTATAAATCATTTAGTGTAATATAGTAAATATTTCTTTTTAGTAAAAAAAAAAAAAAAGAATTTCCTCGTATTTCTTTCATTTTGTATTGCTTAAATTTCAATTTTCACGCTTCGTTGTAAGTTTTTCCCAAACTCAATTTGTTTTCAATTACTGAAACAGATATATTAATGGGGTACTAATTTGTAATTTGCTCGATTTTCATAATAATTTCGATATTCTTGATGATAATGACGATGTGGTTGTAAATATTCGATACAGGTAATTGCCGCAGGTGGCGATTGGCAGGGTGCCAAAATTATGCGTAAAGTCTTAAACAGAATGCAGACATGCAACATATTGATATGTAATTTGGTAAAGACATTTCAATTAATTTGCCAATAAATATTGATTATTACTATTAAAGTTTATCTTGAGTGATTTTTAACATGAATATTATTTTTTTTTTTTTTGAGAAACGCTTTTCGAATGAAAATTGAATCTCTAAAACTATAAATTATTTGCTTAAAAAAAAATGACTATTAAGTTAGTTGGGTGATGTAAGCCACTTGTATAGCTCACAAACTACAATAAATTACAAGCTGCTTTCTTAACAAAAAGTTCTATGCCAAGCAACATCTTGCCATCACTTCTCATAAGTGGCTCACTACACTCCACTCACTAACCCTGCATGTATCTAGTTTCTGTTCTATAAAGTCAAATAAAAAAAATGTGTAACTTATTACATTACCATTTAAAAAATTAAAAAAATACTTACTTACTTCAGTAAGTTGGGTGATGTTAGTCACTTGTATAGCTCAAAATCAACAATAAATAGCAACTAGCTTTCTTTACAAAAAGTTCTGCCATGACCACCGCAAACATTCCCCTTGCCATCACTTCTATATTTTTAGCTATAGATCTCTCAATCTTAAGTGGCTCACTACACTCCACCCACTCACGCTGCTTGCACCCAGTTTCTGTTCTCTAAATACTAACTTACTTCAGTAAGTTGGGTGATGTGCGCCACTTGTATAGCTTAAAATCTACAATAAACAGCAACTGGCTTTCTTTACAAAAAGTTCAGTCATGACCACAGCAAACATTCGCCTGGCCATCACTTCTATATTTTAAGCTATAGTACGCTCACTCTAAGTGGCTCACTACACCCCACTTTTTTCGTTCTATAAAGTCAAATACAAAAAATTATTACATTCCCATTTAACGAGCACTTAACTTTTAATCATTTTTAATCGCTTAATTTCACTTTCAGCGAAGCAATAGCGCCAAAAAGCACTTTCATTTTGTCTCATTTTAGTTTATTTCAATTTGTAAACGTAACAAGGCACAAACAACAAAAAATAAATCAAGATACATAATTATTGTTTGCACAATGACTGTAATGTAGCTCAATATATCAAATGATTTTTGCTCTATAAGTGATTTTTAATTTTGTATCTTCAAAATGCCATTTCAACTTTCTTTATTTGTGCCAAACATTACATTGTATACAAAGTCAAATCAAGTCCAGTCATGTGAAAGTAATCGCAGCATAACGCGTGCAGTATGCTGCGTGTTTTTATTAATCGAAATTAATCGAATAACATAAACAAAAAAAAAAAAAAACTTGAAACTATTATTGTAATAAAAAAAAAAAAAAAAATATATCTCAAAGTGCACTTTGAATGATTTGCACTTTGATATGTTTTTAATTGCAAAAAAAAATTTTAAATACTTTTTTCTCTTCAAAATTATTATTTCCTTTGCATTTTTTTTATTGTCTCATTGCATGGAATATAAATCAAATTTTTCATTCTAAATTTAGATTTTATTAAATGCGCATAAATAGGACAACAGGCAGCCAAGCAAGTAGGCACTTGTTATGCAAATGTCACTTCACTTGTCACTGTTAATGCATTTTTCACAGAAAAACTAAAAAAAAATATTTTTCATTTTTATATTTTTAGATATTTGACAATGGGCAGCATAGATACACATGCACATTAACAGATACAGATACATATACATAGATACATAATGTATCTGCTATCATTTAAAATTTGTTGTATCACCTCAAGTCGCATTACTTGTGACTTTTGTATTGTCTAAAGTTTTAAAAATATCTTATCAGTTTAAATAAAGTTGTTGGAATACATTTTTTTGTTTTTTGGTTTTTTGTCGGCGTTGGTCTTGTGAATATGTTGCAGATATCATCATCATCATCATTATGTTCATTAATCAAATGCTGACATATTCATTTAATTTTAATACGAGAAACATTTTTTTGAATACTATCATTCTGTTTTTTTTTTTTGTGAGTTAAAAAAAGAAAAATATACAAATAAAAACTAGAAAAGTGTAAATACTATTTAGAAAGCGTACTAAATAAATAAATAAAAGTGATTAGTATGAAAACAAAGTTTATAAAACAACATAAAAATTACATAAAACCTTCTACAACTAAATGAGTGTGAATACACATATTTTTTATTTGAATTATTGTGTTCAGATTTTGATTGTATTTTTAAAAAAAAATAATTTACTTTTGTATTTGAATCAAAATTAAGTTATAAATTTAAATAGCAGATATACATAATGAAAATATGTATAGCGAAACATAAAAGTGTATATCGGCCACTGCACATCACTAGAAAAATAAATATGTGTGTGAGAGGCAAATGTACAAACAGTTAAGTGTGAATAGAAAAAGTTTTGTTTGTTTTTGCTTAGATATTAAAAAGAGTTAAAGCCTTCTCTTGAGTTTAGAATATAAGAAGCAAAAAAGTAAGTACAGGGTGCCGTTCTAAAAATAAGTCAAACTACAAAAATATTATTCTAAAAGTAGAATTTTTATTGTTTCTTTAAATGAATTAATTTTACTTTTAGATCTTTTGTACTAGTTTCAGTTTTCAAACATAACAAGTTCGTCTCTAGAATGGTCTAGCAATAAGATTGTGATTAGGAATGTATTAATATTAAAAGGTATTAATATTTTTATTTATACTCGAATTTGAAGAGCCTTGATTTTTTATTTTTTACTTGAAAATGTTATCATAATAAAGGGTGTCCCAGAATTAACGCAAGATTTGCAATAAATGCTGGCAACCCTAACAAAAATCTATCGTGTTCCATCGTGTTACGCTTCATTTCTACTTGACCTAAACTTTTCAGCTGTCAAATTTTTAATTTCCAGAGTTGCCAGCACATTAAAGTAAATCCTGTGTTTATTCTGGAACTTGAGTTAATTCTGGAACATTATCGATGCTATAAATTTGTAAACTTCTAATGAACAAAATTGTGGTACACTCGATTTATTTATTGAGTATGTAAGTAAGCATCGCATGTCAATACTAAGTAACCCCTTTCCCCTTTCTTAATTTTAATACCGGTTTTGACCCATTTGGGCTTGGAATTATATATAGTAAAACTCTCAAATATTTCGCTGAAATTTTTTCATATCAAACTTTTTCGTTCATTTTTCTAAGTTTATTTTGTACATTATTCTAGGTTTGTTTTTTTTATACCTGTTACACATAGTGTAAAACAGGTATATTAAGTTTGTCGGAAAGTTTGTAACGCATTAAAGGAGGCATCGTAGACCCTATAAAGTATACATATTCTTGATCACCTCGACAAGACGAATCGATTTAGCAATGTCCGTCCGTCTGTTTGTTACTGCGCGATTTATTCGCTCAGTTTTAAAGATATTAAGTTAAAAATTTAAATTTAAGCTTTTTAGGTCCTGTGTACTTTTTATGTTAAAATCAATGTGCCACGCCCACTTTTAGGCATAGCTTCCATACAAAAGTATAACATTTTGTCAAGGAAGGACCGAAGCTCAAATACACGCCACACGAAACTTTATTCATTTTCTTGAAAAAATAAAAAATGGAAGCTGAGTTTGTATGGGACTATTTGTTATAGTGGCTCGATCCTTGTCATATCGGAAGCATATTCATAGGATAACAGTAGAAGTGATTTTACACAGATTGGAGTGAATATATCCATAATTAAGAACTATTTTCATACAAAATCTGAAAAATGGGCGCTTGGTTTGTATGGGGGCCATATCCAAAAATGGGCGTGGCACCTTTCTTTTGAAATTGAATGTCATTAAACTGCTTTTATCCATATTTGTAGTAAATACATTTACAAATATTAACAATTTTCATACAAAAAATCGAAAAAAATGGCAAGTTTGCATGGGGGCTATATCTAAAAATGGGCGTGGCATCTTTCTTCTGATATTGGATGGATTGATATTGGATTAAAAGTGTTTTTACCCGATTTGTAGTCAAAACATTCATAAATAATAACTATTTTCATACAAAAAAATCGAAAAAAATGGTAAGTTTGTATGGGGGCTATATCTAAAAGTGGGCGTGGCACCTTGGTTCTGACATACAAACTGCCTAGGAACACAAAAAGATTAAGTTTAAAGTTTCAGGTCAATATCTTTAAAACTTTCCGAGAAAAACGCATTGCAACAGACGGACGGACAGACAGACAGACGGACATGGCTATATCGATTCGTCTCGTCGAGCTGATCAATAATATATGTATATACTTTATGGGGTCTCCGATGCCTCCTTAAATGCGTTACAAACTTTCCGACAAACTGATAATACACTTCACACTATGTGTGGCGGGTATAAAAATGTATTTATAAAGCGAATGGCTTCAATTATGGTACAAAATATTAAAAAAAAACTTGCCTAGATGGTTAGAATTCATGGTGGAATTTACAGTACAATTTAATGCTGTGTGCTACTTAAAGTTAAAATGTACGTCAGACCTAACGTTCGTCAACCCATAAATGACCAAAATTGGGGGAAAAAAATGCAAAATATATATGGAGACCGTTTTAAGAACCTTCAATAAAGTTTTGTATAATTTGAAAGAAAGTCGTATTTTGAAAAAATAATGTGGGTCACAGAACTGTCATTTTTCATAGCATCGAACACTACAGTAACATTTTATGATGTAATATTACATAGGCTCTTTAAATTCTACGGCTCTTAACTTTACAAAATGACATCAAATTTATGTCAATAAATAATTTTAAATGTTTTCCTGTAAACAACATCGAATTCATTACGCGTCAAATAAATCAAAAAATTATTATTATGATTATTTTGAATATTGCGCTTACAGAATTTCTATTTGTTGTGTACTAAACATAAACAGTTTTCAGTTTTCGAATTGTGTAAACATAGACTAAGTGATTACGTAGTAAATTTACTGTTGTACGGTACTACTCTGTGTGATGGGTGTTTGTATCTAGATACATTCTAGATTCTACAAATATGTTACATATTGATTTTTGATATCGTGCAGCACATATCCTTCGGTGTATGCCACTTAAATTCAATTACAAAGCAAATGTTGCAAATATTGTGGCGGTTTTTTGTTTGTCTACGTTAAATATTTGTCTTTGATTTACATACAAACGTTAAGGCAGGCAGGCCTATACATAAATCAATCGAATATACTCATAGGTATTTATGTAGAAGTGAATATGCTTTGTAACGTGTAGTTTACATGTGTTTTGTTAGTTTTACTTTTGAAATCAACAAGTTGACAAATTTATTTATTATCTAACATACACAATATTCAATCGTTTCGATATTTCGATGTTTATACTATATAGAAGCCGAAAAGTCAACGCAACAACAACATCTAACGTTGGCAACCAAGACGCTTTAAGTTGTGTAAACACGCAAGTTGTAAACAACACCAAACTTACTTATAGTTTTATATATAGACTTCGACTTCATATATGTACGAGTATGTATACAATATCTTTGTATTGACTTATGCCGCCAATAGTCAGTCAGACTACTTAAATATTTTGCTTTGTCACTGACTTTGGGGATAGCTTAAAATCAAATTAAATATTTTTATTTAATAAAGAATTGTGTAGAAGAATTTTTTTATTTTTTTTGCTTTAAATAACATAAATAAGAATTTCGTATTTCGTCATAAATTTTTGTGAAAAAAAAAAAATAAAACCTAAGTAGATACTTCAAAATATTATGATGTTTTTAGCGAATTTTAGTACATGACACATGTGAAAATTGTTGAATTGAGAAAATATATA
Organism: Leucophenga varia; assembly: GCA_018903435.1. Lineage (NCBI taxonomy): Eukaryota > Metazoa > Arthropoda > Insecta > Diptera > Drosophilidae > Leucophenga > Leucophenga varia. The sequence continues at coordinate 170,608 of JAEIFJ010002494.1, read as the reverse complement.
TCGTAACATGTACAATCGTAAATAAGTTTTCTAAAATGACGTATAAACTACTGAAGCGATTTACAAAATATTAATATTTTTATACCCTTTGGGTACAGGGAAGCATTGGAAGGGGAGTCGAACTAGCTATGTCTGTCTGTCTGTCCGTCCGTCCGTCCGTCATGCTGTCTGCCGTATGAAAACGATTATTTCGGAGACTATAAGAGGTAGAGCTTTCAAAATTGAAATTTAGACTCTCCTAGGTCGTCAAGTGTGCACTTACAAACGGTTTTTCTCTAGACCCATTTTATGGAGTACCACCTATACAAATCTACCCCAAAATTTTGGGGTATTGCATAAAAAACGTCATTGTTTTTTATTCTAGGAAGTTCAAATTTAGTAAAAATTATGTCTATGATAGTCCCAATAAAATATCCAAATATGGGTAGGACCAACAAAATTTTAGGTATAGCCGCATACAAATTTACCCCAAAATTTTGGGTTTTTATATAAAAACGTCATTGTTTTTTATTCTAGGAAGTTCAAATTTAGTACAAATTATGTCTATGGTAGTCCCAATGATATAGACCAATATGAGTACGCCCAACAAAATTTTAGGTATAGCCCCAATATAAATTTACCCCAAAATATTGGGTTTTTACATAAAAAGTCAATGTTTTTTATTCTAGGAAGTTCAAATTTAGTATAAATTATGTCTTTGGTGTTCGCAATGATATAGACCAATATGGGTAGGCCCAACAAAATTTTAGGTATAACCCCATACAAAGATATACCCGATTTTTTAAGTTTTTCTATGAAAATCCAATTCAATGAGGTATGGTAGTAAAATAGAACCTATCTTAAGGGACATATAGATTGGGTACTGGGTATCTTGCAGTCGAGCATACTCGACTTCAGCGTTCTTTCTTGTTTTAATTTAAAAAATATTTTACAATTTTTTTCAGTTTCAGGAACAAGGAATCCTAATAAAATAAAAGTTTTTAACCTTAGGCTGCATAATATATAAAAACGAAAGAACATAGAAATACATACAAAGCATTTCAAAATTTAACTATAAGATGTTTCAGCCATTAATTGTGAATAGCCGAGAGTTTCTATTTAGTAAAATCGAAAAGGTTTTTTGGTAGCTGATATACGACCCAGGATAAATGTCCACCAAATCGATATTTAGTCTATGTCCATTCTGAAATTCCATTCTAACTATTGGTGAAAGAATTTTTTAAATCGGATGAGTAATTTCGAAGATTACCAACACAATTTGTTTTCACTTTTTAAGTAGTTCCAAAAACTTTCAATTTTCCATTCCTTTTATACGGAGACGTGACAATAAAAGATCTGTTCTTTCTGAACCGAACGTTTCACGAACACATGAAAAATTCGCATACGAAAATTTAATTTTGAAGCTTGAAAAAGAAAGGAACCCGAAGTTTTACGAATTAAAATTTCGTCTTCATAAGACTTCGGGCTCCTTTCTTTCTCTATGCTTCTAAATTGGATTTTCGGAAGCGAACGTTTCATGTGGTCGTGAAACGTTCGCTTTCAAAAGAACACACCTGAAATACGTAAGATGGAATGCAATTAATTGCAATTATTTAGTAAATAAACATTAATAATTATTTTAAAAAAACATAAATATGTGCATAGTAACATTCTTAGGAATCTAAAAAATATTTGGACATGTATTGTTGTTTGTTAAATATTTACAAATGAAACGAACTGAAGAGATTTATATATTATCGTCTAAGTGGATAGCGATTTTTAAAACTATATATTGTTTATGCTATAATATTTAATAATAAAACAATTGATTATTTGATGAACCCGGGATTGGAACCTAGAACTTTCAAAACGATACTAGGGTTATGTGAAATTTAGTAAATGGTTAAAAAGTATTTATTAAAATATAATTTTTTAATTAAGTTTATAAAAAAATTTTTCGTCAGGTCGGGCTGGGCTTTTCAATAGTTCGTATCAGGCTGGACTATGCTGTATTAAAAAAATTTCGTGTTGGGTCGGGCTAACACGGCCTTTCCCAATCTCTACTTCTGAGTAAGTCAACATTCTAATGTAACTCCTTCATACAAACATAGATTATTATAATATTAGTATGATTTTTTTCTGGCGCTGGCGAAATTGGTCTCTATACTAAGAATAACAATTTTGCGATGTATTAAGAACCATTATTTTTTGTATCATAAACCATTGTTCTCACTATCAAGAACTTTTGATCTTTATATCAAGACAAATTATTTTATGTATCAAAAACAATTATTCTCTATATCGAGAACTATTGTTTTGTTTAATTAAATCGTAGAATTATTAAGACTCATAGTTCTTTGTATCAAGCAAAATCTTTCTTTGTATCAAGAATAATTGTTCCTCATGTTATGAACAATTTTTAGTTGTATTCAGAGCAACAGATCTTAAATCAAGAAAATTTTTCTTCTTGTAACAATCACTTGTTCTTGTAAATAAAACAAATGTGCTGAAATCTGTAAAATAAAAATTTTGAAATGAGAATAATGTGCCTGTTCTTAACACTCTTTTGACAGCGGATATACTTGATATGAGCACAAGATGTTTGGTTTTTTTCGCTCTGTAGTGTATTCTTTTTCAAGCACTTCAACTTGAGTTTCGATTGTTGTCTTTTTCACAGCTATATATTAAATATAACACTTTATTGCGTTTTATATTCTACTTAATTATGAATTAGTTATGTTCATATTTAAAAGCTTAAAGCAAAACAATATTTTTACAAATTATTAATAGTTGCCTAATTATTTGGAGCTAAATTTTTAGAACGGCAAATAAACCTTGAAAGCAATTTTTAACAAAAAAAAAAAAAAAAAAAAAACCTTTCGTAATCTAGTTTGTTAAAATAATAATAAATAATTTTTAAAATGTACACTTATTGATTTCTTTGTTGCTTCACGTAAATGCTTTGTCCTTACCTTAAGTTAATTATATTAATAAAATATACATAAGTTAATTACTTATTTCTTTGTTCGAAAGTTAGATAAATAGTTTTAATAGGCTTTAATTTGTTTATTGTTTAAAAATAGAAGGCCTACTTTTCTAACTCAAACTTGGAAACGCTCGAACGGTAAAACTTAGGCCAAGACCGAATTGTATGGTATACGCTAGAATAAATTGATTTCTTGAACGATTAAGAATTTGTATGTCGCCAAAACGAGGGAGACAATTGTTAAGACAATGGGTTGGACAGTAGAACTTATCGCAAACTGATATAGAAAAATTACATAGGAGAACAAAAGAAAAACAAGAAAGAACGCTGAAGTCGAGTATGCTCGACTACAAGATACCCTGTACCTAATCTATATGTACCTTAAGTTAGGTTCTATTTGACTACCATACATCATTGAATTGGATTTTCATAGAAAAACTTAAAAAATCGGGTATATCTTTGATTGGGTTTATACCTAAAATTTTGTTGGGCCTACCCATATTGGTCTATTTCATTGGGACTATCATAGACATAATTTATACTAAATTCAAATTTTCTAGAATAAAAAGCAATGGCGTTTTTATGTAAAAACCCAATATTTTGGGGTAAATTTGTATGGGGGCTATACCTAAAATTTTGTTGGTCCCAACCATATTGGGATATTTTATTGGGACTATCATAGACATAATTTTTACTTAATTTGAACTTCCTAGAATAAAAAACAATGACGTTTTTATGCAAAAACCCAAAATTTTGGGGAGACATTTGTATGGGGGTACCCCTTAAAATGAGTCTAGAGAAAAACCGTTTGTAAGTGCACACTTGACGGCCTAGGAGAGTTTAAGTTTCAATTTTGAAAGCTCTACCTCTTATAGTCTCCGAAATAATCGTTTTCATACGGCAGACAGCATGACAGACGGACGGACGGACAGACGGACGGAGGGACAGACAGACAAAGCTAGTTCGACTCCCCTTCCAATGCTGATCAAGAATATATATACTTTATAGGGTTTATCTTGCCTCCTTCTGTCTGTTACATACATTCGCACAAACTTAATATACCCTTTACCCTTTGGGTACAGGGTATAATAATTTTCAAGTCATTGTTTCATACGTGCCGTATGAATCGTTTGAATCGTCAACAATATCAATTGACATAAATTAACTATAGATGATGTTGCTTGCTTGCTGATAACCTTGACGACAATATTGACAGATTTGCAATTGCATTGTAGCACAGCACAGGTGGTAGTGGTGGTTGCTCATTAAATATTACTAAGAAACTTGTTAGTCGCATTACAAGTAAGTATATAAAAAGTGATGTCATGCAATCAAACGGACAGACGGACGGACATTTTGCAATACGTACAAAGTAGTTAATTGAATTGAATGGAAATTGTGCGCTTTACCTTTTTCATGGGCAATACTGTATTCGGTAGCATCTTATTAATGCCATTCAATGCTGTTGTTGTTGTCATTGTATGATGTGCTGCGGCGGCGGCGGCGGCGGCAGCGGCAGCAGCAGGATGATGATGTCCCATTGCCGCTGCTATAGCGCTTAACTGTGCTGCGGTTAAAGCTGTTTGTGGTGTCAGTGGCGAAACCAATTGTTGATGACGTAAATGTGGTGAGACGGATGTTGGTATACAGTTTAGTTGCTGCTGTTGATGAAGATGATGTTGCTGCTGCTGCTGGTGTTGTTGTTGTTGCTGTTGACTTGCTGCTGCGGCTGCTGCAACCGCTTGTAATAATTGTTGCTGTTGTTGCACTAATGTTGCTCCTGGCGGTGACGGCGCTGTGGTTGTTGTTGTTAAATTTTGTGGTGGTGGAGCTGCTGCTATACCTGCAGTTAGTCCTTGTAACTGTCCTGCTGTAGCATTTAGAAATGTACGCAATGATAACGGCGTAAACATAGCAGCAGCAGCCGGATGCAATAATTGTGCAGCAGCAGCAGTCTGTGCTGCTGCATTTGGTGTTGGTGTTGGCGGTGTCAACTGTGTTGCATAGCTGTGCGGGATTTGTGCATGTTGTACGTGTTGTCCGTTTAAAAGTGTTGCTCCACCATTAATATTAGCAGCAGTAGCTGTTGCAGACGCTGATGTTGGCGGCGGTGGTAAGGCAGTATTGGCATTGTTCGCTGCAGCAGCAAAGCTATATGCACCCATTGGAAATTGCATACTAGCGCTCGGATGCAATGCAGGATGTTGATAGTTTTGTGGCGGCTGTGCTGCGGTGTTTGGTGAGTGCTGTTGGAATGCTGTTGGTGTTTGGTGTTGATGCTGCTGATGCTGAAGATGTGTTGGCGTTTGTTGCTGCTGATGCTGCTGTGCTATAGCATGCTGTGCCACTTGAGTATAATGTTGTTGTTGTTGCTGCTGCTGTTGTTGATACTGTTGCTGCGCATGCGGAGGCACTTGACAGGCAGCTGCTGCTGCTGCACCACCCAACGGATGCGCTGCCAATGCAGCCAATTGTGCTGCTTCACCGGTATAGGGTATTTGCATTGATATCAATTTCTCTTGTGGCACTCCCCATGGGAGATACCATGAACATGGTGGTTGCTGCTGCATTTTATATATTTGCAGCTTTTGTGCTTTATTTTTATAACACTCACTTCACTTCACTTTACTTCAGTTCACTTTAGTTGAACGTATTTCTTGTATTGTCTTTTATTGTTTATTTTTGCTTTTGTTTTTTATTACGTGTGTGTGTGTGTGTGTTAAGTTAATTTATTGCTTTTATTATCATTCATTTGAGTATTTTACCTTTAAAAATGGTTGGGGTAGAGAACAAATGAGTTTTTTTTTTCTATTTGGCGTCTTTAAATTATTTAAACTCTTTAAAAACTTAGAAATGTGTTCTTGAAAGTTCAAACTAAAAATAAACCGGAAACTAGAAAAGTTTTACAACAAATTTAAATAAAAAAGAAAATTTATTAACCTTTCGTAGCATAAATTTATTATGAAATGCATGGACAAAAACTTTGCGGTTGAGTAAGTTAAATGCCGAAAAAATTTTTTTGAAAGCCTACTATTTTTAAATCATAAATTTGTGTTTAATAATGCGATCAACTTTAAATCTAATATTTTATTATGAACTAGTAGATTACCCGGCGTGTGCTACTACGTTGTACGGGTGTTTCGGCTGCTCTTTCAGCTCTTTTCCGTTTCACATCTGCTGTGTTTTGTGGAATTTCAGTTCCTTTTTGTGGCATTTTTACTATTTACTTTTTTTGGGCTGGGGCTAACTTAAAAACATACTAAAAAATTACCACTTTTTTATCTTACCTAAAATATATTGGGGAAAGCTGAAATCAGCTGTTTTTTGTTTTTTATTTTTGTTTATATTAAAAAAGAAAAACATTTTTGTATGTAAAAATTAAAAAAAAGAACTTCTTAAATAAACCGAATATGTATTAGGCATTGTTTTAGTGGAATTTCAATTTACATGCATTGTTAACTTTCAAATGTAACCGATTTGGGGCTCATCGGTTGGACGGTTTTAACGTTAATAGCGGACATAGAATCATTTGAAGTATTTTTTATATATAGATAGAAGATAGATAGGTAGATTGTGTTTATATTTTTTAAATTTTTGTATATTCCGCACGAACGGAGTACCAAACACATATTAATTCGATTCTCGACAACTTATATTGTAGTTTCTGAGAAAGGCAGTTTTATATGGAGAACAGACAATGCGCGGACATTAGTTTAGACAGATAATTAAAGGTATATCTATTGGACAAGCAATTGTTTAATTGTATTAAACTATGTAAATTTACTTAAATTTTACTGTAAATATTATTAAAATCCGCCCAAAAGTTTAAAAAACATCACTGCACTGATATTCAATATGGCGTAACTAGCGCTTATTCGCTTTAAAAATATCCCATCTAGGACTGTAATTTTCGCGGTGCAACGAGTTTGATAGACCACTTGCAGATGGAGTCTCTCCCTGTTAGATTTTTGCGACCTATGCTGTAGTAGAGTCCAGCATGGGAAAATAAAAATGGTCGGAAGAGTTTAATGGTGGCTTTATGCTATATGCTCCGAACTTTATTAAATTTAATCTGAAGACAAAAGTTGACTTAAAATTTATTAAAATAAGTAAACATTTCTTCATGTTAAAACTCAAAAGTGGGTGGTAAGTTTGTATAGGAGCTATGCCAAACAAATGGGTGTGACACTATGGTCAAGAAAAGCGAGTGCGAAATGTGTAACTACAGACGAGCGGACATGACTTAATCCACAAAAATAGTCGTTCCACATTATGTGTAACGGATATAAAAAGGGCTCTGAATCTAAAATGTTGCTTGAGGAGCCCAATTCTGCCAAGTTCGTCTCCAGTTTTGTAACCATTTAGATCTCCATAGTCATATTACTGCTAACGAAGCATTGTGATACCGGGAAAATGAAAGTATAGCTGTACCAGATAAGCGAGAAAATGGTTATGGCAAGTTTCTTTTAAACTTTGGTCCAAAATATGTCGGGCGTAGACTTTAATGCCATAGATATTCGATTAATAACTGTTAGCTGATGTTGGATTCAAAAATTCTGTATTTGTGACAGTCTCGCCGTGTAATTTTTTTGAGGAAAAACAACGGACGAATCCATTTGGTTAACTTACTCGCTGGACTATATTCGCTGGACTTACTCGTTGGACTTATTCGCTGGATTTATTCGCTGGACTAAATTATAAAAAGTAAATCAAAGACAATTACGAAGCAATTTCTTCAAAACAAGAAAAATTTAATTAAATATAAACGATTAATCGATTTTAATCGGACAAAAGATGCCGACAACTTATGAGCATTAGCATAATAAAAGTACCGTTAGATACAAAGCGTATGCCCTTTTTTTTGTACATTCAAATTTGTTTAGTTCAAATAAAATTTTTACAAAATAAAATTTAAATAATTTATACAACAAATTGATCATTGCTACTGATTACATTACGCTCTCTATCAACAATATTCAATTTGTCTTTATTTTAAACAATTTATAACAACACAAAAACCCAAAATTCAAATAAACCATATATTTCATTTCCAATTAAAAAAGCTAAACTTTTATCGACAAAAATCTCAAACTCTTAACTAAAAAATTTACAACATAGTAAACTTATATCAAACAAATATTTGAATATTCCCAAATTCACGTAAAGTAATTTATTGACTTTCTATATATGTATGCATGCATAGAATAAATGCAATGGACACCACCATACATGGATGACTCTCGAGTGGTTTTGAACAAATTCGCAAACATTTTAACGTTGGCCTGACAAAAGCCTCAAATTTATATTTATTTTAGTGAGCATGCCACAAAAAAAAAAAAAAAACTCTAAAACTAAACTAAAACAGAAAAATAAAATAAAAAAAAAATATTATAGCAAAATAATTTCGAACAAAAATTACACAATGCACCATCGCGTTTATATTGAATATTTAGCCAATAACAAAATACGGACCAACCCACTAAAACTATTATATATGACAGCCATCTAGCCATCTCCCACCTTGTGGCACATATAGAATTTTTATAGGATATATGGTATATGACAGGTGGCAACGGAGGCAGACCAGCATTGGATATGCGATTTTTGCTGACTGGCTGGCTAATGGCTGGCTGGTTCTCTCTCTCACTCTCCCAGCTCATTGTAGGTAAAAATTTTAATAAACACGTAAAGCAAAGAAGAATTTTCAAAACATTTATTTTAGCGTATGTCAAACATGCTGCTAGCTAAATAACAACCGTGAGGTGAGGTGCTATATGATTTCAATAGTACTAAATACATACTCGTATATAGACTGGTAGGTTGGTCGATCTGAATGGTCCGGCATGGCTTTCATTCAATGTAAAATCATTTGTTTCATGCAATGAAGCACAAAAGGCAAACGTCAGCGACTATAGCGGATATATACAACACACAGAATGATACAACAGATACACGACCGACATTGTTGGTAGATAGCCTGGCTGGTCTGTCTGTCTGCTTGACTAGGCGATTCGATGAATGTTTTTGTGCTTGTATGGATAGAATAAATGAATAACGTACTCTATAAGTGCGCTAATGCAATGGCAGCCAACGAGCTGTAATATAAACGTTGTAGTCGTCCGTCTACTATATAGTATAGTATAAAATGGTACCGTTGTGATAAATATGGCGTACCGCAAAACCAAAAAACCGACACTAACTTATTCGACACCTTCACACGCACACACACACACACACACACATGCATTCAGAGAGTGACCAAATGCTGCGTACTTTGTTGCGTACAAAATAGAAAAAAAAAAAGAAAAAGCGTTAGCTTCGGTAGAACCGAAGCTCAAATACCCACCACACAAAATTTGTATGATCATCAGTGACGTACATTATTTTCCGCAAAGAGGTTGGGACATCTCAAGTTGGGTCTCATATTAGAAGTATATATGTAAAATTTTACATAACATAACAAAAAATTTCTTGAAAAAAAAAAAAAAAGTAGAAGGTTGTATAGGGTCTGTAAGTTATAGCGACCTGATCCTTGTCATATCGGTAGTACATTTAAAGGATGACAGTAGGAGTGATTTTACCCAGATTGGAGTGAATATCTTCATAAATAAGAAGTATTTTCTTACAAAAATGGGTGGTATATTTGTATGGGGACTATACCTCTAAATGGGCGTGGCATCTTGGTATTGATATTAGATGACATAGGAAGTGTTTTAATCAATTCGTAGCAAATACATTCCTAAATAATATCTATTTTCATTAAAAAATGGAAAAAAATGTGGTAAGTTCGTTATGGAGGCTATACCCGGAAATGGGCGTGGCACCTTGATTTTAACATTAGATGACTTTAGAAGCGTTTTCACCTTATTTGAAGTGAATTCATTCATAAATAAATACTATTTTCATATAAAAAACTTTAAAAAAAAGCTGTAAATTTGTATGAGGGCTATATCTAAAAATGGGCGTGGCACCTTGGTTTTAACATACAAAGTAGTCGAAGAAATAAACAGACAGACAGACGGACATGGCTAGATCGATTCGTCTCGTCGAGCTGATCAATAATATATATACTTTATGGGGTCTCTGATGTCTCCTTTAATGCGTTACAAACTTTCCGACAAACTGAATACACCCCTTCACACTGTGTGTGACGGGTATAAAAATACTCGACTAAGTACTACCAAAAAAAACATTATTTTATAAATTCAATATTGAAAATATTTTCTTATTTATGATTTTTAAGTTAAACAAAAGAAATTCTTTGACGTCAAATTTTTTTTTTTCTTTTTTTTTTTCTGCTTGTTGTGTTTGCCAAAATATTTAGTCGTATGCTATTTTGGACGTAACGGACGGACGGACCTTATTTTAATTAAAAACAAGTAAAAACGTTAACTTCGGTGGAACCGAAGCTTAAATACCCGTCACACGAATCTTTGAATACTTTACGTGTCATTATCAGTGGCTTATATACATTTATAACTATATATTCGAAAATAATTACTTTTCATACAGATGTTCGAATATAATCTATAAGTTTGTGTGGGGACTATAGCTAAAAATAGGCGTGGCACCTTGGGTTTTTTTATTGGATATCATTAGAAGTGTTTTTACATAAATTTGTGTGAATAGTCTCATAAATAATACCTATTTTTATACAAAAATTCGAAAATGGGCGTTAAATTTGTATGGGGGCTATAAATAAAAATGGGCGTGGCAGCTTTGATTTGACATTGGATGACATTCGAAGTATTTTACCCAACTTGGTGTGACTACATTCATTAATAATAGATATTTTTATATAAAATCCAAAAAATGGGCGGTAAGTTTGTATGGGGGCTATAGCTAAAAATGGGCATGGCAGCTTGGATTTGACATTGGATGACATTAGAAGTATTTTTACCCAACTTGGAGTGACTACATTCATAAATAATTGCTATTTTCATACAAAAAATCCGAAAAAAATGGTAAATTTGTATGGGGGCTACACCTTAAAATAGGCGTGGCACTTTGATTTTAACACTTGAACTGCTTAGGACTGAGAAAAGCTTAAGTTCCGAGTTTCAGGTCAATATCTTTAAAACTGAGCGAATGAATCGCATAAATACAGACAGACGGACAGACGGACGGACGGACGGACAGACAGACGGACATGGCCAGATCGACTCGTCTCATCGTGCTGATCAATAATATATATACTTTATGGGGTCTCCGATGCCTCCTTTGATGCGTTACAAACTTTCTGACAAAATGATAATACCCTCCACACTATGTGTGGCGGGTATAAAAAGAAGCCAACTTGAATAAGAAAAAATAATTTGTTTTTTTATTTATTTTTCTGCTTCCCTATTTAATTATGCTTTAAAATTGATATTTTTCTTAAACTATTTGAAGGAAAATTTTAATGCATATCGCAATATTTTGTGGTTCTGTTTTTGTGGCAATACAAAATTTTTGTTAACGTTTTCAATTGAATTATTTGTAAAATTATTGTAAATTGATTTGGTTTTTTGAAATTTGATTTTAAATGAATGGCTGTGGTTTTGCATAATGTAGTATTTTTGGTTATTTAAATTAAAAAAAAAAAAAAATAGTAATACATTAAGATTCAATTTAATGTCATATTTTAAAGTGTTTCGAAAGATTTGTATACTCTATATTCATAGGATTACAGTTTACTTATGACAAATAATATTCCTTAGGTTAAAAAGATAAATTGAATGTCACAAGCAATAAGCTTAATAAAATAGCCAATGGTGTGTGTGATGAACCATTTCTGATATGAGTGAAATTGACACCACATTCGTATAATTAAGTAGAGGAGGAAATTTTAAAATAAGAATAAATAAAAAAAGAAAGAGCACAAAAATCTTATACAACTACACACCTCGCATTTTTAACAAAAACCAACAAAAAATAAGCACAATGAGTACCCAGTAAGTACAATTGAATGTTTGCTGTGTACTTGACTAAATTTTTTTTATTCTTAAAGCCTTTTGTGTGCTTTTGACTCCACAAATAAACCTCATAATTCCTATTTTTCATTTTCACAGCTGATTCGAGCGATATTTTGTCGATTTAACAAAATGATTAAAGTTATGCTACAATTAAACCATTAAATGGATAAAATTTACCGATTTTTGAAGGCTATTCGTTCGTTTGTGTTATTATTAAGCATTTATTTCGACTACTAGTGATTCTTGCATTTGTATCTTTGTCAGTCGGGAATCCATCCATATATAAGTTTCTTGTTCCTGAGTTTATTTAATGACTTTCCATTGTTTTCTTTATGAAAAAGAAAATTTCATACAAAAAAAAATCGTTTTCTTACCAAATTTTGAAATTTAGTTTTTTTCAAAACCACGTTTTTTACACGTTGTGTCACTTTTCTCCTGTTCTACTGAACCGATTTTAATGAAACCAACGTAAAATGGTCGAATAAAACTGCATATTTATATCCATTCTGGTCCGTACCTTAATCATAATTTTTAAGAAATCTTTACTTTTTTTTTTTTTTTACTTTTACTGAAAAAATTACAGCCCAAAATCGATTAATCATTTTTCAATGGCCGCCATTTTGTATAAAAAAAATTACTACATTATAATTGAGGTACGGGCCAGACTTACATCTATACTGAATCTAACGCCGTTTACTTCTTTCTTTTCAAATGATCCGAAGTCGAGTTTTCGTAGCCGTCAGCAGCATACATTTTATTTGACGCCCCAGTTTGATGGCCGGGAACTTTTTTAACAGCTCTCGTACCAAAGAAAAAGAAAAACTTTCATTTACTTTAACATGTTCCTAATAAAATAAAAAAATTCAAATAACTCTTTGCGTTTTAAAATTACAATTTTTTTAAAAAAGTTTGGACCCTTTTGAAAACAGCCTCTCAACCAAGAATACCCCTCTAAGAGAGTTCAATGCAGAAGTGTTGTTAGCATAAAGCAAACAATAATATTTAACGAGGGAGTTGGATAAGTGTTATTTATACATATAGGCTTTCTAGTAGTAGTTAGCTTGGTCATACATTGCCCTAGTTTACACCTCCAGATACATATTTTTTATTTTATTTATTTTATTTTAAGGCTTTTTGTGATACCAAAAATAAAATTCTTATCTTATCAAGCTCATCACTATGTATCTTATGTGCTTGAAACCTTGAAATGGCTGAGAATTCATTTAGACGTACACCAAATTGTAGCCTCGAAGCGGAGAATATATTTTAAAATCTAAATTTAAGAACTATGAAAATAGTATCTAATATTAGAAATAGAAAACGTCGCAAACTTCGAGTGCATCTTTGCACAAGATACAATGTATGCCACTAAATCAGAGACACTATTCACTCAATTATTAACTTCTTACTTACAGTACAACAACGAATCTACTCAATAAAACACGATTACATGCAATTAATCAAAGCACACCTTTAGTTTGTGTGCTAAAGAAAGCATACTATCTTTTGGATTGAATTTAGATTGTTGCGACAAAAACAAAGCTCAAAGTAATCGAAGCAATATTTTTTCCAATTCATTTCAATTCGTAATTTTGTGCAATTACTTTCCCTTTACATGATTTCTTTTGTTTGCAAATTGTTTGTTTGTGCTTTCATTTAGATCATTGCAGCAGCAGCATTACACAGCAACAAATGTAAATATCTTTCTTTTTAGGGGTTTATATAAATGTTGCTTCTAATATATTCCTGATATTTGTTGCATGAATGCAGATACAGATACATATATACAGATAGATAGCAATAACTGATGTACTATAAGATTATGTGTGCTAAAGCGAACGACCGACCGAATCATCTAACAAATGTTCTCGTAGTATTGCTGCTGATTTTGTCACTGTTCTTGTAAAAAAAAAAAAAAAAAAAAAAAATGCAGCGATACAACAACAGCGACAGACAAAGTATCTCGTACACATGTAAACAAGTGCAAACTGCAAACTACATGTAACGAAGAAAAGTTTTTTATTTTTTTTTTTTTCGAATACGCTACATAAATAGTGTGAAGAGTGTATATTAGTTTTATAAAAAGTTTGTCAAAACCTTTAAAAAATTATACAACTTTTTATTCTAATTATGTCCTCTGTCCGTCTGTCTCTAACCGATCAGCTCCGATGTTCTTCTCTTTATTATCTAAAGTACGTGCACATGTATAGCGTATTAAAGCTTCGTATTCAATGAAAGTTTTATCTTAGTTTTACTATTATTTTTATACATAGTGTTTTATTCAGGGTACATTCAGTTTGTTAAAGTTTGTAACGCATTAAAGGAGACGCCATAGACCCCATAAAGCAAATATATTCTTGATCAGCTCGACGAGACAAGTCGGTCTAGCCAGGTCCGTCTGTCTGTCTCTAGTTTAACGTTTTATTCGCTCAGTTTTAAAGATTTTGAACTGAAAGTCGTAACTTAAAGCTTTCCTCAGCTCTAAGCAGTTAAAGTGTTAAAACCAAGGTGCTACGCCCATTTTTAGGCATAGCCCCTATAAAAATGTTTCAGTTTTTTTGCTATTAATGAAAAATGTTTTTTTTAAATGGTAAAAACGTTTCTAAACAACCCATGTTGTTAAAAATGACCCATGGTTTAGATGGGACCACTATAGCTTTAAGCCACCATATAAATCTTTCGCCAATTTATGAGTTTTTATATGAAAAATTGCATTATTTATGAAGTGATTTATTTCAAATTTTGTAAAAATTCTTTTTAACAACTCATGTTTCTGAAAATAAACCCATGGTTTAGGTGGGACCACTAAATCTTTTTAAGCCGCCATATAAATCTTCCGCCAATTTTTGTGCTTTTATATGAAAAATGCGCTATTTATAAAGCAATTTGTTTTAAATTTTGTAAAAACTCTTCTTACGACAGCATATGTTCAGAAAATGACATATGGTTGAGGTGGGACCACTATAGCTTTTAGCCACCATATAAATCTTCCGCCAATTTATGAGTTTTTATATGATAAATTGCGTTATTTATGAAGAGATTTATTTCAAATTTTGTAAAAATATTTTTAACGACCACTCATTTTCTGAAAATAACCCATGGTTTAGGTGGGACCACTAAATCTTTTAGCCCCCAATATGAATCTTCCAGCCAATTTTTGAGTTTTTATATGAAAAATGCGCTATTTATGAAGCGATTTGTTTCAAATATGGTCAAAATCACTTCTTGTACAATACATGTTCTCAGTTGGATACATGATTGAAGTATGACATAGCCCCCATAAAAACTGAATTGTCATTGTCGTAACGCGTATTGCAGCTTTGTTTTCACTGAAGTTAACAATTTTCCTTTTTTTTTTTACTACCTTTTTTTTGCTATTGTGCATAGTTACTTAGATTATCCACTGCAATATGTAACAGCATTGCACACCCATAGCGAACCAGAGAGATAGAAAAATTTTTGCTGATACAGCGTATTTGCCAATCCATTATAGCATAAACAAAGAGAAATTCTTTACTGTACATAGGGAGCAGAAATTCTTGTATTTGCATAAATTCAAGCGTTTAGTGTGTAACCATGTAGATACATTTTTATAGTAAAAGTATCTATTAAGTTTCATCAAAAATCTATTGCGCCGCTACATACATCATCTTTGTCATGATTTCGTTTTCGTTTTTTTTTTTCTTTTTTTTTTAAACTGGTTTTTAATATTGTTGTAATTATTTTCGTAGCTGCTGCTGGGTGGCTCAAATTATTGTGTTACTTCACAAAATTTTTGAAAACTGATTATTTTAGACGAGTTTTTTTTTCATATTCAAGTCTAGCAAAAACAAGTTATGAAGGCATCAACGCATCACACAACGCTGATCTTATGAGCATTTTTAATAATAATTTTATTTGAAATGTTAATCATTTTTTTTTTGTTGTTGTATTATTTTGTTGCGTATCGATTCACTGAGCTTCTTATATCTTATTTCGCGTGGCATGGTATGTGGTATTCAAGTTCATGGTAAAAGCCTTCAAAACGTATTATGAAATTCATATAACAAGAAAATGTTATGTGATATCTTAAGAAAGTCGAAAGCAATTAATCATTAAGGAATATGTGTGTGTGTACTTGATAAATTTACTATAGCAACTATATAAAAGCCAACACCTCTACGTAAATTTAATGCATTAAAATCCGTCTATCTTAGTTAGTTAGTCAGTCTGCCGCACTTGGCCTTAATTTGCAAACTAATTAAATTGTAATTATTCAAAGTTAAGGGCTGTACACAAACGCTTACGTCGCGTATGGTACAAACCGGTTAAAACGTTGCACTTTGAAAGGTTTTGACCTTCAATGAAAGTGACAGTGCAACAACTTGTTGCATATATGCAAAGTTTAGTTGCAGTAACTTCTTCTTTAAAGTTGGCATGTGCAACAGACCACAAATAAAATGAAAAATATGTAATCGTTGCTGTCAGCGACTGCCAACGCATTTTAGCTTTTATTCGCAGTTAAGTTGTAGCATGCTATAACATTTCTTATGCTGAGATCGAAAATATTGAGTTGCAGTTGCACAAGTAATCTGCTTCTTAGTTTCTTAAACATGATTTAAAAATAGACTTTAAAGAAACTTAACTACTCAAAACTAATTAATCAGTTGATTAGATTTGGTATGCATTGAATTAAACACAATTTATTTATTTTAAGGGGTGATGTAAACCAATTGAACAGCTCAAAATCTAGAGAAGTCAGTTAGTTTTGTTCTTCGGGAAAATTATTTTCTAAACATTTAACTAACGTTTTTGTAAAGAATTAACTCTCTTCGACTTTGAGTTACAGCTATTCTACTATGTGGTTTATTTCAAACAACTTACCCTATCTATATAGCGATATTTGTGAAAATGAATTATGTGAAGGCTGTATAATAATAAAATCTAAGTGTTCATTAAGTTAGGTTTCCTCTGGGAGTAGGGTTAACATTAGTGTTAACCTGTTCTCGAAAGCAACGCCTATGACTATAGACAAATACTTTTGTACACATTGGAAAATAATAAGTATGAGCAGTTTTGTATAAGTTATTTAACTATTCATTTTATAGGAATGTTGTACGTAGTTGGAGATGGTTTTTGTTTGTGTAAAAAGTCATTTTAAAAGCTACAACCTAAGTGATTTATGGCTTAAAAATTATGATATGAAAAAAAGGTAAATTTAAAATAGTCAATATTCGATCTCTTTATGAAGAAAAGACTGCTGGAAGTGTCAAAGTCAAAACTTCAAGAAGTGTTGAAGAAGAGATTTCTAGAAGTGTCGAAGAAGAGACTTCTGAAAGTGTCGAAGAAGAGACTGAAGTCTGAAAGAAATGTCTCGAAGAAGAGAGTTCTGGAAGTGTCGAAGAAGTGACTTCTGGAAGTGTTGAAGAAGAGAGTTCTGGAAGTCTCGAAGAAGAGAGTTCTGGAATTGTCGAAGAAGAGACATCTGGAAGTCTCGAAGAAGAGACTTTTGGAAGTGTTGAAGAAGAGACTTCTGGAAGTGTCGAAGAAGAGAGTTCTGGAAGTGTCGAAGAAGAGACTTCTGGAAGTGTGGAAGAAGAGACTTCTGGAAGTGTGGAATAAGAGACTTCTGGAAGTGTCGAAGAAGAGACTTCTGAAAGTGTCGAAGAAGAGACTTCTGGAAGTGTCGAAGAAGAGACTTCTGGAAGTGTGGAAGAAGGGACTTCTGGAAATGTTTAAGAAGAGACTTCTCGAAGTGTTTAAAAAGAGACTTCTGAAAGTGTCTAATGTAAGAGACTTTTGGAAGTGAAAAGTTCTGGAAAGGTCGAAGAGAGACTTCTGGAAGTGTCAAAGAAGAGACTTCTGGAAGTGTCGAAGAAGAGACTTCTGAAAGTGTTTAAGAAGAGGCTTCTGAAAGTGTCGAAGGTAGAGACTTCTGGAAGTGTTAAAGAAGAGACTTCTGGAAGTGTTTGAAGAAAAGACTTCTGGAAGTGTCGAGGAAGAGAGTTCTGGAAGTCTCGAAGAAGAGTTCTGGAAGTGTCGAAGAAGAGACTTCTGGAAGTGTTGAAGAAGAGACTTCTGAAAGTGTCGAAGAAGAGACTTCTGAAAGCGTCGAAGTACGAGACTTCTGGAAATATCGAAGACGAAGACTTCTAAAAGTGTTGAAAACAAGACTTCTGGAACTGTTGAAGAAAAGACTCTAGAAAACGTTAAAGAAACTTCTGCAAATATTGAAGAAGAGATTTCTGGAAGTGTGACAGTGTCGTAAAGAAGTAACTTTTAAAAGAGTCATAACCTTTATTGTACGCAATGTTTTTCAACTTCTCGAAGTGACGCTGTAGTCACTTTCAAGTTAGTTAATGTTTGCTGGGTTATAAAACAATTAAAAATAAAGGAAAATATTCGAATTTCTTTCTTCTATATTATAAAAGTCTAAGACATTCTACATATGTACATACCATATACATATATCAAATTCTTAATTATCTTTCTCGGTTACGCTTATTTTGAAATGAACACAAGAAACAACAACAAAAACACAATAGCAATGAGGTGTGTAAAATTTTTATCAGACAAAAAGACGAGTTAATACAATAATAGGCTAAAAACAATGCCAACGTGTTCGGTATTTTCATTTTGTGAAATTGTGTAGAAAAACCCCATCGTCAAGTCAAGAGCAAACAACAACAACAACGATGAAATGGGGCCAAGCACAAAACATAAGAGGCAAGCACATATAAAAAACAAATTAAGCCTTATTAATGATGCTGTGCAGGCATTTTTTTGGGAACAAATGCGTTTTGTACTCTTGAATCACCTCCACAAACAAAAACAAAATATTACATAGCTTTCTCAGTCTCCTGTGCAAAGATTTACGGAAAAGAAAAAAATAAATAAAAGATAGAAAATCAGCTGGAAATACAATAACTTGACAAACGTTGAAGGCTTTTCCGTAAATATATAAATAGGAAAAGAAAAAAACAAATAAACGTAGAAAAGAAAATTTTTACGGAAAACTCCAACGAAAAGTTTTTCATGAATGTTGCTGATACTGCCGCGGCTGCTGTTGCCTAAATGAGCAACAACAGAAAATGAAAAACTTGCTGAAAATGTGCTTCAAAAAAGGGTAAAAAAAAACAAAGAAAAGAAAAGAACGATGACAACAGTCAAAACAAATTTAAATTAAGCAATGCAAAGCAAAATTACGAAGACAATTTGTTTTTTCAACAGATTATAGCGCATATTTCCTTTTTTCGTAAATGAAGAAGTTGAAGAATTATTTGTGAAGGATGATAAGAAAGGAAGGGATGGCATATTTAAATGAAGAGAGAGACACATAGCAAAAGTATTTATGAAATTGGAATTTTTTTGCGTTGATAAATAAGATTAGTTTGCTGTTTTCAACGGATTCTGTAATCGATTACAGATTTTAATATAATTTTTTTAAGAAACGATTTATCGATGTTCGTTATGCGCCTTCGTTTGAAAGTTGCTAGAAAGACAGTTGAGACCATGCGGTTTACTAAATTGATGTTCGGAAGTTTTAGTTATACAACGCAACTAAAAAACTTCGTTAGATCGAACATTACTAGAGTTTACTTTTATGTTATGTTTTCACTAGCTTACGAGTTCGCGTTAACGTTAACCCGTTGTTTTCAAAAGCAGCGCCTACTATTGACAAATACTTTTTATACATACGTTCTTAGGGCAATAAATGAAGCAGTTGTGTATACGTATATAGAAGTAGGCATTGATTTCGATAGCAACTGGTTAATGCTAGCACAGAACGCTAGTGGAAACATAGCATGTTTGCAAAGTAATAGGTTATACAATTGAGCTATATCCCTAAGTCTCGATTTTCATTAAAGACTGACTTACCATAATAATTTAAGTAATTTTGTCAGCTCATTTTATGATTTCAGAAAACAAAGAATCATAAACGACCTAACTTTTCTTCAGGACTACAAATCGGTTTCGAATCGGACCGGATTTTGAACCGAACCATGAACCGAACCAACTCTTTTGAAAGAAAATGGTTAGGAACCAAAAAGCGAACCATATAAGCGGCAAAAGTGGTTCGTTACGAACCGGTTCGCTTATATGATACGAGCAGATACCC
This sequence comes from Leucophenga varia, assembly GCA_018903435.1. Classification (NCBI taxonomy): domain Eukaryota; kingdom Metazoa; phylum Arthropoda; class Insecta; order Diptera; family Drosophilidae; genus Leucophenga; species Leucophenga varia. The sequence continues at coordinate 150,591 of JAEIFJ010002494.1, read as the reverse complement.
GACGTGTGCTACTACGTTGTACAGGCGTGATTTGTACAATTTCATTTCTTTTTGATGACATTTTTACTATTTGCTTTTTTTTTTGTTTGCAGCGCAACCAAAATGGGCTGGGACTAACCTAAAACATACTAAAAAATACTATTTTTTTTCTTACCCAAAATGTATTGGGGAAAGCTGCAATCAGCTGCTTTTATTTTTCGTTTATGTAAGCAAAAGATTTTTGTATAGGAAAGTTAGAAAATCGACTTCTTAAATGAACCAAATATGCATTAGGCATTGTTTTAGTTGGAATTTCAATTTATTGTAACTTTCATGTAACGCGGCCAAAGAAACAATTTTTACTATTTTTATATAAGATAGATAGATAGATAGATATTGTTAGACGAAGAAATGTGAAAAATAGTAATAGCATTGCTCGAAGGCTCTATAACGTCAAATTCAATAGAATAGGCGTGGTCATTGATTATTAAGTTCTTTTTAGGTCGTTTATATATAATCATTTAAAAATTCATACTCAAGGAGTCTTATCATTAACTTAATCTATTGTTTAAATTTGTATTTCTGATGTATATGTACATATGTCAGTAAAATAAGTGCTCATATCGAGGAGTCAAAATTTTATTGCTTGATGTGAATCTAAATTTTTTTTAACATATGTTTTTCTTGAACCATTTGAACCGAACCGTGGTTTGACACTAAAAAAACGGTTCGTTAGTAAATTTTTTTTATCTATCGAATAGGTTACATCTTCAACTCAAACAATTAGAATTGAAAAACATGATTATCCGGACCGATAGCATACACATTTCAAATCGATAAAAGACATTTGTGTACTCGCTTTAATGCACACAAGCTCAATTCGATTAAAATCTGTTTTATTGAAAAGTCAATCTGTGTAGGTTGAAGTGCAACATAGCACAGGCTTAACACATATATGCAGGGTGTGAAAATCGTATGAAAATTGTTGTTTCAAATGCTTAAATCTATGCAAAAATATTTGGTTTATATTTTTACATTTATTGTTAAAAATATTTTTCTGCACTCTCACCACATGACTTCATATGGCATTATTAAAATTTATGTAAATCTATTCAGTATAAACGCGGCAGGATACTATTTCAATGCATTTTTATTGAGTTTAAACAATACGAGGCAACACAAACTACGTATATAACTGGTAAAAAAGATTTCATGTTGCATAAAATAATAAAAATAATAAGTTTTTTTTTTTGTATTTTATTCAAAAGGCAACATTTTTTCAATGCAAATAAAACAAAAGTTCTGTGTTTTTTTTTTGGAGAACGCAACTACTTTATATGTGCTTACTAGATTTTCCACCTAGTGAACATAATAATACGAGTATAACTCTCAGTTTCGCTTACAGTCGCTGTCTATATATAAAAAAAAAAGTGTCATTATACCAATGTATCTGTGTAGTTGTTGCCTGTGAGTGTCACGTGTTTGCAAACACAACAACAACAACAACACTTGACAGTTATACGCTTCAGATACTCAGATACTTTTACGCACTCAACAGATACAATTCAACACTTGGCGTGCGCATTAACTCTTTTCGTCGGTTCTACTCAATTCCGCATCCGCGCTTTTATGCTCTGTCTGCGTGTCTGTCTGTCTGTCTGTCTGAATGTGTATGTGTGTGTATGCAGATGTTGACTATGAGCAACATCAGCAGCAGCAGCAGTAGCAGCATCAGGTGCTGTTTAACTTTTAATTTGGGTTAATAACTTTTTAGCGTTCGCATTTTTACAAAACGCAACAATTGTGTCTGTCTGTCTGTCTGCCGTTTCGCTTGATAAAAGAGCAATGGGATTTGTTTTTGTTTAAGTTGGAATGAATTTTTTTTTTGTCCCAAATATCCACACGTACAGCAGCAGCATTGTGGTGTGGGTCCCTTTTTTTTATTGCTGATACCGTATCAAGTGAGCGAAAGTGAATTTTTAGCTATAAAGTCACAAAGTTGAGAGATACGTATCGATGAAATAAAATGAAAAACTTGTCGCTGACTTGCAAAAGTTTTTTTTTTATTATTTCCATTTTTCATTCACGTTTTCTATATAAAAATAAATGTATATGCATGATATTTTGTATCTGTCAATTGTATTACAAATTTTGAGGTTGACATAATATCGCGTTATGATCATAAAAACCAGTTGGCCCTTTTGTCCGTAAATTGATTATGATTTTTTGTTGTTGTTGTTGTAGTTGAAATGGAGCATTTTGTTATGCGTGTGCGTGTATCTTTAGTTAAATTTTTTTGAATTTTTTCGCTACTATTGAGTTTGTTTCTCTAATTTTAGGGATAAACTTTTTTTTATATTAAATATGCAAAACATTTTGGAAAAAGTATCTTTGAAATATTTCATTGAGATACTATTTATTTGAGTAAATTGAAAGAAATTTTGCATTTATTTGCTGCTAGGATAAGTATCTGAGAACGCGGACCTTGTTTTTATTGAGAGAACCATCTTTATCAGGTGTGTTCCACAATTTTTTTTGGATGGTTTTAAAATCTCTCATATGTTTTTGCTAGAAAAACTCTTGAAGAAAAGAGTATTGCAGTTTATTTAAAAAAAAAAAAAAAAAGTATGTATACTATACATGTGTAAAATTTGTGAAAACTCAATGCCCGATCTCTTTTTTACCAAATCTCTAGCAAAAAAATTTAAGCGATTTTAAAGCATTTTCTGTAACACTCCTCTATATGGCCTATTTCTTCTTTATTTGAGGAGATTGAGCCGGTGTGTTTTAGGGGTTTTTTTGGGTTGATTTTTCGTGGTTGACTCCTTGCAGATTAGAGCGGGACGGCCCCTAGGTACCATCAGGGGTTAGTATACGCCAACCTGCAACCCAGAGAGCGTCCGCATCTGGTACCAAATTCGAAGCCATGCTGGTATTGGCACATGTACTTCCCATTTTGGTGAAGTGTGAGGACTATTTAAAACCTCGGTGCCTGTCTGATATCTACAATCAGACAGGCCTGGTTGAATCGCAACGCCACAATCGAGCAAAAAAAGTAATACCCGCGAGTTTGGGTCTATACCACAGCCAACCATGATACTCCCAAAAGTGCCGTATGGCTGCCCTTGGTTCCAGAACTCTGTCTCTGGTTAGACATGCTATCTACTTCGGGGCAGTAACGTCAAAAATTTAAGCAGATAAATTGTTTGCTTAGATAAACTTTCGCAGTCTAAGACATTCTTAAATCCGTACAAGTCATGGTAAAATTTAAAACATTTTTAATTTCTTTAATCCAAACCAATAAGCTGGCAGTATTCTCTAAACTAATTCCTTGCTAGCCTTACCGATGCCATCACACTATTTATTTGCGGTCACTTGACTATTGTTTCGGTCTTAACCCACGGTATTCAGTAATAGGGATTAACATACAATTTTAAATTATACAGAACTTTCAAACTGTTGGGGATGATTCTCAAACAATCTAATCACTTAATTCACTTAACGCCAACTTAATAATACAATGACACAATCAATTGGTTCTATTGAAATAATGAACGATGACATCTCAAGTAGTTTTAAGGTGCGACACCTCACTTGGAAGGTTCACAAATAGTGTAACACACCTTAAAGATAAACATTTTGTATTGAAATCTATTTAAATAAGATACAAATATCGAGCACAGTTTAACATTTTCCGGTAACAGCTAAATTTTATATTTATATTTTTTAAATAAAAAAAAAAAGTTTAATATTTAAAGAAAAATTGCAACAAGCAAACCCATACAATCTCTATTGTTTCTATAAGCACCGTCATCATTTGTCAAACAATGTCGCCGGCAAAAATCTTCAAAAAATCAATAAGAATACTTAAACGCCTCCTGATGCGAACATACATTTATGACAGTTTAAGAGTTTTGATAATATTTTTTTTTTTGTGGAAGATACATAGATGCATATAAATTTTAAATAAAATAGAAACACATCAATGCATTCGATAAATGGGCGATTTGTTCTGAACATAAAATATAGCATTATGTGGAAGTGTGTACGTATGTGTATATTTATAAATATGAATGATGATATTGCTTTCATTTTGTATCCGTGAGATATTTTTTACTTTGCAATTGTGTACAGGAAAACTTTATCATATCGTATGTGAGGTGTCGAAAAGTGTCACTGATTTTTTAAAGAGTAATTTGTTTAGACGATGACGATTTTTCTTTTACTAAAAAAATAAACGAAAAATTCTTTTTAGTTACGCATTTTTGGTATCACAAGTTAGACAAAAAAAATGAAAAAAAGAAAAATGTATTAAATGCCAACAGCTGCGGTGACAGTTCGACGCATTCAAATAAAGACAACAAAATAAAAGGGAACTACTGACGTTTGTATGGAACGGATGCATGGTTTGTATGTAAAATATTGACTTTAAGATAAAAAAATCGAAGTGACTTTAATAAGTTTCAAAAGTGCTAATACTCCAAAATATGATAAATCGAATATAATCAGCAAATGTGGGAAAGCGAATATTCGCTAGTATATGAATGCAAATATTGGCAAATGTGTGAAACCGAATATTTGAATGCATGGAAAATCGAATATTCGCAAAGTATGGAAAAGCGAATATTCGCAAATATTGAAAAGCGAATATTTGCAAATATGGGAAAGCAAATATTTGGAAGTATAGGAACGTGAATATTCGCAAATATGGGAAAGAGAATATTCGCAAATATGTGAAAGCGAATATTCGCAAATATGTGAAAGCGAATATTCGCAAATATGGGAGCGAATATTCGCAAATATGTGAAAGCGAATATTTGCAAATATGTGAAGCGAATATTCCTAATACGTGAAAGCGAATATTTGAATATGGGAAAGCGAATCTTGAAGTATGGGAGCGAATATTCGCAAATATGCGAAAGCATATTGGAAGTGTAAATGTTCACAATATGGAAAATCGAGTATTCGAGTAAGCGAATATTCGCAAGTATTGCAAAGCGAATATTCGCAAATGTTGGAAAGCGAATATTCACAAACATCTGAAGGCGAATATTCCCCTATATGGAAAAGAGAATATTCGCAAATATTCTGAAAGCGAGTATTCACAAATGCTGGAAAGCGAATATTCGTTAAAAATGATAATACTAATAGTCGCAAATATATGAACGGGAATGTCAGATTAAAAATAATATTTTTTTTTTTCAAAATTTTTTATTCAATGTTTATTTTGAAACAAACCTCGTATTGGTAAGACTATAACATTCTAACCAAAGTATCTACATGGACACTTTATGTATCTGTGACACTATTTTGTGAGTAGACGACGAAAGATATTCATTATTTAAATTACTTAAAATATTTCAAATGTCACTGAAGCACATTTGGCAAACGAAATAATACAAAAAAAAAAACATAAAACTTGAGATTAAACGAAGACTACACGTGCTTGTCAAAAGCAAACAAATACATTTTGAGCGCCTACAAAACGAAGCGAAATAAAAAGCAAAGCAATGTAATCTATTTATGGAGGCTAAGAAACGGCAATGGTAACAATATTTTTTGAAAATAAAGGAGATCTATTTTTTTTTTTTCATTTTTTAAAATTTAATTTTCTTTTTTCTTTAATTTATTTTGTTTTTTTTTTTTTAATATTTAAATTAAAAGACAAAATAGAATATTTTTGAAGAAATATTTGCTATTTTATGAATGAATAAATGGTTAAATAGATGCGTAGGTACTGCCGCTGCAAGCTTTTTATGGTTACAGCATAGCTTAACTTAAAAAAATATATAAAGATACTCTCTTTCACTCTTGCGGTTATAAGATACTTTTTCATAGTGCGAAAATAATTGCGGAAGCGCGACAGCTAAGTTGACAAGTGGCTCATCAGACAACACGAAGAGACTGCTGCTGCCTTGCCACTTTATGTACTAAAAAGGCGTAGTTGAAGAATTTTATGTTGTTCTTGGTTTTGTAGTTATTATCTACGCTTATTTATTTTTTTTCATTTTTTTTTTTTTTTTTTGCGCTACCCATTTTATTATTCCTTGTTGCGGAAAAGACAAAATGAGAAATAATTATGACAAATCCGCAAGTTAGTCAGTCAAGTTAGCAAAGTAGAAAATGAGCCAAAAAAAAAAAAAAAAAAAAGATAAAGGACCAGAAAATTGTTGGGCTAAAAAAAAGTAACGTGCCTGAATGCCTGCCTGCCTGACTATAAGCTATAAGATACAATGTAGCTCTTATCTTTAGCTTTTGTAAAATGTTTTGCGGTTATAATTATTTCTATTTCGCTGTATTGTAGGCACTTTACAAAGGTATACTTAAAAAAAAAAAAAAAAAAAAAACGAAAAATATGCTTCCTTTACGTTTTTATCTACTTTAGTTGTTGTACTTCAAATCTTGAACTCAGCAGCGGCTGTAGCAGCTTATGCCAGCTAAGCTTGGCAACTATCCTTGAAATATTTGCCAACTATATACACAGTATAGGAAAAAAAAAATAAAAAAGGATAAACATACATAAACCAAACCACATTTCACATGTTAACCAAGCGAACCGTTGTAATATTTTTTGTGCTCATTAAAATTATCACCAAGATGTCGTCCTTCTGCCTTTGATATTAACAGCAAAAATATATATGAACATTCTGTACACGTAAAACCACATAGACTCATAAACACTTCTTTTGCTTTGTATGTATGTGAAAAAGCCCATGAGTATGTTTACATCCTTAGGGATATTGACACCGAGTACGGAGTAGCTACATTAGTTGTTACATATTATTAAGATACATTTTTGTTATTAAGTAATTCTGACATTTCTATACATTGATTTTGAAAAGACAAACTATATTTGAGCATTTTTGGTATTTAAGAAAATTGGCTAATGTCAATTGAAGCTTGTTCTTAGATATGCCAAGTTTGTTTAGAATATTTTGATTTTGAATTTAATTAAAATTAATAGGTTGTTAGTGTGAAACATCAAGAAAGAAAAATAATGGCTGCTGTAATACAATTTAAGATCAAATGTGATCTGCAGAATCAGCACCAAATATTGGAAAGCGAATATTCGCAAATATTGGAAAGCGAATATTCGCAAATATTGGAATGCGAATATTCGTAAATATTGGAAAGCGATAGTTCGCAAATGTAGGAAAGAGAATATTCGCCTTTATTGGAATGCGAATATTCGCAAATATTCGCAAATATTGGAAAGCGAATATTCGTAAATATTGGAAAGCGAATATTCGCAAATATTCGAAAGCGAATATTCACCTTTATTGGAATGCGAATATTCGCAAATATTCGAAAGCAAATATTCGCAAATATTGGTAACGAATATTCGCAAATATAGGAAAGTGAAAATTCGCAAATATCGGAAAGCGAATATTCACCTATTTGGGAAAGCGAGAACTCGCCTATATGGGAAAGCGAGTACTCGCAAATTTGAGAATGCGATTATTCGCAAATATGTGAAATATTTCAAAACGAAAATTACCAAATATGGGAAAACGATTTTGAATTTAATTAAAATTAATTAGTTGTTAGTGTGAAACATCAAGAAAGTCAAATAATTAGCAAAATTATAGCTTGATGGCTGCTGTAATACAATTTAAGATCAAATATGATCTGCAGAATCAGCTCCCAATCTAATCTTGTTTATCTAACTAAAACAAACCACATGTCGTTTGTTTGCAAACTCTGTTTTGGACGTTCTTCATTTTTTATTGTAGACTTTCTGGTATTCTCCATTCCTAAATATTCTTATAATTCTAACTGAACTCGATATTATTTCTAATGTATCAGATGCGGCTTGTAACGTTTTAAGAAGTAAACAGACCATTTTGAATCTAAATGCTTAAAATAATAAAAAAAAATATTTCTATGTCCGCTATGGACTTTGCAACCATTCAACTGATGGGTCCTAAACCAGTTTCATTTGAAAAGGCAACAAGGCAGGTAAAATTATAGATCAACTGCAATCAACAAAAAAAAAAAAAAACGTATATATCAAATAATAATAAAAATGAAGTATTTTTTAGTGCTTTTTTGTATGTTTTGTGTTTTAGCCCCAATAAAAGTACAAAAAAGCAACGAAAAGAGCCGAAATAGTACAAAAAATCGTCGATGCGAAACGGAGAAGAGCCGACAGAGCATCTAGAGCGTTAGTATTAAATAAATCAAAATTTTGCAGTTTAAAATACTCAGATAGAAACGACTACTTCGAATTCTTCAAATCCGCTCTAAAGCCAAGAGATAAAATTACTGCCGTTTGTGGTTGATTGTGATGAAATGGAGATAAGTTGCCAGTCAATCAGTTGCCAGATTGTTGCATATTGCAAAAATTTCGTTTCAGATCAATGTAAATGATGTGAAAGAATTAATTGGCTAAAGACATGTATAACAGGTAAGATGCAGTCAAATCGTTTGCCTTAATATAAATGGAGCTCCGTAAGCGTGAAAAACAACAATTTGTTTGTTTAATTTGTGCAATGTTGCACGTGAAGTACAAAAAAAGGAACATGTGACATACGAAGCCAAAAAATCTGAAGTATTATTCCAAGAGCTTTGAGTTATTACGTATTTTTAACTAAACAATGTATTATTGTGGCTGCAAGACATGCAAGTGGCACAAATATTTGCTTAAAATTTAATAGCTTAAAAAAACAGCAGCTTCAAGCTATATTTTTCCCCTTAATTATATCAAAATGAGAATTTTCTATACTTAAAATCGAACCAGAATAATTATTAAAGACTCAATTAGTATATGGCTTAAATTTCTACTACGTGTTTGGATTTCATAACGAAATATAAAATTTTTGTTTAATTTTACTAAATAATCTGAAGTTGTATGCGAATTTAAATTCGTTTATCGATTTGTATTTTGATATTAAAATGTAATTTTTTTTTTTTTTTTTTTAGCCAAATTATTTTATTTATTTTACAATTTTCATTTAACAACAAATTTAAATTTAATTTTGCTTGTTTGTTGTTTTTTTTGTACAATAATAAAATGAATTTGTAGTTTTAGCTAATTTTAAGCTGATTCGATGATTCGCAGCATTAAAAAAAAAAAAAATATCGATTACAATTTACATTTAAATTACGCAATCAAATAAATTACGATTTCATTTTTGTTTTTTTTTCAAATTATTAATCTAATTTAAAAAATATTGCATTTAAATTACAAATAAAATAATGAAAATGCCTTCGAGCTGACAAAAATTCTATCATTGCGCGTGTAAAAACTTTACAAATCGAATTAAATTTTGAAAATACCGAGAATAGCTGTGAACAAACGGCCCAAATGAAAAAAGGGAGATAGATTAACGAATTAGCACATTTTTGTGCATTAAAGTTGCTGGCTGCCGGAACTGAATTGACATAGAAAGTATACAAGTTTGTGTGTAAAAGAGACAAACATCTGTGTAAGAATGAAATAAAAAATACGCATAAAAATTACTGTGTAAATGAAGTGTTAATTAGATTTGGAATTACGTTTTTTTTTCAACAAAATTATTAGTTAATAAAAAAAAAAAAAAAAATATAGATAGATAAATAGATAAATAAATAGATAGATAGATAGATAGATAGATAAATAGATAGATAGATAGATAGATAGATAGATAGATAGATAGATAGATAGATAGATAGATAGATAGATAGATAGATAGATAGATAGATAGATAGATAGATAGATAGATAGATAGATAAATAGATAGATAGATAGATAGATAGATAGATAGATAGATAGATAGATAAATGGATAAATAGATAAATTTATAGATAGATAAATGAATAGATAGATAGATAAATAGATAAATAGATAGATAGATAAATAGATAGATAAATGGATAGATAGATAGATAAATAGGTAGATATATAGATAGATAGAGAAAAAAAAAAAAAAAAAAAAGAAAAAAAAAAAAAAAAAAAAATGATATATTAAAAAAAATAAATTTTTTGATTGTTTTTTTTTATTTTTTTTTTATTTTTTTTTTTTTTTAAAATTATAAATTTTTTATTTTTTTTTTTTTGTATTTTAAAAAAATAATAAAGGGGGAAATTTTTGTTTTTTGTTTTCTTTTTTATTTTTTTATAATTAAAAATTTTTGAATAATTGTTATAAATTAAATTTTTTTTATACAATTTTTTTTTTTTTTTTATTTATTTTATTTTATTTTATTTTTAATTTTTTTTTTTTTACCCTGGCCACCCCTCAAATCTTCTTAAACTTTTTTTCTCCGTTTTTTCCAGTTTTTCGCGTATTGTTCCTATTTTTTTAATTTTTTTCCCTTTTTTTTTTTTTCTTTTTTTTTTTTTTAAAAATACTTTCTTATTTTTTTTCTTATTTTTTTTTTTTTTTTTTTAATTTTTTTAAAATTTTTTAAATTTTTTTTTTTTTTTTTTTGTTTTTTTTTTTTTCTTTGGGTTTTGTGGTGCGTTTCCGTTTTTCCTATCTAAATAAAAAAAAAAAAAAAAAAAAAAAAAAAATAGTTTTGTTTATTAGATACATAAAAACGTATACTTTCGTAATAGTTCTACATTATGCAAAAAAAAAAAAAAACGAACAATAAAAAGAAGCCAAAATTAGACAACAAATTGAAAATTGTAGAAAAATCGATAAAACTATTTAAAAATGTAGAAAACTCTACATTTTATTTTATTTCTAGAGGCTATAATAGTAGCACAAAAGGAATGTCATTATTATCCTTTTTAGTTTAGTTTTTTTTTTTTTTGTTGTTGTTTTTTATTTTCATTTCTAAACGCGAATTGTAGCCATCAGCCTACCACACCATTTAGTTTAGTTTGTGGGTTATATTGTATTTATACAAAAGTGAATAATAGTTTCACTTCCTAATTGCGCACTGTACACGTGCGTTTTAGGTTCATTGCGCTGTTAGGTTTTGTTTGTTACACAATGGCAAATGGCAGCCTTACAGCAAAATAAATTATCCAAAAGTCCAATTGAAAATCGAAGAATTAAAGGCGTTCTCTTTTGTCACACCACAACATGGCACGCAATCATTATTCTATTTTATACTGCGCCGCGTGCTGCACTTTCAACAAATATGTACATCAGACCACATCGAAGCCAAGCCAAGCCAACTAAGCCAAGTCAAGTCGATTTGTCAGCTTTTCGCAATTTTCAAAATAAATCGCCTTTACTATTTTATTATTTAATTACACAAGACTATTATTCTATATATTATATTATTTATCATTTAAGTAAGTTGTTTCGTTCGCTCGTTCGTTCGTTCATTTTTATTTACACACACACACACAAAATATACGGAAGACCATTATTTTCACGATGAGGCGCGTAAATTTTCAGGAACTGTGTTGTCTCGTCGACATGAATAAACGCATAAAAATCGCATAAAAGTTAATGAAATTTCATGTGATCAATGTGGCAAATAAATTAGATTTTGTCTATGATTTTGTTTGTTTTTTATACACTTCACCTAATTTTTTTTTTTAACAAAAGTTAAGGAAAATTAACAGTTTGGTATAAAACTTTAAGCAAAGTATCTATTATGTATTTAAAAAAAATACTACTCGTAAATGTGTTTTAAAGTTTCACTAACATAATTATGGTTTGTCGGATGGTATCTATTATGATAAATTTGTCAAAAAATGGTGTAAGCTATATTTTATGAAACCTATTTGAACTTATAGAGCCTGTTCGGACGATCTTATATTTTCTTATCGGCGTTACAAATTTGTCGTATAAAAAACTAGACAAAACGTTATTTTGTGAAAAAAAAAACAAGAAAAAACGTTAACTTCGGTGGAATCGAAGCTTAAATACCCGTCACACGAATCTTTGAATAGTTTATGTGTGATCATCAGTGGCTAAAATACATTTATAAATATATATTCGAAAATAATTACTATTTCATATATTTGTTCGAAAATAATTGATAAGTTTGTATGGGGACTATGGCTAAAAATGGGCGTGGCACCTTGGTTTTGCTATTGGATGTCATTAGAAGTGTTTTACTCAAATTTGATTGAATATTCTCATAAATAATACCTATTTTTATACAAAAATTCGAAAATGGGCGGTAAATTTGTATGGGGGCTATAGCTAAAAATGGGCGTGGCAGCTTGGATTTGATATTGGATGACATTAGAAGTATTTTTACCCAACTTGGAGTGACTACATTCATAAATAATAGCTATTTTCATAAAAAAAATCCGAAAAAAACGGTAAGTTTGTATGGGGGCTATACTTTAAAATGGGCGTGGCACTTTGATTTTAACACTTAACCTGCTTAGGACTGAGAAAAGCTTAAGTTCCGAGTTTCAATATCAATATCTTTAAAACTGAGCGAATGAAACGCATACATACAGACAGACGGACAGACAGATGGACATGGCTAGATCGACTCGTCTCGTCGAGCTGATCAAGAATATATATACTTTATAGGGTCTAAGATGTCTCCTTCAATGCGTTACAAACTTTCTGACAAAATGATAATACCCTCCACACTGTGTGTGACGGGTATAAAAAAAACGAAGCACAAATACCGACAATACTAAACTTCCAAGAACTTTAGTGTGATCATCAATGGAGAGTTGGCGTGTATATAAACAAAAAAGTGTCACCAGTAATGAGGCATCACTGTATGTCGCTTACTCTCAAAAAAATAAAAAAAATCTTAAAAAAAAAACTTTAATAAAAAGGGGCCAAACGGAGTTTATTACTTGATCAAGAGTGAAAAAAAATCTATATATATGATATAGTAAAAATTTTTTATGTCCGCTTTGTACTTTAAAACCAGCCCATTAAATTTGTCCCAAACCGGTAGCATTTAAAAAGGCAAAAATATTTTGGTCTCTCTGAAAAAAAAAAGGTTTTTTTTTAGCGCTTTTTTAAAATTTTTTTGCTAGTCCCAACATACTTTAGTCTCGCTGCATTCAAAAAAAGTACAAAAATTACCACAAAAAAAAAAAAAGCAAAATAAAAAAAAAAAAACGACAGATGCGAAATGAAAAAGAACTGAGTACAAACACCAGAACGACGTGAAGCTCACGCTTTTTGTAGAAATAGCGGTAAATGGTTATACCAGAGACAATTTAGTCAGAGATCCAGATTAAACAAATAATAAGACCTTTAAAAGTTTCAAATAAATAATCGGAAACCCGGTTAACAATGGGCCGAGAATTAGTAATGTCTCCATTTAATTGATAAATTTTTCTTTTAAAAACACCATAGTGCTGTAGTTAAACATATTCGGAACTGAACAAGAAAAGATTTGCTGTTGGATACAGGGTTTATTTCATAAGAATACACGTAGTTCCTTTATTTTTAAATTGATTGTATCTAATTGTTTCAAAATTAAATGTCGCCGGTAACTAGGGATCGCAGAAAAAAAATTATTAAAAATAACCAATAAACGATTAATAATAATTTTACGATTAATCGATTGATCAAGAAAAAGTCAAAATAAGAATCTAAATAACAAATTGCACATAAAAAACTTTTAGGCTGAATGTTTTTTCAATTTATAAAGCATGTATTTTTTTTATAAAGCTTTCGATTTCAAAGAATTTGGTCAGCATCCGGAAACGAAAAAAAAAAGTGGTGATAAAATCATGAACTATTATTTTTACAAACGCCTCTGTGTAGTGTATAAAAACGTTTTGTAGTATTTTATATTTTAATAAAGTTTTATTTTCACATTTTTTACACATTATATTTTTTTTTTGGTTATGATTCCTTTGATAGCTTAACATATATGTTTATATTTTATTTTTATATAATAACTTTGTTCAATATTTCTTGTTTTTTTTTTTTAAACATTTTTAATTATTAATGAGAAATTGATCCGGGTGCGTTCGGAATGACTTAATCAAAAGTCATCAATCGCAACGAAAGTTTTTCTTTTTTTTATTTTTTTTTTTTAATTTACACAAAAAATTAACACATAAATACCGCGGCAAGCGACAAGGAATCACGATAAAAAAAAAAAAAACTGTACGATTAAAGCAACCGCGTAAAAAGAAGCCCATGAGTAATACTGCTCGTAATTCTTAAACTTTTACGTAATTTCGATATATATTTTTTTTTTTGTTTTATTATTTAAAGAACACCAACACTTTGTTTAAGTTATAAAAATAATTATAAAACATTATAAAATCATATGTTTATGCGTTAAAGTTATTAAAATTGGGTGCAGAACGTTTTACCAGAGGTTTGGGCGTATTAAAAAAAAAAAAAAAAATGTGGGCGTATCGGATATGCCGGTTTTGTTTTCAATATTGAAGTTCATTTTCTCAATGAATTAATGAACACTTTTGTAATACTAAAGTCCATCGGTCTCTCTGTCCGTCTGTCCGTCTGTCTATCAATACGCCCAACATTGATTGTTGTCATTCGATATAGTTGACAGCAGCTCTGGCACGTCTCAGCAGCACCCACACAGATTTTAATAATGCATTTCAGACAGTGCAGCCTGCTGCAAAGTCGTCACTCAACGAAAAGTATTAAAACAAATAAAATCTTCGTGGATTTACATAAATGAATTTTCATTTGATTAAATTTTTATTTAAATTTTTTCATTATTTTTTTTACCAAAATTTTTATTTTGTTTGTTTTTGTTTATAGAGTCTCGCGCACGTTTAATTTATTACGGCTTAAAAATCGCGTAGCCTTCTCCCGTCATCAGACGACTACACACGTTGAAAGACGGCGACAAACTGTTTTGTAAAATATTCATTTAGTTGCAACTGCTGCCGTTTAGCAGCAACATGTTGTTGGCCCTATCTGCATTTTGGTCTGATATGCTCCAAAGAAATAATTTTGAGTTGTTTGGGGGTTCGAACATGTTGTTGTTGTGTGTTGTATTGTATTGTGTTGTGTTCAGTGTTGCTGCTGTGGATTTTGTTGAATGCATTACACAAATGGGGGAAAGGCATACATTTGTTTTGTGGTTTGGAATGTTAAATAACTGTTAATATTTATTTTGAAGATTTTTGATTTCCGTAAAAATATCACTGATTATAGAGGGTCGTAAAAAATATTCAAATATTGATGGATGGAAATGTGACTAAAGTGGTCAAAATTACTTTGACAAGACGAAAAAACATATCATTTGATTTAAATTTTTTACAATTTATAGCATTTTCGATCTTTTGCAGTGCGTAATTATTATACCTGTTACACATAGTGTAAACGGGTATATTCAGTTTGTCAAAAAGTTTGTAACGCATTGAAGGAGGCATCGGAGAACCCACAAAGTATATATATTCTTGATCAGCTCGATGAGACGAATCGATCTAGCCATGTCCGTCTGTCTGTCCGTCTGTTAAAGATATTGGGCTGAAATTTTAAACTTAAGCTTTTCTCGGCAACGACTAGGTTAAGTTCGAAAATGAGAGTGCCACGCCCATTTTTAGGTATAGTCCCCATACAAACTTATCGATTTTTTTTCTTAAAAATGTAATTATTTATGAATGTACTCGCTCCCAATTGGGTAAAAACATTTCTTTTGTAATCCAGGGTCAAAACCAAGACGCCACGCCCATGTAACGGGTATTTCAGCTTCGGTTCCACCGAAGTTAACGTTTTTCCTTGTTTTTAATGTAAAATTTCATGTAGAATCCAAAAATTCTATATCAACCATTTGAACAATGGTTTTCCATCAGATTATTGATTTAGGAACTGTTTATAAATTTATGTTGTACGGGCGTATCGGCTGCTCTTTTAGCTCTTTCCGTTTCCCATCTGCTGTGTTTTGCGTAATTTTAATTCTTTTTGATGAAATTTTTACTATTTGCTTTTTTCGTTTGCAGCGCAACCAAAATGGACTAGGACTGACTTAAAAATATACTAAAAATACCATATTTTTTTTTATCTTTCCCATAATGTATTGGGGACAGCTGCAATCAGCTGTTTTTTATTTTTGTTTTTTGTTTATGGTAAAAAAGCAAAACATTTCTGTATGGGAAAATTAGAAAATCGACTTCTTAAATGAACCGATTATGCATTAGGCATTGTTTTAGTGGAATTTCAATTTACTTGCATTGTTCACTTTTTAATGAACCCGCATTGGGGCTCATCGGTGTGACAGTTTCAACGAAAATCGCGGACATAGAAACATTTTTACTATTTTACATTTATTGAGTATAATTAAGCCAAATATGGGCAAAGAATGCTAAAAATCGACAAATCGTACTCAATAAATGTGTGAACAGTTTATAAATTAATAATTTAACGATAAAATGTTGTTCAGATAGTTGGTAGAGCATAAAATAACGCTAATAACTTCTGTTGTAATCATAATGATCAGAACCAAGGATATCAGCATATGAAAAATGATATTATTCTTTTAGAAACACCATATATGCAGGTGTTGCGAAAATATCGGTATTCTCATCATCTGATGGATGAATTTATTAAAATTTATTGGATACACCATTTTGAATTTCTCTCAACTGACTTCAAATTCGTAGTGACATGGAAAACCACCCAGAGATGTGTTTTAAGTGATTCCAATCCGCCATTTTGAATCTTAAAAATATGATTTCTGATCAGCAAATCCAAAAACCATGTTTCATGTAAGTCATGTAATTCATGTAAAATGGGCCCTTCTTGGCCTTATTTAAGACGTCAACGAACACGCAAGATATTTCAACCTAATCAAACGCCATGTAGGTACCTAAGATTTCATGGTGTGAAAAGATTCTTTCGAATTTGTAAAGCATCTTTTAAGCTAACATTTAAAAGTGTTACCAGAAATAAAGAAGTTACCTTATGCTAGCTGCAAAACCTTTTGCGATTTATAAAGCAAACCATGTGTATGCGAGGTTCTTAATCTCTCTAACTTTAGTTTCAGTTCTATTTATTAAAGTGATAGACTCTTCAACGTGTTATGTGAAGCTTGTGAATTTCTACATTTCATTTTTTAATTTTTCTTTTTGAAAGTTAAGCTTCAAACCAATGTTTGTATAAATTTGATTTGCGGTTATAAATGTTTATTTTAGCTCAAATGAGAAATTGTTTCTAATGAACAAAAAAAACTTTTAAAATGAATAAAAAAAACATTGGACGATGTATCTAATTAAAAATTCGAGCCATTTTCCGTTATGTCCACTCAATTACTGGCTACTATCCTGTTCCTGACTATTAATTAGCGTTTTAATTAAGTGTTAATCTCGCATAAATCACATTTGCAATTGCAATCATTGCGAAGTTAGTTAGTTAAATGCTAATTTCCCTGATGTAAAATAAAAACTGCACACAAATGAATGAATATGCAAAATGCAGACAAACACATAAGCACACATTTGCACTTACGCACACACAACACACACACACACACACAGAGCTGTGCAATGACATACAATGGACAATATTTTCACCTGATAGAATGCAGCATCAAAGATATGGTGAACTTTTTAAACAAACATATACGTACGTACATACCATATGTATATATTTAATTCAATATTTAAATTCATTTGATTAATTATAAAACCGCATGACAAAACTTTTAATATGATAATTACGAGAGTGGTTAAAATAGTTTGGTTAATGTTAAAAAGTGGAAAAGACTCATCTACGAATTTTTAACAAATTTTGCAGATTGACAAAATACTATAAATACATTCGGGAGAATATTGTATAAAATTTAAAGAGAAATACAAATTTCTTCCATACTTCTTACTATATATAGTACGATCGACTGCAAGATAACCTGTATCCAATCTTTATGAATTTAATATATTGTATTGGTTTTATTCTTTGGTTTTATATACAAACACTCAAAAGAATGGGGTACATTAATATTTGGTCCTTCCCATACTAGAATATCTAATTAGAACTATCAAAATTTATACTAGTGTACGCTAAACATAATTTATACTAAATTTGAAGTTCCTAGAATAAGAATCAAAAAAAGATTTCTTTAGCAAAAACCCAAAATTTTGGTGTAGTTTTGTATTGGGGCTACCGTTTAAAATGGAACTAAAGAAAACCCGTTTGTTAGTAACTACTTGACGGCTTAAGTTTCAAATATGGTGGCCCTAACTCTTATAGTCTCCGAGATAATCGTTTTCATACGCCAGACAGTATGACAGACGGGCATAGTTAGACCGATTCATGAATCTATCAATGCTTATCAAAATTATATATACTTTATGGGGTCTACCCTGCCTCCTTTGCACAAACTTTATATACCCTTTAAGCCCTTGGGTACAGGGTATAAAAAATATACTCAATTCAATCCAATTTTAAATTTTAGCAGGTATAGTATTCCATATTCCTCTTTCTACTTTTCTTAAATATTTTTATGAGTTTTCTTCAATAAAAGAAGTATTGAAAAGAGTACTGAAAATATGTTCATCTTACTCGAGACTCTGTAGAAAAAAAACTTACTCTAACAAAATTATGTAGTCAAACAGCGTCGGAATATTACACCTCTTTATAATTGCTTTATGCTGTAATCTGGCAATATGGTCAAAACTATTTTTGATCTGATCTAGTAGACCCCTCAGGATAAGTGGAAAAATGTCGGTATGGTCGGGATCGGCGAAGTACTTGAAAATTGGCGTTCAAGCGAAATAGGATCTTGGTCTTTCTAAGATATGTAAAAAAATGTATTTCATATAAAAATTATAAACCTTGGAGAAAGGTTGTTTGTGTCTGATTTAGCCATATAGCCATACTTTTGGCAATTTAAAATAAATCGAGACCCACGGGATATCCGTCCCGATGTCTATTTTTATATGGCAGACGAACGTTTAGACTAGACATAGCTATTTCGACATAAACTTTAGGTGGTGATCAAGAATATATCACTAAATGGGGTCTGTCCCACGTCTTTTGGCCTGTTTCTACACTTCGGGTTTCGGAAATAAAATAATTATATGTATATTAAAAAAAAGTTTGGTAAGAATTATGGATACACACGATACAATATTGAAAATACACGGGATGGTCGGGACCGGGACAAAATAATTGGTAAGAACTATGGATGCACACGATACAATATTGAAAATACACGGGATGGTTGGGACCGGGACAAAACAATTTTACATAATGTAGGTTGTGATCGAATACAAATATTTGGTACAACTCTAATTTGGTTAAATATTGGTAATTATTTGAATGAAGATAGAAAAAGCAGTAGGCGTGGTATAGAAAAAAATAATTAAATACAGAACTAGTGATATTATACTTTACAGTATATAAATTTTATAATCACAAGGATAACAATAGTTGATATGGCACACTCATAATTCACTTTATATCTATCTATTAACTAGATACAAGCAAAAAAAAAAAAAAAAATAAAATAAAAGAAAAGAAACACAAAAGGGTGCGCTAAGAAAGTCAACGTTTCATTATCCTTGCTTGTTTGTCTTGGGCGTTCGTTATGATTTAATTAATCTTATATGCGTGACAAAGTTTCATACTCGTAATTTCCACATAATTAAAAAAATCACAAAAGATTTTAATAACCCAATGGCATGACATTTCATGGGTCGGTCTACGTGTACAAAACATTAAAAATTCTGGGTGCGCACACAGACTTAAGCTCAACTCCAAAGTAAATTTAAACTTAGGTGATATCATAAAAAATCCACTTACCTCAGAGTCTGCTGCTGTTCCTGTTGTCTCATTTGCGGAGGATTCAAGCTCATAAAACCAAACGCATTGTGTATCAACTTCACGCTGCTCCGGCGGCACAGCTGCAGCATTGTCAATGTCACTGACATCCGTGACTGTGGCTGTCTCCTTTTCACTTGTCGTCGCCACCGTCTTCGTCGTCGTTGGTTGCTCTCTTCTATTTGACTGCAACACGCGCTGGTCGAGAGCATGGCACGATGCAAAAATATATTCTCCACATCTACTGTCGCCGCATCGCCGTGCTGGGTTTGCGCGTGGCGCAATGATTTTTGTAGCGTCATTGGGAATTGCTGGTAAATGTCGCGTCGCGTATTTAAATTGCTAAAATTTTTTACTATTTGCTTAGTTGCTGCTGTAGCGTTTATGCTGCTGCAGCATAAGTTGTAAAATTTACAAGGACAACGACACTGCAAATAAGATAGAAAGGGGGAATTTGCGGCAAGCAGCAAGAGAACAAACAAAATAAAAACAACAACAAAATTTAAATACACAAAATCAACACGTGTCGCGCTTTTTTTTTTTACGAAATAATAAAATTTTCTATTGTTTTAAAACAACTTCAAGCACTTTATTTAACATACAATTAATTGTAGTAGCTTCATTAACGCACGTTTATGAAAATCACTTCAAAAAATACGCGTTTATTTGCTTTAAAATAAAAAATAAACAAAAATACTGCGGAGCAATAAGAGAATTGCTTAACAATTTTATGCCGGCTGCAAAACAGCTGTGCTGTGCGACTAACCGGAAAGCTGTTTCGCTGCAGCATACAGACAACCGGTAAAAGTAAAATATGGCAATTGTATTGAAATTGCTTCTTAAGCATATAAATGCATGTGTTAGAGTGTGATAGCTAGTGTATTATGCTGTCTGTGCAGAAATTTCCGTTAAACTTGAATTGAATTTATTTTCAATGGAATTTTAATTAAATTGTTTTAACATAATTTAGGAAATTCAAACAGCAGATATTTAGAAGTTTATGATGAACAAGCATTATTTTATTACCGTAAAACACATTTTACTATAATTTCAAAGAAGTTATTTTCTTTAATCGTATTTTTCACTTCAGTAGGAGTACCTAAAAAGTCCTTTGATTCTTGTAGCACAACTTCTGGATACAAGTTTCAGTTGCTCAGTTTTAAACATATTGAGATGAAATTTAAAACTTAAGCCCTTTCTCAGTCCTAAGCAGTAAAAATGTTAAAACCAAAGAACCACGGCCATTTTTAGGCATAGCCCCTATACATATTTTTGAGTTCTTTTTATTAATCATGGTTCATTATAAAGTGATTTGTGCCAAATATATATAATATAGAAGGTCCCATGGTTGAGGTGGGTCCACTATAGCATATAGCCCCCATACAAATCTACCGTCAATTTTTGAGTTTTTATAAGAAAAATTATTTATTTATGAAGCCATTTGTTTCATGCTAGAATGTTACCGTTACTTGAAGAAGGCAATCTGATTCTAGACCATCATCACGGTACACCTGAGCAATGCCACCGCGTTGTTCAAATGATCCTTTGCTCTATTTAGGATAAGAAGTACTTCTCCGCAGTATTTTTGGATGTGAAACAGACCTTCGATCGGGGTGTGGCATGCTGGACTACTTGTACAAAATCGAACACTCCTGCTATCGGCTCCATATTGTCTTATGACTCAAATCATACCTTCTCGACAGATGCCCCCATGTCCGGTGTGAAAGCTCCAACTCGAGGATAGAACGCAAGGGCCTGGGCGTTCCACAGGGCAGCGTGCTTGGGCCGATCCTATAGACCCTCTTCACTGCGGATGTTTTCCATGTTTTAACCACTGTTTAAACTAATTGTGAATTATATTTATTATTTTAATGAATGACATGAGAAATTTTAAACCACCTTAAAGAGATTTTGTATAACATCACTGATAATGCCTTTAATATATCGCGTATGCATGATTTTATTTGAACAATTTTAAAACAAATTCATGAAATTCAGCAAACTTTAATAGCAAGAAACAGTTTACTATTTCAAAAGCAAAAAAAATGTGCATTGATTAAATAAATAAAAAAAACGTTGCTTATCAATACGCAATGTTTTTGTTTATTTATTTTTTTTTAATATTTTATTTAGTATTTATTTTATTTCTTTTTTGTTTTTTTTTATGTATTTCAATTTTTTTGTATGCCTACTTTATTTTTGCGCGTTAGAAAATAGGTCGCAATGATGAAAGCTTTTTATTTGCCATAAAATCATTTTATGTAGCGCAGGTATAATCATTTTACTACATAAAAAGTATTTATTTGTAGGAAAAGTTAAAGCTACAAATGCAGACACGTGTATATGTGTTGTGGTGTTTGTTTGTTAGTTCATACAACAACAACAATGCTAACCCCAAATAATATACAAAAAAAAAAAAAAGACACCCAAAAGGATAAAGCAGCGCAGAGTGTAAAGGTGTTTCACATGCTCATGCATCAATGTATCGCAACGTTGATGGTGAACTGTCTACGCTATATTCTGACAGATAAGCTAAAAGAAAATCTTATCCTCATCGTTGTTGTCGTCATCATCATTGTCAACGAGAGAGATGCTGGAAAGCCGTAACCTTCTTACATACATACATATACGGTATGTATGTACTCACCATATTCATGTAGGTACTTCAAAGCAACAGCGACAACAACGACAACGACAACGACAAAATAAATCAACACAGATTTACACTTGAAGCACGTGCAGATTGGATAGGGTGCAGCCACACATGAATATGTGAGGCAGGTAATCTTTGGTGTCAAAGTGCGAACGGTCAAGGAAATGAGACACGAAATATTTACTTTTTTATATCCGGTACCCAAATGGTAAAAGAGCATATTAAATTTGTGTGAATGTATGTAACAGACAGAAGGAAACAAGATAGAACTAAAAGTATATATATATATTCTTTATCAGCATTGAAGGGGAGTCGAACTAGCAATTTCTGTCTGTCCATATGTCCGTCAATCCGTCCGTTCGTCTTTCTTGCTATCTGCCGTATAAGAGAGCTTATCTCGGAGACTATAAGAGATAGGGCCACCATATTTAAAACTTAGACTCTCCTGAGTCATCAGAGTGTTCACTTGCAAATCGGTTTTTCTCTACACCCATTTTAAGGGGTACCCCCATTCAAATGTACCCCAAAATTTTGGGTTTTTGCAAAAAAAACCTCATTGTTTTTAATTCTTGAAAAGTTCAAATTTAGTATAAATTATGTCTATGATAGTCCCAATAAAATATCTCAATATGGGTAGGACCAAAAAAATTTGTAGGTATAGCTCCCATACAAATGTACCCCAAAGTTTTGGGTTTTTGCATAAAAACGTCATTTTTTTATTATAGGAAGTCTGAATTTAGTATAAATTGTGCCTGGGATAGTCCCAATGAAATAGACCAATATGGGTAGGTCCAACAAAATTAGCCCCCATACAAAAATATAGCCGATTTTTAAAGTTTTGTATGAAAATTCAATTCAAAGATTGGGTACAGTGTATCTTGTAGTCGAGCATACTCAACTTTAGCGTTCTTTCTTGTTTTTTTTTTTGTAGTACAAAGAAATCTTTTGCGTTTTCAAGGACATGTGCAGGTAATTTGCAATCAAAAGGAAAAAAAAAAATAATGCTTTAGGCTGTGAAAAGCGCAAAATTTATGAAAAATCATTTTTGGAAAATATGTTTATAAAATTTATGCACATGTTTATTTATTTATGATTAATTCATTTTTTTATAATAATCCATTTATTTTTTTTTTTTTTTTGTCTTTTCAATTGTTTTGACTATCGCGCGCATTCTTAAAGCGGAAACGGAAGTTTACGCAACACAACGCAACGCCTCAATTTGATGCCGCTGCGCTATCGCGGTCGACATCGCTCAGTCGCCGCCATTTTGCGTGTTGCATAACAAAAGCAAAGCATACGCCGGAAGTGTCGCCTTATTGCAATTAATGATGAAAAATGATAATAATTTGCTTTTATGGTTTTTATAATAGCGGTTTTAATATAATTTACTTACTTGCTTGCTTGTTTGTTTATTAAAATGAGACAATAATAATAATAATAATAACAACAAAAAACAACAACAACAAAACAAAAGAGTTTCATATTGATTGAATTATGCGTGTTAATTTTGCGGTAAACTAAATTTTAAAGCTACTCCATATGCCATATAACATATTTAATGTGCAATTTAAAATAGGTTTTAAAAAAAATTTAAAAATGTTTTGATTTTAATACATGGTGTACCTTTTGCAGATTTTTCATTTATATTTTTCATTAGCTCGCGTTTTTTTTTTTTTGTTTTGATTATTTTTTATTTTATTTGTGAACTTAATATTTTGTTTATAAGAAGTAAGAGAAGAGTCGATGTGATCAAGTTCGGCGTCTAAAATTTGAATCCAAAAAGAGTCTCATATCAAGTCTCCAGATTATCAGAATTTCTTCGAACACGTAAACATTCTTTAACATCTTCCTAAAGCGCCCGGTGTAAATTCCATAAGTCTATTCATTCCAAAAAATATGGCATTTTCGGTTTCAAGTTGCCAATTAGGCTCAAGGTGAAAAATTTTCCAAATCACGTCTTAGTGCTCAATCTTAAAAATAAACAAGAAAGAACGCTGAAGTCGAGTATGCTCGACTGCAAGATACCCTGTACCCAATCTATATGTACCTTAAGTTAGGTTCTATTTTACTACCATAACTCATTGAATTTGATTTTCATAGAAAAACTTAAAAAATCGGGTAAATCTTTGAATGGGGTTATACCCAAAATTATGTTGGGCCTACCCATATTGGTTTATTTCATTGGGACTATCATAGACATAATTTATACTAAATTTAAATTTTCTAGAATAAAAAACAATGACGTTTTTATGTAAAAACCCAAAATTTTGGGGTAAATTTGTATGGGGGCTATATCCAAAATTTTGTTGGTCCTACCCATATTGGGATATTTTATTGGGACTATCATAGACATAATTTATACTAAATTTCAATTTTCTAGAATAAAAAACAATGACGTTTTTATGTAAAAACCCAAAATTTTGGGGTAAATTTGTATGGGGGCTATACCTAAAATTTTGTTGGTCCTACCCATATTGGGATATTTTATTGGGACTATCATAGACATAATTTATACTAAATTTGAACTTCCTAGAATAAAAAACAATGACGTTTTATGCAAAACCCCAAAATTTTGGGGTAGATTTGTATGGGGTATACCTAAAATTTTGTTGATCCTACCCATATTGGGATATTTTATTGGGACTATCATAGACATAATTTATACTAAATTTGAACTTCTTAGAATAAAAAACAATGACGTTTTTTATGCAAAACCCCAAAATTTTGGGGTCGATTTGTATGGGGGGTACTCCTTAAAATGGGTCTAGAGAAAAACCGTTTGTAAGTGCACACTTGACGGCCTAGGAGAGTCTAAGTTTCAATTTTGAAAGCTCTACCTCTTATAGTCTCCGAAATAATCGTTTTTATACGGCAGACAGCATGACAGACGGACAGACGGACGGACAGACAGACATAGCTAGTTCGACTCCCCTTCCAATGCTGATCAAGAATATATACTTTATAGGGTCTATCTTGCCTCCTTCTGTCTGTTACATACATTCGCACAAACTTAATATACCCTTTTACTCTTTGGGTACAGGGTATAAAAAAAAGGGTAATCAAATCAAATCAAATTTTGGGTCCCAGCTATAAATATCGGAAACCGCTCAAACTCATCAAATATATTTTTAAACCATCTTTCAAATGCTCTCCGTCGCAAGTGCTCTCCGTTACCGAGTTAACACAAAAGTGTCGAAAGAGATGGTGCATTCTAGTGTGGGTCCCCAAGAGGGTCCTGTGTTCGATTTTCGAAAAACACCGATTTAATAACTTCGTTAATTACTGTCGGATTTGTCACATTAAACATCCGGGTTACTCGTAATAGTCCGTTATTTAAGAAACGTTATACAAACATCATGAAAGTTGAAAGTTCGGAAAAGAAAAAAAATTGTTCGCCTTGAAAATACAGATCGGAAATGACATAACACCATACATACTGTTCGAAGGGCCCAAGTTTTTCTTTTCTAAAATTAAAATTTCTCCCGAAAATTTTTATAACCTTTATTATAAGATTTCCGAACAATTTAATAGTTTGGGCTGCTGTAATCGTTTTCATTAAGTCTGGCGTCAAAGTAAATGTGACAAATTATCGGAAATGTATTCTGGAGGCTGCTTTGAAGCCGTGAACTGACGAACGTTTCGGTCGCAGACCATGCACGTTTTTGCAAGGCTCGGCACCGTCTCACAAACACGACCTCACAATGACTCGCGAATTCACCAGAAGCGAATCCAATACATCATTTTCTCTGAGCCATTTTGGAGAGCTAAGTCAGAGAGAGCAAAGCAAGAAAGCAAGGAAGACCTGAAAATTAAACCACAAAAACAGTTTTACTTTTACTTTTCACCGAATAATTCTTGGGGGCAACTTGAAGCGATAAAAGAATAAATTGAAACTTTGATGTTTCTTGAGTTATTATATTTTAAAAATAATTACTTGGTAACATGTTGCACAGCAATTACTTTGCTTATTTTATTGGCAGAGGCTGAGATAAAGCTTAAAACATTTCTACAATGCAACGTCATAATTTAATGTTTAAAATAAATATAAAAATAAAAAAAAATTTTTAACTTTTAAAAGTACGAAGTTTTTTATTTATTTTTTTTTTTGGTGGTGGTAAAAAAAAAAAAATGAAATTCAAAGATGATGAGGAAAGATACATTCATGCATGCATTCTGAAATTAAATTGTGCAAACTTCACGCAAAGAGAGAAACACATGAACGCATAAAAAATCAAATTAAGTCTTATTAATGATGCTGTGAATGAATTTTTATGCTGTATGAGATACTTTTCTTAGACAGCTTCTTGAATGAAGTAAAATAAGTACATACATACATACACATACATACACACACATATTAAGTAAAGGCAAAAAATAAAGGCTGTGCGGAAGTGTTTTTCAACGTCTGAAAAGATAAAAAAATTTATGGAAAAAAAAAAAAACAAAACAAAGCAAATCAAAACAGCATGAGTTGCGCTATTGGGGGGCGAAACAAACCAAGCTGCTGCTGCCATCATTGAGGCTTTTAAAACAAAACAAAAAAGAAAAAAACTTTAAGTGTATAATTTATTAGAACATTTTGTCAATAAAATAATAATTTAGTTGCACTTGAGTTATGCTTGATGGCAATAATTGAGATATATGAGATTGCTTATACGTACGCACATGCGGCGTATGAGTAATATTATTGTTGTGTGGCGTAAATAAAATTGAAGATGCCATAAATAGTTTTCATTCAATTTGAACTAAAGAATCAACGAAATCAAAAGAAATATTTCTATAATTAAAAATGGCAGACAATTGAATTGGAAGTTCCCAAGTGCTGGTGTCAATTGAACTAAACTCAATTCTTACCTTTACCAAATTTTTTGTGCCCATGTGGTGAGCGGGCGGTCAAGAATACTACCACATCAGGCTCAGTTTAACGTAAAAAGCCGTTTAAAGAGCGACTCCTCCAGGTTAGGTTGGTCCAAGGGTAGTCACCAACGACGTTAAACAAAAAAAAAAAAAAAACGTGAAACACACACTGGAAAAAAGTGTACCAAATGAAATAGTGGCTAATCTAAACAGAAGTACTCCAGGTGGTAGACAAAGAGGCGTTAATCCATTCTGGAGGCCCTAACTACCGCAAAAAAAAAAAAAACATAACGACCCCCCGAAAACGATATAATGATCACCATATACGGATGTGGCGCTGGAACGTCCAAAACACTCAACAGGGATGGTGTATTAGAAAAACTCATTGCCACTCTCGACAACTTCAGAGCAGACATAACTGCTATCCAGGAAATGCGATGGACTGGTCACGGTTGCATAGATTTAGCAACCTATGACATTAACTACTGTGGCCATGAGATGCAACACATATTTGGATGTGGCTTTGAGGTTAGTAAGAAACTACTCGTACTCGCGAACGCTCCAGGTTTATATGGTGCAATAGCGACCTAAGTATCAGCACCCAAATAGATCATGTGGTGATTGATGCTAGGCACTCTTCTAACGTGAAGGTCTTAACATCGACTCGGACCATTACATTGTTCTAGCCAAGGTACGTACTAAACTCAGCACAACACATGCCAAGCGATCTCTTATACAACGTATAACAAGGGTCTCCCATCTACTCCGAGTGAGTCCTCCGGCCTCCGACTGTATAAACGATCAGTGGAAGCGTATCTCAAACTCATTAGCTACGGCAGCCAAAGATGTTATTGGCTGTACTTAACCTCGAAGGCAGACATGGTACGTTGGGGATGGTCGCATTGCTATAGCAGAGAAGAATATAGCCCGATAACCCGAATAGGCCCGAGGATTTTACCAAAATATCAAGCGTATGATAAATAAGGACCGATGATATGGGATCGCTGTAAAGCCACCAGACTATGACGAGGTCTTAAAAGTTAAAATATCAAGCACGAGATACATTTTTTGTGTGGCCTACAAAAAAGTCAAACTTAGTGACTCTATAGTACGTCTTAACGTCAGCAAAGTAATCCATTTCAGTAGAAAGCAGATCAGAATGGAGAGACATACAGACAGATGTACATAGCTAGCTTGATTCGCCTATTTTGTCTCAATTTCCTTAAATCGTTACGATGTTGAAATAGTATCTGGTTGAAGCAGTGGTGGTCACTTTTACTATGCCCATCACACGTGTTATAGCTGCAGAATTCTGCTTGAAAATGAACTTTTCAGCTGATTCAAATACTATATGTATACCCACCACTGGATTAGATGCATACAAGAAGCTACAAACATCATCAAGCAGTGTGTTTGCCAGCGAATCAATTAATTTTAAAGTATCTGTTGCTACGTAACATATTATCGATAAACTCGAAAAACAGATATAATCGAGTCCTAACTTCCTCGAGCCGATGATTTTTACTCGAATAAATGAGTAATCTCTAAATCGAGTATACGTAGTTTCGGTTATCCGAACGAAGTTAACCGTTTCGTTCAATTATCCGATCTTTCGGATATGACTCAAGTTTTACTCTACTCGATTTGAGTTGAAGTTGACATACCCGAGTCGACTCGTATCGAATTTAAACGAGTCAAGTCGAGTTGAACATTTTCCTAGCACTAGACTTTGTTGCAAAAATGTTAAACGAATGGCTATTTTTTGTGTGAGAACATTCGATCTCAATTCAAGAACATTCGTTCTCATTTCAAGAAACATTTGGGAGAGTGAAGATTACATTTTTCACTACTCTTTTATATTGAAGCCTGAATTAAGCAGGTTTGTATGTATGATACGATGAACTAATAGCAACACTACTGCTTGACTTCGTATGTTCTTAGATCTAGTACAGTCGTTCTTAATTTCCTAACAGCGTATTTCACTTTGTGTACGCTATTTAGTTTACTCCAATTTAATGAATTTTATTCAGCAAAATATGCTGCAACTTTATGACTATTTCCCTCTTCAACCCGTTCAAAAATAACACAAAAACTGGAAACGTATATAAACGTCTTTCACACAGCACTAAATATAAATATAAATAAATCTAAAATTCTATATAAAATGTACTAAATCTGTCTTTAAACTATTTTTATTTCATGACAAAAAGTGTAAAAATAAAAACAAAAAAAATTTCAAAAAGTTTTAGACAAACAAATAAACAAATGCATAAGCTTATGTGACCCAAGTTTATACCAAGCTGCTGCGTGACTTAATTTTTTGACAAAAAAAAAAAATGAACAAAAAACCAAATAGACATTTGGTACTAAATTTATAATAAAAACTTTAGGTTGACTATGGCTATGTGTGTGTTGTGAACTTCTTGAAAGCCACTTAGTAGTTTACTAGAAATGTTCGAGTGATTCGATAGTGAGTCACGAGGCGTGCAAACTAACTTTTTTTTCCAAAGTTTATCACAACACACAAACTTTTCATTGAGGCAGCAACAATAAATGGCGATGAATCTATACAACGATTTCTAGGACAACTCTAGGACGATGAAGGACGATGTAAGACAAAGCAGCAAAGCAAAAACAAAAAAAAAAGGCTTGCCCTGTTTCGCCCCATTTCGTTAACAGTTAATGGCCATTGGCCGTCAGCGTACACGTGCCAAAAAGGACTGTGAAGTGTTTGTGTGTAAGCGAGGGGTGCATTTGAAGTTATTGCTCTAAGAGTGAAAGTTGTCGTGCAACGCGTCTGTTGAAGAAAAATGTGATTAAATCAGCACGATATATATTTTTTTTTATGTAGTATGGTGCGCTTTTTGACTTTACTCATAAAGCACAATTTTTATAGAAATAATTTTTATAAATTTTTTTTTTAACTAAAAATGAAAATGACGACATCGCGTTTTGTTTATATTATTTCTCAAAATAAAGTTAGGTGTGTTTCATATTTATAAAAAAAAAAAAAGCTTCCTTCTTATCAGATTTGCCATTTTGAGTCTTAATTACTTGCTTGCTTGCTGGCAAATTTTATTATCCTTTTAGTTTGTATGTAAAATCAGATTGAGGTATGTTCTCGAAATCGGATTTTTATATAAATTTATTGTTTATTGCTTAAACTAAATTATACATGGTTCATTTATATAAAATCCTTTGCAAAATGTAATTATTTTTTTTTTTTGTTACAAATTTGCAAAATTTTTCACGTTGCAAACGCATAAATTAATGAATTTATGCTTAATTTAATCAAAAACGTAGTGGAACTAATTATGAAGTTTGAGTGTATTTTTTTGTTGTTGATAAAAGCAAAAATATTAATTGTATTCAGTCAATTAATTACATAGCTACTTGTTCAATTTTGTTTCTCAAGAAACAAAAAAGTTTATTAAGATTATCGATTGATTTTTGTGTTCTAGTTTGTCTTTAAGTTAAGTTCAATAACAATTATTATAAATAAAAGCAATAAGAAATCAAGACGTTAATTTGATATAAATTTGATTTGCTTTTATTAGTTCGATGACTTTGTTCTGGTAAAGATATTAAGAAACATGAATGTCGATTAAACATAAAAATATTTTGCTTTAATCTTTAATCTAAGTTTTTAGCTAAATTAAAGCTGCACTGACGGAAGAAAAAGAAAATGAGCGCTTTCAAAAGAGCAGTACATAGTTTTTCTAAAAGTTTCGGTGTTCTCTTTTTTATACCCGCCACACATAGTGTGAAGGGTATTATCAGTTTGTCGGAAAGTTTATAACGCATTAAAGGAGGCATCGGAGACCCCATATAGTATACATATTATAGATCAGCTCGACGAGACAAATCGATTTATCCATGTCCGTCTGTCTGTCCGTCTGTCTGTCCGTCTGTCTGTCTGTCCGCCTGTCTGTCCGTCTGTCCGTCTGTTTATTTCAACACGATTTACTCGGAGACTACTAAAGATATTTAGAAGAAATTTGAAACTTATGCTTTTCTCAGTAGCGACCAGGTCAAGTTTGAATATGAAAGTGCCACGCCCATTTTTTAGATATAGCCCCCATACAAACTTACCACTTTTTTCGATTTTTTGTATGAAAATGGTTATTATTTGTGAATGTATTTACTACAAATTGGCTAAAAACACTTCTTATGACATCCCCCACACAAACTTACCGCTTATTTTCAAATTTTTGTCTGAATATGGTTTTTATTATGAATTTATTCTCTCCGAATTGCCCAAAAACACATCTAATATCCTCTTATATCAAAAGCAAGATGCCTCGCCCATTTTTAGCTAAAGTCCCCATACAAACTTACCGCCCATTTTCGAATATTTGTATGAAAATGTTTATTTTTTAGTAATGTATTGACTCCAAATTGGGTAAAAACTATATCAAATCCAATGTGCCACTCCCATTTTTTGGCATAGGCCCAACACAACGTGAGTTGTATCAGGTCGTTGACCCCGTCCTATCCCATCTCGAAGTTCTATAAAAGCCACTGATGATAACACATTAACAATTTAAAGTACGTGTGACGGGTATGTAAGCTTCTGTTCCACCGAAGTTAACGTCTTCGTCCTTGTTTTTTTTTTAACAAGCGTTTTACCATTGGCATGGATTAAAACGTCGAAGGAGACATCCTATAGAGTATAAACATATATTTGTCATCAGTTCGATGAATCCATCCAGCCATGTCCGTCTGCTGCTTAGAGTTCCCATACAAGCCAACCGCCTATTTCTTTTATAAAGGGTGGTTAAATTTCAAGGGCCGATGTTGAATGTGAACCACACCTAAACGTTAAGTTATTTCCTGCATTTCTTTTGACATTTCTCAACTTCAGACTAACTCAATTTGAACCATGGAAAGATACTCAATCGAGCAACGCATTAAAGTTATTCAGGCATATTATAAAAATGGGCGTTCTTGCCACACATCTAACGAAACAATGGCTCCTTTGCGCGAAAAATTTGATGGCCGAATGATCTCACGTCACGGCGATGTCAACTGGCCGCCAAGATCATGTGATTTGACACCGTTGGACTTCTTTCTTTGGGGTTATTTGAAAAGTTGTACGCCAATAAGCCAACAACCATTCAAGAGCTAAAGGATGAGATAATTCGGCACATTAACGACATTGAACCTCAATTATGCCTCAGCGTCATCGAAAACTTAGACCATCGGATGGACGAGTGCCGCCGAAGCCGTGGCAGCCATTTGGCCGATATTTTGTTCCATACATAATTGAGTCATACCAATATATCATAATAAAAAAGAAATGTCAATAATTTCCTTAATAATTCGTGTTTTATTCAAAATCAACATCGGCCCTTGAAATTTAACCAACCTTTATATGAAAAAATATTATTATCAGAGGTGACACAGAAATCTCAGAGTTTTGGTGTAAGTGTTTTGGTGTAGATACTCAAAAATTTACACCGATACTTCGAGTGTTTTCATTAATTCCATAGGGTAGCTATTTTTTTTTTATATTTTTAATTTTTATACAAAAAGTTAAAAATTTGCTGAAAAATGAAGCCTTATATGTTAACTCCATTTAAAATGTAAAGCTCAAAACTGTACATAGTGGAAGTGTTTTCAGTGGCACTCCTGATACTCCGTGTTTTTGTTTTTTTTTAAACTAATTGTGAATTGAACTTATAATTTCATTGGAATAGATTTGAAACCCACCAAAAGAGATTTTGTGTGACACATCCGGTTAAAGAGCTTTATACTTCAAATATGGTATAAATATTTCTTGTCAGTCCGATTAGATAAGTATCGAGACACTATAGCCTATACCTCCTTTATAAGCCGAAATCTCGTTTTTGTGTTTTTTTTAAGAAAAACATATTATTTTTGAAGCTATTTATAATGTGTTTTATTATATTGTATTGCGTTTTAAGCAAATTAAGTTAACATCCAATTATTTTTTTTTAATCCAACGTAATATTGATCCATCAGATAAGCTGCTTGGTAGCTTGCTTCTATAACTTCATTTTTACTTAAATATATTTCCAATCCTGAGACTATTCAGCTAATAGTTCAGCTGTATAAATAAGGGGGTATATACATATATACAATAATATTTACTATAATAGCTCGCAGCGTGATTATAACAACAATTTTTCGTACACATACAAAAAGTAAATAGGTAAGTAAAAATATATATATTTTTTTTTTGACGGTGTTGATGTCGTCTATATTTTAGTTTGTATAGTTCTAATGAACATGTTGTGCTTCTTGTTATACAATAATATTCCATATGCTTTACTAATAAATAATTTAGCTTGAGGCGACATATATCTTTATTTTTTTTTTTTTTTTTTGCCACATCATGCCAAGCACTTAAGCCAGACTATATGCTCGGCTCTGTCTTCTATGTTTGCCAGTCATTCACTCTCGTGTTTGTGTCAATTTTGTTTGTTAGATTTTGGATATTGTTTCCGAAGAAGAAAACTAAGTTGTATAAGGAAACAATTTTATGCTTTTTAAACATACTTAGCGATTTTGTTAAGGGAAGTCAGTTTAGGAAATGTATCTATTTCATTTAAATCATTTAAAACCTAAAAACAATTCACATATTTTTTTACAACTCAATTTCTAATTCAGGCAAACCAAATGCCAACCAAATAAGCCGTTCCGTTTGTGCGCCAATTCTATGGATTCATGTTCATTATTTTTGCGAATGGCAGTAAAGGAAGCAAAGCTAATTTTCGATTATAATCGCATTCTATGCAATTTTCTCCAAGGACATTCTAATGTGTCTTACGGCAAACCGGAACGTAACGTTACGAAACTACTTAAGACTGAACCTAACTCAAATGCATTTCATTTATGTTTTGGTTTGGTCACTACCAACCCAACCCACCTAAACCAAGCAAAACTAAAGAATTCCATTTAAATGTAACATTTCCATTAGCGGTTTCCGCTGTGAAAATGTCACACCCAATTTGTGAAAATTGAAAGACGATTAATATGGGATTTATCTTTGTCTCCTTCTACGTGTCTGTCTGTATGTGTGTGTGTGTGTTTATGTGATATTTTCACTTCCGTTGTATGCTTTGACGCCATCCTGTTTCGAACTGCTCCTACATAGTAGTTTCCAAATGCATTCATTGTCATTTGCCCATTTTGTTTCGATCGATTAATGGAACTGTCGTTCTAGAATAGAAAACGTTTTTTTTTTGTTTGATTTGCTTTACGAACTTACTGAAGCATTAATTCTTTTGTTTTAAAGTCGATTTAGTTGTTGTAGGTAGTCATTTAGTCAATTCAATTTAAAAACAAAAAAAACAATGCCGCGCAATTTGTTTAACATAGAAATTTCATAATACAATGCAGCGTGTTATGTAATTCCGAAAGATATTGTATCTTTTTGTGTTTGAAAATATTCTTTGTAATGAGTTCATTTTGTAAAACTGTGACAGAGAAATGTTAAATAAATTGATTTTTATTTTTGGGTTTTGTTATTAGTTGCGGCAGAACAAGGTAATCTTCAGTGTCGGCTAAAAAGAAAAAAAACTATTATTAGAAGCGTAAGAGTAGCGCTGCATAGAGAAGCTGTCAAATACAAATCACAAAAAGTGTCATAGAAACTAATTTTTTTTTTTCTTTTGTTTCATTTTAAATGAAAGCTAAAGAATGATCTAGCTGTCAGTTTTATTTAAAATTTTTGTGTTGAATATGTTTGTAACTCACCCACAAAGTCTTTAAATTTGACAGTTTTTCAAAATGACTTTGAAATACTTTGTATTGCGTTGGCAAAGGATGTAAGTATTTGAGAAACTTTTGTTGTTGTTGTTTAATTATATTTTGGGGAAAAAGTTTTTAAATATACTTTTTATGAATTTTAAGATAAAAGATAAAGATCAATGGAGCGCTGCTTACTGAAAAGATTTTATAAAATCGGATAGTTTTATGTATTGATCTAAATTTTTTTTTTATTTTTTATATCGAATAAATTTATTTGCAATCTGTCTTTAAAAGCCAATCAGCAAGTTGCTTGAGTAAAGAACAGTTGACAATGCGTTGGCGAAGCCATTATGGATAAGGAATAAAGGGATGGGGATGGGGAAAGAAAATAAACAAAAAGTAAAAATAAACATGAGTTATTGTCTCCCATGAGGGAGATCGAGCGGGTGAAGCCTTTTGAGCCTTCTTATACTGGAGCTGTTGTCGAGTAGGTTGATGGCGAGTGTGTTGGTATGCATGTCGAGCCGATTTATATAAGAGGTGCTTAATCTTGTTATTTCTTGGTATACCCAAGGTACCCCGAGTTCCTCGTGTATCTCTTTGTTGGTGTGGAAAACGTGAGCGTTTGACATAATCCTCAGCGCCTTGTTTTTGAAATATTTGAATAATAGAACAGTTACTCCTGCTGGCAGTGCCCCAAATTAGGATACCGTAGGTCCATATTGGCTTTATAATTGCTTTGTAGACTAAAAGTTTGCTCCTCAGCCTGAGAGGTGATCTTCGTCCGATAAGCCATAAATGTTTTTTTAACCTTTCATTGAGCTGTGCCTTTTTGGTGAGAAGGTGAGGACGCCAGGTTAACCTTCTGTCAAGACCCAAGCATGCAAGATGAACTTGGGGACAGTCACCCCTTCTTAAAGAAAAAGTCATGTGAGTGGGCTTTTCAGGGTTCACTACAATGTTCCACCTCTTGAGCCAAGTAGAGAAGATGTCGAGTTGCCTTTGAAGGATTCCAGAAGCAACCTGTGGGGAAACGTCGGAAGCCAAGAATGTCTTTTATTTGGGAATTTTCTTCCCCCACCTCTATCGAAGAAACTCCTGCGCTCAAGGTGGGACCTAATAAAGGTATAGTATGGAGCTGGTAGGATCGTCTTAAGTTTGTGAAGCAGACCAGCATGCCACACCCTGTCGAAGGCTTGCTTTACATCTAGAAAGACTGCCGAGCAAAACTTCTTCTCCTTTAATGATTCCAGAATCTTCTCGACTAACCTGTGGCACTGTTCCGGCGTGTCATGGCTTTCTCTGAAACCGAACTGGTGATCGGGTATCGAACCGGCCTCTTCCAGAATTGGCCGCTTTCTACGCTGGAAAAGTCTCTCAACAACTTTGAGAGTACCGACAGTAAACTTATTGGACGATATGAGACGTGATTGGCTGCAGGCTTCCCAGGTTTGCGTATGAGAATTATTTCGGCGCATTTCCACTGGGTGGGAAAGTGACCAAGCTGGAAGCAGAGATTTTCGTAATACTTGCGTTTTTTGATTTAGATCGAAATGAAGAAAAGTTAGATTTATGTGACACCTGGGTATATAACAGAATATAATATTTAATCTCATTATCAAATCATACATATATGCCTAACAGAAGCCTCAATCTTTCCGAATGGAGAAGTTAAGAAAGAGCATTTTTAATTTTGGTTTGGCTTTGAAAACAAAAAAAAAACATTACCAATAACTACACCTATTTCTCTCTTTTTCTCTCTCTCTATCTTTCTTTATTTCTCACTCCCTTTCTTTCCCTGTCTAGCGCTTTAAAACTTGTATTAGGTACCAGAACATTGGTGCAGTATAAATTTTCTTTCTGGAGAAAAGACAGTTGAAGTTTCAATTATTTTCTTGGCCATATCAGGAAGCTCTCACCATTTCAGCACCATTTGAGAATGTTTGCAAATGTTTTTAATGGTCTGTTTTTGTGCTGTTCATCACAATTTTTAATATTTGGTTTCAGCATAGCATTAGGCATCTTACCAGATGCATTATTTAACAAAATACAGTAGTGTCAAATCACAGAAGTATTAAACTAAAAATGCATATGAAAAGTGATTATGAAATTTTATACGCTTACCCGTCCATTTTACTAGGGCAGCAAAACCGGTTTTGAATCGAACTGGTTTTTGGACCGTACAAAAGCCTTATTGAACGGTTGCCTCGAGTTATGAACCGAACCAGTTCTTCTGAAAGAAATTGGTTTTTAACCAAAAACAGAAACATATTACAGACAAAAGTAGTTCGGTTCGAACTGGTTCTCGGTTTATTCAAAAGAAATTTATATAAAATATTATAATATTCAAAATTTTACTTGAACTAGGATTTAACTTGAGTTTATGACAAAGTATACGCGAAAATATTAAAAATGTTAATACGAGTTCTTTTAGTAAGTAACACAGATCGAGATTGCTAAGTTTCTACACATTTACAAATATTATACATACTACTGTTCATATCAAGTAGGCAAAATTGTAATAGTCATTGTGAGGCTAAACTTTTTTAACATATTTTTACTTGAACCGAACCGTGGTTCGGCACTGACTCAAAATCGGTTCGTCAACCGAACCAGCATAGCGAACCACTGAACCGAATCACAGTCAATTTTTTTTTAGTGATTTGCAGCCCTAATTTTACCACTTGTTAAATTTTAGTGTTGGTTAACTAACAGCCATGAGATTTTGAAACCGACCGTTTCAGCCATGGTCCCGATTACGCCAAAGATTGGTGATTTTACGATTTAGTAAATTCTTGCGATTTCGTCTACTTGGGATCAGACGCAAACAAAAAACCGATGCTACTTTGGTCTCGGTAATCAAATGCGAAGTAGAGTTCTGTCCAGAGAAACAAAAATTAAACTCTACAAAAAAGCTGATAATGCCGGAACCGATGTATCGCTCAGAAGCATGGGTCATGACAGCATCGGATAATTCGGCGTTGGTAGCGTTTCAGAAAAAAAATCTTCGTAAAATGTTTTCACCTGTCAGAGGGGACAAAGAGTACCGAAATCGGATGAATCACGAGCTGTATCAGCTAAAAAACGTCATCAATATAGTCAGGCGCATTTTAAGTACAAACGACTGCACTGGGTTGGTCATGTGCATCGAATGAATGAACTGGCTCCGGCGAGACAAATGTACGAAAAAAGACGTGAACGAAATCAGAGGGGCACGACAGCAAGAGCGACCGCCGTTACATTAGAAGAATCAGATCTTGGAAGATATTCGTAAGATTGGAATCCGAAATTGGTATCGAGTAGCATTGGACCATACCAATTGGGTGGAATACCCTAAGTGATGCCCAGGCTTATAATAAACTATAAAATGAAACCAAAATAAAATAAGACACACCACGGATGGAATCTCGAGGAAATAAGCCATATATATCAAAGCCACTCTTTATCTCTGTCTGACTTACTCACTCACTCTCGTTCTTACTCACTCTCTCACTCACTATCTTACACACTCACTCTCTCTCTCTCTCTCTCTCTCTATTTATACTTTTATTTTAATAAAATTCTCTTTATATCTTTCATTTGCACTCTCATTACACAAAAGTTCAAGCTTTGCCACTGTGCATGTGTGTAAGTTGAAATGAGTATGTTTGAATGCAAATTGAGTGAATATAGTAAACAGCAAACATTCAATTGTACTTACTATTTACTTATTGTACTAATCTCTTTAACAAAAACAATTTGCGATGTGCTTTTGCTTTTATTCTTAAAACATGGAAGAATAACGTGCTAAAATTTCATAATTCATCAAGACTTCTCGATATGATATTTCCGCAAACAAGTGTTTAAGAATTCTATTTAATTAAAAGTATGCTCAAACTATTAAACTTCAATTTCATTAAAACAACCTAAAAATGAATGCGCATCCTAAAAAATCGAATAAATGTTTTCCTCCTATACACAGCGAAGCTTTTATAAAAAATCCAACGCACGAAAAAATTCACAGCAAAAACCAAAAATAGTCATAAAACATTACGCACATCAAAGTCACATAACTTTCAGGTAAAATTAAAAACAAAAAAAAAAAACAAAATACTGAATGCCTGAATGCTAACTTAGAAAGCCATGGTCATACGCATACCAAAAATTCATAACATAGTTTTTGCATAAATAAAATGCATAAATTGATTGAATGAGAGGACTATACGAATAACAAATTTGTGAAGGACAACCAGAAAAAAAAAATACCTACCAGACAGACAACTCACGTAGATAGGTAGACAGACAGACATATAGACAGACTTTAAGCTTTATTGAAGCAAATATGAATGTGGTAAAATATAAAAAAATTATGGAAGATGCCATCAAACATTTCAATGCCGACATTAGTTTCCATTTGGCAAATGAATATATGAATATCCTGTGACATAGCAAAACATGCTGCATGCACTTCAACTGACACGGGTTTCCATTCCATTCCCTTTTTTTTTTTTTTATTAGATTTTTCTTCTGGGTTTTTCGTATTTTTTGTTTGCATCTATCCCAACTATTCTAATTGAACTTCAATTTCAATTTATATTAACATGGCACATGAAATACGTCGTCGCGCGTTCAACTCATCAAATAGGAAAATGTGTAAGACTTGAATAATACGTTCCACAGAAGAAAAGCTCAATAAAAATACGAAGAAGAAGAAGCAGAAGAAACTAGCTAAAATGAACACACAAGACGTATACGTTATATGTACGTACGTATTAGTTACTGCTGTAGGGGGTATACGTACGTATATGAAGTATACGCCCCATTTCATTGAAGCAGCAAAATACCTTAGACATTGCTACGTGCCTGAAGTAGTTCAATCGAATTTGTACAAATATCAAAAAAAAAAAAAAAAAAAAGGAGAAGGAAAAGCAATTCAGCATAGCGCGCAGTTTTTCGTTACTCCTGCTTTTGAAAATTTTGTCTGACTTTTATATACACATACTTTTCGTTACATAGAATATGTACTGCATGCGACGTGTATGTCTGTCTGTGCGTATATATAGAAATTTTACCCCAAACCGCGCACTTTTCGCTCCATTTATATGAAATGAAGCGCGTGAAATGAAGACAAATGAAGTTTCGTTTTGACTGTCAAACAAAACAAAAAAAAAAGGAAATAATAATAAACTCCCTAAATGCTGGTTCCCTACCTTCTCGTTTCACCATATTTCACTTCACTCTTCTACACATCGCATTCTAAAGCTATCAGATTGCTTACGCTTGAAGTCATTTTTAATCTTTTTCAAAATGATTTGTTTTTGACAGATTTTGTAAATATAAGAATTTTTGTTTTTATTTTATTATTTCTTTTAAGCTGTTTTGAGTTGCATGCTAAACGTATTTTGGAGTAGAGAACGCATTAAAGATTTAAGGAAGTGTTATGGTAAATTGATTAAAAGTCAAATATAATAAAATATGATTGGAAAAGTATTGATCTCTAAATGACGAGAATATATATCTTGAGTAATAAAAAGCAAAAAAAAAAAAAAATAATGGAAAAAAAAGATTTATGAATGATTTATGCGAACAACTGTTTGTAATTCAGACATCGGGCCATAAAATGTAATCGATTTTTATGCTATAAAACATACTCATTTTATTTGCTGTTGAAAATGCAGTTGAAAACCATTGAATGCATTTCAAAATTTATGGTAACTCAGGTACATCAGATATGTTATGGATTTTATATATGTTTCATGGATGGTGATTTCGAAGCGAAAAAATTACTACACAAAAACATATTTAAAGCAGACTTAAAGGCACTCATTAATTAGGTTTGAAGTGAAAAACAAGAAGCCTTTGCACAATTGTGTGAAATCCCTCAATAAACCGTGATCGGATTTTTAACCAAATCACAGTGGTTGCTTATTAGTCCGGTCAATTTAGACATAAAAATATTGGTCAAATAACAAGAATTCCCAGAGAGCCAAAATTGGTGGAGAGCCCTATGTGTGCTACAAAAGTTATTCGCGGTCAAAGGTCAAAATTTATCAAAAAAAAAAAAAAAAAAAAACATCAAACCAAGTTGTAGCTCTTAAAATTCTCAACAAAAATGTTCTTCATGATTTTTTTTCTAAGAGTTACCATTCCTAAGATAACTCGATTATAAGAGTCACATTAAACATGATATGCTCACATTTCCACAACACCTGTCAGGTAGAGTATTCGGTGCGTTTTTTTTACCGTTTTCCCTGTAGGCCTACTCCACTAACTGTCATGACAATTTTAGTGTTATTTGTGCTATTTTACAGCTCGAAAACATGTCTGAGTTTTACTTTATTTGCAATAAACTTTTAACTGAAGATAAAACAGTTGTGGTTGATCATGGAATACCAACTTTAATCGAGGATAGTGTCCCGAGAGTTGATGAGTTTACTGAGTATTTAAGAACTCAAAAAACCGTTACAATACTCGTGGATTGCATAAAATTATACACCCGGAAAACTTTAATCGTTGCAGTATCAATCGCTAGTACTTCAACACATGTATCGAGTATACTATCAAGTTCAAACATGGCTGTGCAATCAACTGAACCCAGAAGCCTGGGATTGGAAATTAATAGATAATACTCTGGAACCGATTCAAACTTTACACCCACCTGCTCCACCCAATTACAAAAAGGTTGTAGTGCCAAATGAGGTTGTCCAATTGTCAAGGTCAGTCTTGCTCAAATGTCCAGTTGAGTACAATAGAGGAAGACTCCTGTGATTTTAATGAAGAGACCAATGACTCAGCCACGTTTGAACAATTAATGAACATCCAGCAAGAGGAAGAAGAAGAAATCGAAGAAAACATGACTGTTGAAGTAGACTTTCAAGAGTATAAATATGATTAAAATATCTAAAAAAATAAGGTAATATCTAGAACTTGAAGGGTATTGTTCTCTTAAGTTATCCTAAAATTGTCATGACAGTTAGTGGAGTAGGCCTACAGGGGAAACCACGGTAAAAAAAAGCGCGCCAAACACACTACCTTACAGGTGGCGTGGAAATGTGTGCATATCATATATAATGTAACTCTTAGAATCGAGATATCTCAGGAATGGTAACTCTTAGGAAAAAAATCATAAAGACCAAAAAAAAAAAGAAATGGAGAATGGGCTGTGCTTTTGATGTGGCTTATTTATTTTTTGAAGCTCGTGTCTTTCCAATGTCGATTCGAGCGACCCGATGCGATATAAATTATGAAAATATTAGTATTAAAAAAAATAAACCCAAGAACTTATACCGGTACCTTCTCACATATTGTTTTAGCAAAGCTATAGCGTATCAAATAGATGAATGATCTTAGTAACATCGTTTCCGATTAAACAAACTATAATTTAACTCCAATTAAACTTTAAAGAGCAATTTGCATATAAGCAAATCAATCGATGTGGTTATATATTCACAACCAAAACACTAAAACATCATAAATACACACAAACATATACATATGGTATACATATGTACATACGGTACACACCTGTTCTAAGTATCAATGCAGTTAAGGGCTTTTGGTCGGACGACGTCGTTTGTATCTGACCAAATACGAATGGGGGTCAAATTGAGATTAATGGATTGCGGCAGCTGTGCACCAAATTGCTGCTGCTGCTGCTACTGTTGCTGTTGCTTTTGCTGGAACTGACGTAAGTTGAGCTGAGCTAAGCTGGTATGATGTGGTCTAAGTATTTCTGTGGCAAACTGTGTTAAAAGCATTTGCAAAACCATTAAGCTGACTTCAAATTTGAGTAACAATTGGAAAACTGTAGCTGAGATTTGTAACCAAAAAAAAAAATAGAAGAAACCTGTTTCACTTGAAATTCTTATCACAAATTTAAGTAACAACTTTATTACGCATTAAGTGATCATTGCATTTTACAGCTAACAAAAAAAAAAAAAAAATAATTAAGATAACAAATTATACCAAATTCTTTTTTAATTGTTGCAATTTCAAGTTCAAAAAAATGTATCTTGTAGATATTAAATTTCATGTTTTTTGTATCTTTTGATTTTTTTCTTTTTTGTTTTTGCTGACGTTTTGTCAAACAAAACAGCATCATGCGACGAGACCTCGTAATGCAAAAGATTTCAATGTCAGCCTTCATAAAGGTCGTCGTAAGACGGCCAGAAATGCTTACAGACCGGTAAGTTAGTGAGTAAGTAATACGAAGCCGGGCGCTTGTTGAATAATTACAATTTAATTGCTTCAAAAATGTAGGTCGACCGTCATCGTTTTCGTCGACCGTTGTCGTCGTCGTCGACAGCATAACAAGCTAACAACCGAATGAGTATTGTGAATACTTAGAGTTTTTATATATTTTATATGAAAATGAAATGAAATGAGGCTAAGTTCAAAACAGAAATAAAAAATTAAAAAGTTGTAACAAAAAAAAAAAAAAACAGAAAAATAGTTGAAGCAGCACAAAAAGAAGCAAAAGTTGAAGTGCATATAAACAAGATTTTCTTGTAAGATTTTTCCTGCAACTACTTAGAATACATTTTTATTGTTGTAGTTTTATTTGTACACTACAAAATGCAAGTTGCTGGTATATTGATTTATGTGTTGAATTTGTAATACACAAATGAAGATATTGGAGAGTTCATGAAACCATTGGAGAGTTCATGAAACCATTGGAGAGTTCATGAAACCATTGGAGAGTTCATGAAACCATTGGAGAGTTCATGAAACCATTGGAGAGTTCATGAAACCATTGGAGAGTTCATGAAACCATTGGAGAGTTCATGAAACCATTGGAGAGTTCATGAAACCATTGGAGAGTTCATGAAACCATTGGAGAGTTCATGAAACCATTGGAGAGTTCATGAAACCATTGGAGAGTTCATGAAACCATTGGAGAGTTCATGAAACCATTGGAGAGTTCATGAAACCATTGGAGAGTTCATGAAACCATTGGAGAGTTCATGAAACCATTGGAGAGTTCATGAAACCATTGGAGAGTTCATGAAACCATTGGAGAGTTCATGAAACCATTGGAGAGTTCATGAAACCATTGGAGAGTTCATAAAACCATTGGAGAGTTCATGAAACCATTGGAGAGTTCATAAAACCATTGGAGAGTTCATAAAACCATTGGAGAGTTCATGAAACCATTGAAGAGTTTATGAAACCATTGGAGAGTTCATGAAACCATTGGAGAATTCTGCAAAATTCTCAAATCGATCACACCTGTGTTCAAAAGTAAGATAAGCTGAGTTGTTCTCAAATTAAACACATTTTAATACCCGCCACACATAGTGTGAAGGGTCTGTCCGCCCATCCGTCTGTTTGTTTCTTCACAGTTTAGTCGGTCAGCTGAAATTCAGAACTTAAGCTTTTCTCTCCAACGACTAAATCAAGTATGAAAATGAAACTGCCATGCCCATTTTAAGATATAGCCCATACAAAGTTACCAGCTTTTTTTTGTTTTTTTTTAATGCAAATTTTTATTATTCATTAATGATTTCACTCCAAATTGGGTAAAAATACTTCTAATGACTTCTAATGTCGAAACTAAGATGCCACGCCCATTTTTATACATGGGCCCATTAAGAACTTTTCGCCCATTTTGTAATTTTTGTATGAAAATTGCTATTATTCATGAATGTAAACACTTCAAAATATGTAAAAATACTTCTAAAGTCATCCTATCTATACTCTACTGATATAATTAGGACTATAAAATACAGCCCCCAAACAAAATCACCACCCATTTTCTAATTTTCATCAGGAAAATGATTTTTCTTCTGTCTTATCTATCTTATCTTCTTCTGTTGTGTCGGACTCTTGACTCCCAGCCATCCCATCACCCATCAAAACTTTACCTAAGCCACTGATAATAATAAATAAACTAAAGCAAGATGTGACGAATATTTGAGCTTCAGTTATACCGAAGGTAACGTTATTCCTAATGAATTTCCAACATAATTTTGTTGGGTTCAAAAATAATAATCGAATGGTAATTGTTTATCTAAGAACATTCAATCTCATATCAAACACATTCGTTCTAAAATAAAGAACCATTTGTTCTTAATAAACGAATAGGTAAAAAAATGTAAGACAACAATATAGATCAGTAGAAGTGATGCTATGAGCTCGAATTTGTGAGAGC
The DNA here is from genome assembly GCA_018903435.1 of Leucophenga varia. Lineage (NCBI taxonomy): Eukaryota > Metazoa > Arthropoda > Insecta > Diptera > Drosophilidae > Leucophenga > Leucophenga varia. Next base: position 105,639 of record JAEIFJ010002494.1, on the reverse strand, counting down.
CTAGAACACGTTACTCACTAGTTTGCTCTCATTTTGCACTTGAAGTTTTTGAATCTTAAATTAAGCACAAGTGTTCTCAACACAAGCACATTGTGCTTAATACAAGAACCAATAGCAACATTTCGTATATGCTTAGATCAAGTATAATCGTTCTAATTTTCGTAACAGCGTTGTTGCTTGTTAGGCAAAGAAGAAAATAGCAAATATTGCATGTAAAATAGTTTGTGTAATTTGTATTACAGCATAGAGCAAAGCGGTCATCTCTCTGGCTTAGAGTGAACTTTCGACTATTTCTATTTCAGGTTCTTAGAATACATTTCATTGCATTTTTAAGAACATAAGTCTTCGCTTATGTTCTGCAGAAGCGTCTCAAACCTAATGACAATATAAAAATTTTTTTTTTACGTTTATTATGTTGTGAAGCGTATTAAACATGCAGTTCTACCAAACTGTATATTTTTATTTATTTTGTTATTTTACAACGTTTAAGTTGTTCACACTCTAAAGTGCATTTTTGCTTCTTTTCCACCTTTTCAACACTTTTACACTTTTCTAAGCAAAAAAAAATTAAATTGTTTTGAAAATTATGCCGGATGCTCACAATTTGTAGACGATGAGCAGCATTTACAAGTAAAATGTGTATTTTTTTATAGTGTTATGAATTTCTTGAGTTCATTTTCTTTAAATTTTTGTTTTTAAAGTTTTATTTTGTGTCATGTTCAGTTTATGCTTTCAATTTATTCTTAAATTGTCTAGTTTTTTTCTTTATATCCACACAATTTATCTTGAACTTGAACTTGAGTTGAAAAGAGTTGGCTATGCAAAAGAAGCTATTTGAAGCTAAAATAAATTGGCTTTACAAAACTTGTCAGATATTTTCTATTAAATGTGCAAAAAAATAAAAAAATATTAATTGACAGCAACATCGAAGATTTCATAAACAAGCAACCGGTTTTTTTTGTTATTAATTGTTGAAGTATTTTTGTTGTGGAGTTATTGTATTTCTTTACAGCATTAAAGTGTAAAATTATTTAACACATTTGATTTTTTTTTTCATTTTTATTTTTTGCTATTTAAAGATATTTTATAACGATTTTGATTTGTTATTTGCAATTAATAGTTTCATTTGTTTAACAAGGTAAACTAGTGGAATTCAATAAAAAAATAAATATATTTGGAGAACATTTGTATCATTTTATTTTATGTAAGAAGAAAAAAAATAGTATTGTGACCTTGAATTAATAATGACCGCTTTATTTTATAATTTTACAAATTTATTGTACAAAAATGATTGCTAACAAACTATATAAAGTATTGTGTCATCTATCGAATAATTTGCGGCTACCATGTCGTAAGAACGACTCGTCTTTTGAGTCAATCCGTGAATCGACCCATTTTCTTCGGCCGAGCTAGGCCATGACTCATTGACTGGAAGAGGTGTTAATCGAAAGGAGCGATGTCTGGAGAACACAATGGATGGGGTAGAACTTCTCATTGCAGCGTTTTGAGAAGTTTTACCCCAGTATGAGTATTGACCAGTTTTGAAGAATTAAAACCTTTGGCATGCTACAAAATTACTTGGTCTTGCCTTTCTTCGTAGTGCGCGGCTCAAACGCATGAGTTGAATGCGATAGAGTTTCTCAGTAATTGTTTCATTCGGTTTGAGAAGATCGTAGTAGATCACGCCACGCTGGTTCCACAAATATAGAGCAAAAGCTTGATGCGATGACTATTCGGCTTTGCGAAGGAAGTTAGTTGCTGGTCGTGCAAAACCCACTTGGGTGCAAAAGGAAAGGAAGGGTGTTCCTTTGTTGCCATTGAAGTAGCCAGTGAAAAATCGTCTCTCAACGTCACACGGCTTCAATTTACACGGCACCCAATATTCTGCATTGGGATTATTCCCAAGCTCCTCTTATGTGTAACGATTATTATTAATTAAAGGTCCTAATATAAATTAAAATTTAAAAAAAAAAAACAAGGAAAACGTTATCTTCGGTGGAACCGAAGCTTATATACCCGTCACACGTACTTTTAAATTGTTAATGTGTTATCATCAGTGGCTTTCATAGAACTTCGAGATGGGATAGGACGGAGTCAAAGATCTGATGCAACTAAGTTTGTGTGGGGCCTATGCCGAAAAATGGGCGTGGCACACTGGATTTGATATTGTGACATATTAAAAGTGTTTTTTTTGTTTGGAGTCAATACATTACAAAAAAATAGCCATTTTCATACAAAAATTCGAAAATGGGTGGTTAGTTTGTATGGGGGATATATATAAAAATGGGCGTGGCACATTTGGATTGATATTGAATGACAGTAGAAATATTTTTACGCAATTTGGAGTGAATATATGCATAAATAATAGCTATTTTCATACAAAAAATCGAAAAAAAGGTGAGTTTGTATGGGGGCTATAGCTAAAAATGGGCGTGGCACTTTCAAATTCAAACTTGACCTTGTCGTTGCCAAGAAAGTTTCAAATTTCAGCTAAATAGCTCTAGTAGTCTTCGAGTAAATCGTGTTGAAATAAACAGACTGACCGACAGACAGACAGACAGACGGACAGACAGACGGACATGGCTAAATCGATTCGTCTCGTCGAGCTGATCAATAATATAAATATAATTTATGGGGTCTCCGATGCCTCCATTAATGCGTTACAAACTTTTCGACAAACTGATAATACCCTTCACACTATGGTTGGCGGGTATAAAAATCAATAAATGAACTAGAAGAATTAAAACATAAAAGAAAAATAAAAATAATAGTAAAAGAAATAATTTTTCAATGCACAAATTCCATCATCAGGAGTGCAACAGAAATATTTTCCAACTAAATTCCAATCGAATGAGATGAGCAGTCGTCACAGAATTCTCTTTCAGCTGTTACAGGTTGTTCCGTTTTGTGATCCTCGATTTAATACTGATATACAATTTTTACCATAGAGCAACAGCCGACAAGTCTCGACGTCTTTAATACGCCAAGAACATGTAAAACATAAATAAAATCGATGTTTAATCCTCACTGTTGGTGCTCATTTCCATTTGTGCGCTGTCAAACTTTTTCAGTGGTAAAACCAAAAAGGGAAAGTTTTGGCCTTCAAACAAAAGTCCCTGGATGAACTCAAAAGTCGAGATATTCCTAGACTTATGCGGCAAAAAGTGATGAATGGTGATAAGCGCGAACAATTGTTCGATATCATCTTCCGTAAATGATCAAACAAAATGTACAGGTCCAAATAAACTGCCTCAAGTTATTGACTAATGAACATAGGGAACCACAAAACGGAGCACCCTGTATAATAGATGAAAAATTCCGACTTTATATGAATATTATTCTGTGAGAAGAGTGGTTGACTCTAAGAGACACATAAAAATCGAAAGTGATGAAAGATCTTCAATTTAAAAGGTCAATGATTTGGCGTAACTCTAGAAATGGGCTCACCACAAATTTTTCGAGAGATTGGAAAAACAATGACGAGCGTAGATCGAGCTTTTAGTAAGCAACAATCGAGTGACACAGTACAAGCTAGGCTTATGCTCTTTGTTTTCTTCAATGCCAAGGTTCAACTATGAATGCTGAAGAGAAGAGTTTACTGGTTGACTTTAGGTATCGCCTAAAATTTTGAAATCGCAACACGACAGTACACCTAGTCACATCTGCTCTAAGGGCTATCTGATGTAAAACGGTATTAATTCCGATTTGGACCCAGCAGTATTTTTTTATATTCATCAGGTTCCAAAAATTTAGTGCTTGCACTAACTCTCCTTTCAGTTGATACTACCAAAGGCACCCAAGTCTCGTAGAAGACTGAACAGTGATGTTTCGGTCATTCCATATTGTCTGATCGGAACGTACAGCTGCCTCCTATGCCTAGGTAACATAGATGTTTTGTAAGTCTACAGTGATTTGAGAGAAAGGCTTATATGATTCTCGGTATGTTGCTCCCGAGTCGAATGAATTCCTCTGCTCAATTGTTGCTGTAGAGACCAAACAGTTTTTAAACTTCTTCGTCTTTGTACTCCTCATTTCTCTTTATAACAACTCCGTGGAAAGAGCTAAGATTATTCTCAAAGGAGCAAAGGTGAATTTAATAAGCTAATCAGTCAATAAAAACTTTCAAATTCCAAATTTTATCGATTGCGCTGTACACGTGCAATACAAATTTGGCAAAATGAGCGGAAAAATGAAAATCTAATCAAAATCAATAGCACATTTAAATAAAAAGAATAAACAAAATAAAAAAAAAAAAAAAATGCTGTGCAATGCTAATAAAGCGCTTATAAAATTTAGCAATTTAGTTTATTTTGCATTTATGAGCCCAAAATGAGTTTTCAGTTATCGCGTTGCGCTCTTTTTTTTGCCTTCTTTAAAAATGAAAACCCCAGCCTATGTGGAAATAATGAAAATGCAAAAACATTTCCTGAGTCTGCTATATGTCTATATGTCCGTCTGTCTTTCTGTCTGTGTGTATGCTTCGGTTTATGCCAAAAAGCTGATTTTAAAAATTGGCACAACTTGGCAGGTTTTTTTACATTTCTTACAATTGTTGTTGTTGTTGTATATAGAAACAGCCATTTACAAAACCAAAGAGACGAACCAAAGGCATTGCTGCCAAAAAGAACAAAAAATATTGAAGGCTTTTTAAGAAAGAAAAAAAAAAAAAACGAATTGTGATGTACTCCAAAGTATCTTTCTGAAAATGTTGCGGGCGTATATTGCTGTTGCTTGTGGTTTGGCATACAGTTCAGTCATTTAGCAAAAACTGGACTGGGAATTGCTACCAGCAGCAGCAGCAATGCTAGTGTATTCATAGTAGTGGTTGATGAGTGGTATGCTATCTATTCAAACCGAAAATCTAATCGGATTGACTGGGGAACGACGACGATGACAGTCCGTTCGAGAGAAAAATAGCAAAAAGGCACAGGAAAATACAATAAGAACGTCGAGGATACAACAGGCGACATAAGCTGAAAAACGGAAGCATTTTGTAGTGACTAAGTTATTATGTGAGACGACAGACGACAAGCAAAAAAGGACAACAGGGAGTTTTGTGTCTGTGTATCTCTGTGTTGTACGATTTTGACATTTTCAATTTTTAGTCTCTCGAATTGTTAACTTTTTGTACTTAAAAGTTAGCTTCTTCTATTTTATTTTTTTTTTTTCTCTTACTCGAAACTTTATTATCTGCTGTCATCATTTTGGGTGTTTAACAACTTCACTTGAAAATGTCTTGTCATTAATTTACATTTTAGAAACACACACACAGATACATAAATATTTCCACTTCTATAAACTTTCGTTTTAACCTCAAATTTTATTTATATTTTGACAACTTAAATACGAACTTGTTTTGCAAAATCGGTGTTAAAGTTAAACCAGTAAGTAAATTGATAGATAGATTGACAACACGTAGAGATACTCGTAGATGTAGATAGACATTTAGTTAAAGGTGAATAATGACAGTTTTTTGACATTTGTTGAGCACCATTTGAACGGCATCAAACTATGAAATTTTATTGAAAAAAAAAAAAAATAATAAACACGAAAAGGGCAAAACAACACAACACAATATGCAAGCAACAATCAAATGTAAGTTTTGTATGTCACTTGGAATTTGTGCATTCAAATGCAATAATTGTAGCAACAACTTACATATGCATGTGTATTTTTGAGAGAGGGTCGTATGAGTAATTTTTTTTATATAAAATTTATAATTCATGCGTTTGAGTTACTCTTTCTATTCGTTTTATATAAAATTAAAAAATTAAAAAAATAAATTTTTGAAAACGAAAAAAAAAAATGTTGCATACAGTCTGGCGCAATTGCCTTTTGCCTTCATTGTACTAATTTCACAGAGAATGCTGACACAATGAAAATGCACATATGTACCATTTAATTGAATATAGTCAATTAGCCAAAAAAAAAAAAAAAACCCTGGATCTTAAGAAGCTGTTGAGGAATGAAGAAAATTGAGCTGTTAAGCAATCGGAAAAAAAGGAAAAAACGGTGGAACCGAAATACCCGTCACACAACTCTTGATCATGAATGGTTTAAATAGAACTTCAAGAGGGGATGGATGAGAATCATTCTGATACAACTGAAGTTTATATATCAGGAAGTGAGAAGTAAGTTAGTATAGTGCTATACGTTATAGTGGCCGATCCGTATCCCATCGGTGGAGTGCACTAAGGATTATATAAGATGTTTTTATCCAAATAATTTCTATTTTCATACAAAAGTTCGTGTGGAGGCTATACCTAAAAGTAAGCGTTGTACGTTAGATTTGTTATTGGATGACACTAGAAATGATTTTACCTAATTTGGAGTGAATACATGCATAAATAATAACTATAAAACATAAAAATTGACGTGGTACCCTGGTTTCATGGAAAAAAATTTAAAATGGGCGGTAAATTTGTATGGGGCTACACCTTAGAATGGGCGTGGCATCATAACTTTAACATAAAAGCACCCAAGGATCGAAAAAAAGCTTAAGTTTCGAGTTTCAGCTCAATATCTTTAAAACTAGACAAATGAATCACTTCGCAACAGGCAGAGATAAAGACGGACATGGCTAGATCGATTCGTCTCATTGAGCTGATCAAGAATATATATATTTTATGGGGTCTACGACGCCCCTTCTATAACTAAGGTCTAAGTTTTTTCTATCCAAAACTTCTTAAAAACTAAAAATCGATTCGAATTTGACTGAGTTATTGGCACATATGAACTATAAGTGAAAATAATTAGATTTTGGGAATGCCCCCTAATATTCCTAGTTGGCTCGAAACGATCTACAATCCTGCTATAAGACTTCTCAATTATTTCAACTTTCTGGCAATAAAATTAAAACCCAAAAATTTTACTATGCATTGTCACGGGAAAACAATTAGATAGGATTTCAGCTTGATATGTTAACGTATCAAGAAACAATCTTGGCTTTTGTCGACATTTTTATCAAACCTGTGACCGCTTGAAGCTCAGTGTGTGTGTGTGTGAGGTACTGAAATATTTTAAAATTAATATTTAAGATGGCAATTAGGTATTTTTCGAGGTGTGAAACATTTGTTTATTAATTTATTAATTTGTTGGATGATCTATAGAACGATTGGCCAAATATAAATATTTTTTACCAAAAAAAATTTTTTTTTTTCCAGTCTAATGTAAATTTTCCAAATTTATCTGTAAATGTTCAGTAAATTCACTAATTATTGCCCAAAATCTAAAGCACACTTAAAGAGTGACTTTCTCGAATAGAATTTTGGATAAAAATATTTTTTGTTCTTAATTATTTTTGAAAGTTTTGTGACTGAATATTGCTACCCAAAATAATCCAAATAAAGCTTTGTAATGCATATGCAAATATTCTTGATTAGTTGATACCAATAGGAATTTCAAATCTGGCAAATGTCTTCCAAGAACTGATCTTCTCAGCGCAGTGGCGGACGTCCATGAGGCCGATTCCTCTGATTTGGTGAACGTTTTGCTTATAAACTTTTTTTGTCGCAGCCTCTGCATCCATTTAAAGCAGGGTATCAGTTCACTAAAATCGCTTGTATTGGATGCTCTTGACTGTGATGAAGTCATCATATTGTTCATACAGTTTATCCTTCGTGCGAATACGGAAGTCATTACCCCCTCTCACCAGTCCAAAGATTTCCCGAAGAATCAAACACGCCCAACGTCAATAGAGTTTAATTTTTTGTGTTTCTGGATAGAACACTACTTTGCATTTGCTTACTGAGACCGAAATACCATCGATTCTTCTTTTATTTCTTTTGGACGAAGTTTACTACAACATTGAAGTGCAAATTCTCTATCTTCACAAATTGTCCAAGTCATGTTGATGGTCTGGAGTCTGCGAATGGTCTACTTTGCGAATATAAAAGATAAAATTCACAAAGATATATTAGGCTAGGTTACAATGGCAGGAGAGGCCGAGGTCAGTGCAACACTTATACCATGATTTAGGTCCATTGTGATGCTACTTCCTTATAAAAAAGGGAAAATCTTAATTCCACCCCCGGACTTTTCAATGTTTTTAACTATGCTGCAAATTTTAATTTTAAACACCTCAGAGAGATCTTTTAGAAACTATTTTCCTAATAATTTATATCCAGTAGTAGTAGTAGGTGCTCAACGCTTTCCTCCAGTGGTTGTTTGCTGATCTAACAGTATTTTCCAGCAGCTTGTATGTTGTTAATAGCACACCGACTGAATTCTTTTGGGAAGGATTTCGGTCATTGTACCCTGTCTAGCAACTTCGTCTGCTTTACAATTGACCTCTATGTCACTGTTCCCAGGGAACCAGATGAGGTGGGTACTGCAGTGCTGGACCAGCCTGATTGGGGATCTGCGGTACTCAGTAATTGTTTTTGATTTTATCTGATAGGAGTCAAGTGCCTTAAGGGCAAAAATAAAGACAAAATAGCGTAATCTCTCAAACTACCCGTTTGCTTATTAAGGAAACAAAAACATTGAATCCTTTTAGGTATGCCACTTGCATTCAAGGATTGCTGAGTCAAAGCATTCAAGTAATGTCATTTTAAAGTTTATGACAGCAGTGCTGAATGTTGTGGACTGTTGAAAGTACGTACGTAGACGAAATGACATTAAAATTAACATTTGAATGACTAACGCTGAAGGAGATACGCTGTCTGTCTGCAACAAAAAAAAAAAAAAAAATGTTTATATAATTTATACAAGATTGTGCTTCGATTTTTTTTTCCTTAGACAAAAGTACACTCTGCAAATGGAGAGAAGAAATGGAAACTGTTTTGTAGTGATTTTATGTTTTTGAGTACGCGCGTTCTAATTTTTGCATGAAGTAAAACGTTATTTAAAATTTTCGTTTTACATAACCTTTTGAAATGGCGCATTTTCACTTTTTTCTTCGCTCAGTGTAGACTTATTGATTTTTAATGAATTGCTATGTTATGCATATGGAAATCAAAGACACATTGAGAAACACAGACTCCAAGTTCGATTCAGATTAAATAAGTTAAAGTTTTATGCTGTTGAACGATTTTTTTAAAGTTGTAAAAACTTAGTCCATGCAAAACATTCTCATAAGACAAATACATATGTAAGAATTTTCTTAAGCATTTTATAAGAAAAGTCTTAAAATATTTTATGATGATACCACTTCATTATTTAAAAAAAGATAAATCCTAAATTCTAAAAACCCTTTTTTCATTAAAGAACCACAACAAAAACAACAACATCCCGAAACTAAAAGACACAAAACTGTCCAACTCACACCATTCGAATTCCCAGTTGAAACATTCAATGAAATTTAAGGTATGCCAACTATGAATATTCCCAAAATGCAACTTATTCAAAAAATTATTTAAAAACTTTAAAAAAAAGTAAGTAAAATATATGCATGGTATGTGTGTGTGTGTGTCTATTGCAGTAGTATGACACATTTAACTTTGAAAGTTTTCATTTAAAATAGAACTTATGAACACCTTGAGGAAACCCTTTTTTAACTAAAACACCACACACACACAGACACAAAGCGACACACACACACACTCACATATATAACAAGCCGAGTGTGTCATTTCTTTGATGGAATTTGCGTGCTGGCAAACTGAAAATGAAATTTCTCTGGGACATTGTCAAAAATATTCTTTAACTAATTGCATAGAAAATGTTTAAATATTTCGAAAAAAAAGTTTTCTATGTGCACAATTTCGACGAGGCTGCTTTGTTTCTTCTGTTTTTTTTTTTTTTTCTTTTGATTTGACAGTCATGCATAGTTTTGCATTGAATATTGAAATTCTTTGTACCAATTTTTCTTGGCAGTGTCTTACTTGTGACATTTGAAATAGTTTTTTACTCTTTATTTTTTTGTCGCAGTTTAAATTGGTATTTCCTTTAAAAATAATCAAAATTGTCTGGTTTTTGGTATTCCGTGTTATTATTGCTCTTGATAAATGGAATTGAACTTAGATATACTCTTTTGTATCATTTTGAAGTATATTAAGAAAAGCTGTTGGCAATTAATACATAAATCATTAAGCTCAAAATGTGATTTCTTTTGATAAATTGGTTTAGTTTTGCTGATAGTGAACTCTTAAAATGAGGTTAATTCGGATGCTATAAATTTGGTTCTCAAGATTACGGAAACTAGAGGCGTTCATTGAACGTAGACAGCAGATCGAACAGATAGATAGTAAGACGCATGGATAAAAATGCGAACAGACGGATACATAAATAGATATATAGATAGGCAAAAATGAACATACGTATAGAGGGACTTAGTCACTAGAACACCAAAAATAAATATTTCTGTGATGAAATGCGACGCCTCTTGATAGAAAAGAAACTTAGGCGATGTATAAACGCAGTCCGAAGTATAAAGGGTTGCCCAATGAAAACGGTACAATTAAAAAACAAGGAAAACACACTTTTAATAGTTTATACGTTTAACAAGGGCTTATATTAAATTCTACAATGGATTTGGTCAAATTTATATAAAGGCTCTGTGTAATATCAGTCATATCCTTATCATATCGATAAGAAAAAATCGCTCAACATTGCACGATAACGTACGCCATTTACGGTAACCCTAATCATTTTTTGGAAAGTACGGCCCGATGATGCCACCACCATGCCAAAATAGACCAAACAGTGAGATTCTGAGGGTGTAATGGTGCTTCATGAACGACTTGTAGGTACGTCTCACACCGAAAACAAAATTTATCGATGGAAACCGGGGTTGCCTTTCATCTATTCTAGAGCCCAATATGCGAACTCTCGATTCAATCTTTGATCTGTTGGCTAGAGTTCTGGTGCCAACCGAAATCTAAGCGCAAATACGCCAGGTAGTCATTTGTGACAGGCCCAATTCTTGTGAACGGCGTATAACGGACACATTATCAATGTCCTCATCATTTGCATAAGCAGCAGCAAGTATTTTCATTACTACGGCCACTACGAAGTGGTGCTGGTGGCTTACTATTGTGTTGAGTAAATTCGCTTTCAAAGTTTTCAATTATTCGGCGAATAGCTTGCTCTGGGGAGTTGAACGAACGACCATGATTTGCACGAAAAGCTCTTTGAGTAGCAACAAAACTTCATAATAAGTTGGAACAATCTTCAAACGTAGTATACTTATTCTTGATTTAATGGTAAAACTTACTGAACACTAAAACCAACATATGTCAAATTTTTGAAATCCAAAATGGCCGCTATCAGCTTTCAAAACCCCTAGCGACCATGTGTGGGGAAACACTGTACAACCGCGGACGATATATGGATCTTATATGTACAACCAGGGTCGTGTGCAGAATGTTCTTTTAGAGAGGAAATAGTACTGAAAAAAATGAATTGGAGAGAGAATGTTCCTCATCACAACACACCAGAGATCAAAGAAGAGTTAGAACTTTTGGTGGTCCCAAAGAAGACCAAGGTGAGTGTTTTGGCCACCAAGTTTATTGTTCAACGAAGTTTAAATATCAGTCAGACGAATCTTAGATGGAGTTTATAAGATGGGTATTCATTGGTCCGTTACAATATTGGTGCCAAATTTGAAGTTAAAAAAGTCAGTTATATAGGGGTGACACCTAAATCTCAGAGAGTTTTGGTGTAAATGTTTTAGTGTAAATATTCGAAAATTTATATACCATGACACCATTACTTCCGAGTGTTTTCATTGATTGCATAAGGTTAGCCTTTCTATTCAAAAAAATTAAATTTGAGACCGACCAAACTGAATTCTGTAAAAGATGGCAACATTGAAGTATTTGGGTTTTTATGTGTCTGTGTTTTAAAAAATGTATCATGGTGTAAAATGGTTTTAGCAAAAACTCAAACAATAATTTTCTAGGAAACAATCAGAAAATTGGGAAGGTTTCTTACGCGTGCTATATGTTGCAGAGGCTTGATCCTTTCATATTGGTAGTGTTTAATATGATAAGAGACGTTTTTTTACCCAGTTTGAAGTGAATATATTATAAATATTAACTATTTTCATCAAATTTTAAAAATGGGCGGTTAGTTTGTATAAAGTTTTACATAAAAATGGGCACCTTGGATTTAACGGGAAAAGCTTAAGTTTGAAATTTCGGGAGGGAAATATACAGCGGACGGACAGTCAGACAGATATTGATTCGTCTCGTCAAATTGATCAAGATTATATACACTTAATGGATTCCACGACGTCTCCTTTAATGTGTTGCAAACTTTCTGACAACCTTATAATACCCAATCACTCTTTATCGAGGAGAAATAAAACTCATTTTTGCTGTAAAAATTAATTTTATTCTTCTTTAGAATGCCACAGAATATCAAAGTAAGTTCTTTTCTCATAAATATAAAGATATAAACTTATTTTTAATTAACATTATGCCAGGAAGGCAGCAAGGTAAATAGTATGTATGTCAAGTGTGACACATTTTTCTCGAACTTTTCAAATACTTTCGAAAACAAACTTAAGTTTTAGCCTCAAAAGTTTGTTTTATTGGTTTCCTACTTATATTTTCAACTTAATTTTGTTTAAATTTTAATTTTACTTATATAAATAATGTCTTATATAATATAAAGTGCATACTTAGAACTCTCGTAACTGACTGCTACACGATTTCGTATATGAATTAAATTGAATTAAATATTTATTTTGGAATAAATAAAAACAATAATAATGACTTCTCTAGAGACTCTAAACAGACTTGACGTAACAAAAGTGTTAATTATATTTTGCATTGAATTAGTATGTTGTTTATTTCTTTGTTTATTTATTTATTATTTTTATTACAATAAGTATCTATTAGATACTATCTAAATATGTATCTGTACATGACAAAAAAAAAAAAAAAAAAAACGTTAAGACGCAATAAGATGCATTGCATTGTGCTGTGCATATGTTTAGTACATATAATGCTAATTGGAAAAATGTTAATTAAATGTGCAAAGATTTGCAATTATTTTATTTAAAAATACAAAAAAAAAAATATAAAATTATTTTTTAATTAATGAATACAAATTCTTTGCATAAAATTGTTTAAAATTAAAAATAAAATTTTTATTTGCTATAATAAAAAAATAATAATAATTAAATTGGCATAAATCATTGAGGCGCCGAAAAACAATAAATTTATATTAAAAATTCATAAAAAAATCTTCTCTATGTTTGCTCTTTGAAAATGTGCCAAGATTGTATGACAAAAGCGTCAGATTATTAACCATTTAGCGAATTAATGACTTTCGGACTGACAAGATAAACGGTTAATCTTAAAAAAAAGTCATAAAAAGAGCTTCGAACAAAGCTGCAAGCTGAAGTCTGTAAAGTACACGTTGCTATGTGGTATGTCCTTTTTTAGTCCTTGTGGCAATAAGAAATCAAATGTAATAAAAAGTACTCGCAAACACGTAAGCAGATTTAATAGATATTTTTTCTGGCATACACATCATTTGGGTGATGAAATGAGTATTATGAGTTTATCGGATGGTTTGCAATGCACACTGAAGCTGTCATGTTTGACTTTAAATGGGAAGGTTCTTTTGCCGTTAATGTTGATTAAATCAATTTGTTTGTAAACAAAAATAGATTGGATAAATAATACGCTTCTATGTTGGTCAACAAGAGCATCGATTATCACTTGATATCCACGAGACAACAAGAGTTCCTCATATTCGTGGTTAGGGCCAGCCAAATGCGTACAGATGCTGGTGTATTTGAGCCTCATAAAGGTGTGACCTCGAAAAACTTTTCCGAACACATTATATGCTTCTGTAAAAGAAAATGGAATACATCGATAAGGACAAATATAGACATCCTTACCAAACATACATTTTATTTCGCCTAGTTCCTAACTATTGTACAATTTGAACTAAAGACAATCTCCTAGAGAACCTTATTTAGTCATTAATTTCCCAGCAGTACTGGCTCTTGACGGAACTGCCTTTTTTTCTGACTTGTCTACTCGTGTTAGTCACTGATTGGTCAGGGTTGTTGTAGAGTCAACCCAATACCTAGTGACCCTTTTTAAGAACCACAGTTTGCCTAGTCAATGACTTGTCAGGGCTGTTGCAGAGTTAACCCACTGACCTATGATGTGTCAGCTGTAGTGAGTTACACCTGACCTATGAGCTAGCCAGCCTCATTGTAATTTCTTATTCCATGCAGCCTCTGCATGAGCCTGGGACAGTTGCTGACCAGCACTGGGTCGTAAGCTTGCGAAATTTGTAAATAAAAACTGATGTAATAAAAATTTAGAAGAGAAAGATAGTTATAATCTTCGAAAAGAGTAGGGTTTTACTTTTCGTCTTCAATTTTTCGAAGAACGCATATCTTGTAGATTTTGAAATCGGACTTGGAATCCACTTGAATTTTTTTAAGCCATTATCAAAAATATTCTATATTTTAAAGTTTTTTACCTACGGATGGTTTTTGGGTTATAGAGGATTTTTCCCAAATAAAGGTGTTTTCAAGCCTCATTGAAAAAACTTTAAAATTCAATGTTCCACACAAAAGCTATGGGCATTTTTAATCCATTCAAAATTTAGTGGACCATAAAATGGCAAAGAAGGTGTCCCTATATGGTAAAGTGTCCGAATCTCAACCAAATTTGTTATTAATGCATGACTTAAAAAATAAAGTGTTTTTACCAAATTTGAGAGAAATAGCCTTATAAATATAAATCGATTCGTCACGTCCAGTTGATCAAGAATATAAATACTTTATGGTGTCTCCGATGTAACCTTTTAATGCGTTACAGACTTTCCACTGTTATGGAATTACAAACTGATATTGAAATTAATGAATTTTCCTGAACTTGACGGTTTGTTAGACTCCTTTTTACGTTTGTTCTTCATTCATCTACTATTTGTCTACGGTAGTTCTCTTTGTTTTGATGACAAAATTTGTCTCTAACGATAATGTGGATTCCCGGAATCAAAGTTTATAGTTTCATATTATTGTTCTGGTATGACCAACTATTTTTGTAGCATTCTCCGTAAGAATCTGGCACTATGTTCTTTAAATATTGTTCCTAAGAAGACTGATACGTTACTGATATAGTGAATCTTTTTCAAATATATGCTATGACATTGTATGGCGGAGAAATGCTTTAACTTTTCTTCTAGTATGGGAACACTCATGATGCAAAAATTGAAGGTGTCGTATTCCAACACTGTCTCTTTCTTAATTTGCTTACATATTTCTTTTCACTGTTGGGAAAAAGAATAAAGAAAATATGTTCATCTCAACTCTAGCTTTCCAACGAAGCTATACAACAAAAGTGTACTTTTAAAATTATGTCAGCAAACAGCAGAATACTACACCTGTTTATTATTGCATCATGGGCAAATACGATATGTGGTGCATTAAAAATAAATAAAGATTTTGAAGCACGTGTAAAGTGTATCAAAATTTCGGTTCATCGACATTTAATAGTCCCTCATATACTCTACATTATATGCAAATAATTTCCTTTCCACGTTTATTTAATTAAAAAGAACAACAGATATTTTGTCTTGTAATTTTTTTATTTTATCTTTGTATGTAATAATGAAAATAGATACCTCTTGTGTATTTTTTGCGTTGGCGGAAATTAAATGGCGTCAAGCAAAACATAAAATAAACGTAAAAAAGAAAATATAAATAAGAGTTCAATGAAAATAACTTTCGCGTTTATTTGTAATTATAGCAAAAATTAATGAGCTAAATGAGATGCACGCACCAAAAATGAAACAAACGAAAATTGATGGAAAAACTCATACAAAAATAATAATAAAAAAATCGATAAAAAAAGAAAAACTAATTTATTTTCATGCAAAAAAAAAACATTTTTTTTAAATCACAAATAAGACAAACACGACGCCAATGAAAAAATATTTAAAAAAACAAGATTTTCAATAATTATTCACTAATGATTCGAATCATTAAATCATATTCCGGTGCGCTGCTCAACGCTGCTGCCTTCAATGGGCGACTGGAAACGTGCAACGTAATCGTCATCTATAATTTTCTCAATGAACCAAACGCCAAAGCCAATATCGTGCGCCCACAACAAGTATATAAACCAAAAAAAAAAACAAAAAAGATTTTAACTGCGTCGGCATTGCGCGTTGCCATGGAACGGGTAAGAAAATCAAAATATTTTCATTTTTCATCGGCCAATTTGTTGCTGTTATCGTTGCTGTTTTGTTGTTGTTGTTGTTGTTTTCGTTGTTGTTGTTCTTGTCGTCATCGTTGTTGTGTTGTCGTCGTCTTCGTCGTCGTCTTAAGTGTTTAGACAAATCATACAGGTTTTGGAGCTTCGAACAAGTTGCATTTATGTTTGATTTGATTTTGGATAAATGTGTTGTAAGGGGTTATGTGGAAATTGGGGATAACTTTATATAAATTATGTAAAAGTTTTATAAATATAGAAAGTTCAAGTGATTTTGTGTGTCTGTTTGGTCAAATCGGTCAGAAAAAAAAATAGAGTTTTGCTTTAAAAATGCTGGAAAAACTTAAAAAAAAACAAGAAAAGAACGCTGAAGTCGAGTATGCTCGACTGCAAGATACCCTGTGACTCTATATGTGTTCCTTTAGTTAGGTTCCTGTTTGACTACCATACCTCCATTGAATTGGTTTTCATATTTTCGGAAAAACTTAAAAAATCGGGTATGTCTTTGATAAGGGTTTAACCATAAAATTTTGTTGGGCCTACCTTATTGGTCTATTTCATTCGGACTATCATAGACATAAATTATACAAAATTTATACTAAATTTAAATTTTCTAGAATAAAAAATGACGTTTTTTAAAAACCAAGAGAGAATTGAAAAATAATTTCCGGAAAATTTGTATGGGGGCTAAACCTAAAGTTTTGTTGGTCCTACCCATATTGGGATATTTTATTGGGACTATCATAGACATAATTTTTACTAAATTTGAATTTTCTCGAATAAAAAACAATGACGTTTTTATGTAAAAACCCAAAATGTTGGGGTAAATTTGTAAGGGGCTATACCCAAAATTTTGTTGGTCCTACCCATATTGGGATATTTTATTGGGACTATCATAGACATAATTTATACTAAATTTGAACTTCCTAGAATAAAAAACAATGGCGTTTTTATGCAAAAACCCAAAATTTTGGGGTAGATTTGTATGGGGGTACTCCTTAAAATGGGTCTAGAGAAAAACCGTTTGTAAGTGCACACTTGGCGGCCTAGGAGAGTCTAAGTTTCAATTTTGAAAGCTCTAACTCTTATAGTCTCCGAAAGACGGACGGACGGAAAGACAGACATAGCTAGTTCGACTCCCCTTCCAATGCTGATCAAGAATTTATATACTTTATAGGGTCTATCTTGCCTCCTTCTCTCTGTTACATACATTCTCACAAACTTAATATACCCTTTTACCCTTTGGGTACAGGGTATAAAAATTCCTGTAAAAAATATTTGTTTTCTAGGTTTCTACATTAAATCTACTATAATGTCTTATTTTCCCATGTAAAATACATGGGAAACTTCAGGGACTTTGCGGCACCATTAAATATTATCCGATTTAAAAAAGGAAAAGTACGGTTCTTCATATTTTTGATGTAAAAACAATCCTAGAGGGTAAGCGCATAAATTTGTTTTGGACCACCCTAATATATGTAAATATTTTTAGTCATTGACTACTTTACACCGATATTACGTTCAGAAATTGTGCCGTATCGACTATTTTTTTCGATCAAAACTATTATAAATCTCATTTCTCGTTAAGTGGAGCTATTAGTACCGCATCTGTTTGAGAAACCTTTCTATGATTAAAAGAATCATCGAGCCTTATTTTTTTTCAGAATAACTATGGGATCACACATGGGAAGTGTTTTCAAAAACAGAAGAAAATAATGGGACAATGTAATGCATAAATCACATCTTTACTAAAAGTGTCAATTTTGACTGTCATTTTTGTGGGGATTTTTGAAGGGCAACTTTTATGTCCTTTGTTCAACTTAAAACCTATATTCGCCGTGAAATAACCCTAATAAGAAAGTTGTGGCAATAAATGGACATGGCACTTTGGGTTTGACTTGTGTGATGAGAATTTCTGGTAAATATCTCGTTTTCTCTTTGCTATTATTATTATTATTATAATTTTATTTTTTTTTTTTTTGACTTGACTTTCATATATTTGGTCTCAGAAAAATATGACAGCAAATAGACAAATGAATGAGCGGATTGAAAGGACATGCTGATGTGGTTGCATGGTTTTCTAAGCAACTGTAACTATACCAAACCATGTCAGCTAGTATTTGTCATTCTTATTCGGAAAATCCAAAGAAAATTTAGTAATAAATCACTTTCTCGCTTTCTCTCTCTCTGTCAACAATAAATATCACTTTAATATAATTTCAAAAATCATCATTTTTCCAGCATTTTGATCATATTTAATCCTTTTCTATGTTGCTAACGTTTAATTGCTCTGCCAAAAACCAATAAACCAAACAGATTTCCAACTTCATTAGTGCTATACGAAAATGCAATGAATTTGACAGAATTGACAACTAGCACAATGCCGCCGCATAGCCACAACTAACATGAATAGCAATGCTGACACGAGACATGATGACAGGCAAGGATACAGGGCATAATACATAGGATAGTGACACTAAATCGCAAATAATGAAGTTAATTTTGCAAATTGATGAATAAGGATGAAAAATAATAATAGTAATAATAATTTAGTAGCAATATTGAAAATATTCTAAAAGTATGGAATTATTGTGTAAAATTTGGATGGAAAAAAATTAAATCAAAATTGTCTGCGCAACGAAGAAACAATGTTTTAATATTTTAATTTGAGAAATGAGGAAATTAAAATGAGAATTTAATTGAAAAATACAAACGGAAGTTCTATCAATCATAATGGATGCGCGCGACAGCGGCGGCCATTTTGTAGTGCTGACAAAAAATTTCAAAATGGAAAAGTTTTTTTTTTTTATTTATTTATTTTACACAAATTGTATTAATGTTTGCTGTAACCGAAAGGACATTTTATGTAGCGTGACTGCAAAGAATACAACAAAGAGAAAAAAACAAGAAAAACCAGGGAGTGACTGTTTCTTATCGGCTTTAATAAAGCGAATCAACGCAGTGCAAAACGTTGTGGCCAAAAAATAAATAAAAAACGAGTAGAAACGTTAACTTCGGTGGAACCGAAGCTGAAATACCCGTTGCACAGGTTAGGTTAAAAAGGACGACGCGAAACTTCGCGACGTCACCTAGGCCAGACACGCCAATTGTGAAACCATACAATCACTTACGATATTTATTTCTCCCTACTCAAACCAGCTCGATTTTCTTATAAAGGCGACGACTGCATTAATCTTGACTGATGCAATCTCCGCCAGACTATCGAGAAACGGTCTACCAAGTAGGGTAAACGTTATTCTCCCAAGGGCTGGGCAGTGGCAGAGAAAATGTTCTACTCTCTCCTCCTCTTCCTCGTTACTCCTACAGAAGTCATGTGATGCTACCCTTAGTCGGACGGCATGTCTACCAATCTGACAATGTCCCGTGAGAGCTCCAACCATAATGGATAGAGTCTGTCTATTATGGCGCATGAGTTGGGCTGTTCGTTTGGTGTTGTATTCTGGCCAAGCAGGTTTCGAGGTGTTTGGGATTTGTGGTCCACCGAATCTCTGCTTGTCTGATTATTTCCTCTTTTATTCGCAGCTTCAGAGAGGCCATGGGAACTCCTGTCGAACTCCTCTCTGGAGGAATAACGGAATTTGTACCTTCTATGACCAAACCTATCAGCTTGGCAATTACCAAATATTTCTAGGTGACTCGGAACCCATGTGAGGCAAATATCCCATTGCTCTGCCATCTTGCTGAGAGATGTGCGGCACTGGGAGGTAACCTGACTATCCGAGAAGATGTATACTTTTTCCCTACTACCTGAGTGGTGCCCTAGATAATGCATGGTTTTGTGTATAGCCATCATTTCAGCTATAGATATTTATGGCGTTGGTTTTATAATGGGGTAGGCCTCACCATTGTGCTCTTGTTGGGATAAAAATTTTGTACTTTCTACCAAATGTTGGGTATGATTTACAGTTGTCTGTGGCTGGTGGCGAGGGCACTAGAAGGTCGAGTATTCGTTACACAACACTTTTTAATGGTTCACCAGGTGTTTAGATTAAATTTCACAATGAATTTGGTCAAATTTGTATGGAGGCTTTATGTTATATTAGCCCGATTCTTATCATATCGATAGTGTTCACTTAGATGGACATTGGAATTGATTTTACCAAATTTAAATTCGATTCATTCAGAAGTAATAAATATTTTCATACAAAAATTTTAAAATGGGCGGTATATTTGAATGGGATCAATGCCGGAAAATGGGCGTGGCACCTTGATTCTGACTGCCAAGGACCAAAAAAGTTTAAGTTTAGAATTTTAGGTCAATATCTTAAAAACGTTCTGAGTAAAACGCATTGCAACAGACAGACGGACAGACCGATGGGCAGACAGACGGACAGACAAATGGCCAGACAGACCTACGGACATGCCAAAATCGATTCGTCTCATTGAGCTGATCAATAATATATAAACTTTTATGGGGTCTCCGATGCCACCTTTAATGCGTTACAAACTTTCAGACAAACTGAATATACCCTTCATACTATGTGTGGCGGGTATAAAAAAGAAGTAAATTTCATTTGGTCATTTCGTTGGTTTGTTTGTTGATGACGCTGCGTAACGCTGCCGCCTTAAGGCTTAACACATTACAAGTCATCACTATAGTGAGGCGACTCCAGCGATTCCAGATGGAGAAAATGTTTGTGGTTGTGTGTGACACAAATTTGAACGCTTGTTTTGCAGTCAAGTGGAAAAGTGATTAAATCAGCACGATTTTGTGGGTGTGTGCGATTTCTTTTTCCATTTTTTTTTTACTAAAACTATTTTTTCTTCTTCTTACAATGTCCTGTAGTCCTGTTTCCTGTTTCGCGCTTTACTTATTCACTTACTTTGTGTGTGCTGTGTTGTGCGTGTCTTAAGCGTATTTCTGCTGTTGAAAATGACGACATCGCGTTTCACTTAGCACTGAGTGAACTAATCTAAATGGACTACTTCTTTGGTTATGGCTGTGTGTTGTGTTCTGTAAAACAGTAAAAAGAAATAAAAAAACAAAAAAAGGGTGTGACATGCCATAACAGTTTTGCGTGGCATTTAATTTTTAGAGCGAAGCTCGTGTGTGTCCTTTTATTTACTACTTTTCGTTTATTTTTTTTTTAGAACTAAGAATACTCAATCAAAAGTTTTGCGATTATCGTTACGTTCCACAGGATACAATTAGGAATGACATTCGTAATGTATTTGAATTGTTTGATTGCATTTGTCGCAGCAATTTCAAAAGTTCAAAGTAATTAAAAACGAAATTGAAACACACAAAAGTCAGTAACAATCTATTTAACTCCTAAATTAATTAATAGCACCTAATTTTCGTAAAAAATTAAAATGAATTCCAATAATAAAGAATTTGAAAAAAGAAAAGCATGAAGGAACGCTGAAGTTGAGTATGCTCAACTGCAAGATACCCTGTTCCCAATCTTGATGTACTTTAAGCTAAGTTTTATGTAAGTACCATACTATTTTTTAGATTTTCTATACAAAAACTCAAAAAATGGGATAAAATTGTACAATTTTGTTGATCCTACCAATATTGGTATATTTCATAGGGACTATCATAAGCATAATGTATACTAAGTTTGAAGATACAAGAATAAGAAACAAAGAATTTTTTACGCAAAATCCGAAAATATTGGGCTAGATATGTATGAGGGCAACCCTTAAAATGGGACAAGTGCACACTTGATGGCTGAGGAGAGTCAAAGTTTCAAATATGGTAGCCTATCTCTTATAGTCTCCGAAATAATCTCTCTCATACGGCAGACAGCAGGACAGACGGACAGATATACAGACGGACAGACATAGCTATATCGTCGACTCGTCTTTCAATGCTGTTCGAGCTTATATATACTTTATAGGGTATCTCATGCTCCCTTCAACCTGCTACATACATTCGCACAAACTTATTATACCCTTTTGCCCTCTGGGTGCAGGGTTAGACCCTGTAAATTAAATAAAAACCTAAAAAAAAAAAAAAAAAAACTTTAACTTCATTAGAACCAAAGCTAAAATACATGTCATACAAATCTTCAAATGGTTTACCAAATCATAATATCAGTTGCGTACGAATTTTTTTTAAAGGGAGAAGGTGGAGATCAATGGCCTGACAGAAACTAAGTTTAAAAACTATATTGAAGCTTGCATAAAGAGATTATGTTACAACTAATCTTGTAGTTAAGTTTTTATGGGAACTATTTACTAAAGTGATCCGATATGATTTTTGAATTGTTTTATTGAATAGTTTTAATTCTTTTTAATAGCAGTTTTTTTTTAAGTTCAAAGTTTACATTAATAAATCTATGCCATGAACCTTTCTGCAGGCTCAGTTGGGCTTCAGCCAAACGTATAATCGATAGGTTCTCCGCAGTAATCTCTTAAATAATATTGATTTAATATCCATGCCTACGACAAGCTAAGCAATTAGTTCGCCCTATCGTATATCTCAACCGTCACGACCTCAGGTTGCTTACTGGCTACCTTACCGGTCTTAACAAAAGAGGCTAGTCCCAGAGTCAGAGTGGAGCCTAGTCTGAGGGGAAGGGGAAAAGAGCACTCACATTCTCTGCGAATGTCCGGCTTTGGCCTGCTTCAGATTTAATCTGTTTAATCGCTGTTTTATCACTTGGGTACAATAGACTCCTTTAAAGTCGCAGTGTCCTTTAGTCTCCAGTTTTCGGAGGGCCTACCAGGTTCCTATCGTACTCTGTCCTAACGGTAGGAACGTGTCGTGACTTTCTTGAGTCTTGACTTTCGCTCTGATCACTTGCTTGTCTCGCGTCTTCAGCCCAGACACATCGTGAGGCTTTTATGGTCATGGTTATAGTTATGGTTATGGTTAAGTTTGCATCTGCTTTTTTTTTTTTAGGTCGCACTTTAAGCCTGCATCAAATCTGGCTTCTTGTAGAGTTTTATAGCACTCCTTATAATTCAATGGTTTCAAGAATAATTCCACAATGATCTTCCCATCAATTTTAGCTCACATATTGCTTAAAAAATTCTGTATTGTTGCGCCGTAGCTTTTTTTCCTCTATTTTAAGTTGAAAAGTTTTCCCTCTTGTAGAGAGCACAGCACTACAATTTTGCGGTTAACTCCTATTGGTACTTAGTAATTATCAAAAAGTAATGTCGATTTTAATTAGTGACAAGACTAGGGCTGTGTGATTGTTGAAAATAATCGATTGTAGATGATTGTAAAAAAAAAAAATGACTGTTGCTGATTAATCACGATTATCACAATGTATTTTTAGATAATTTTTTGATATTATTATATTTGATCATCTTGGTTTCAATTTAAAAAATGTAATAAGTGAAGACCATTTTTTTTGCTTCTCACTTTGAAAAGCTTTCTTATAACGTCTGCTAATCAGTTCCGAGACTTTTGTCCTCTATTAACTACTTCATTATTGAGAATTGATTAATCAATTATTAATTCTTGAACTAATCGATCAACTGATTATCCCAAATTAATCGATTGCTTCTCCAAGTGCCGGGTAAGCATGGTATAAGTAGCCCCAACAAAATTTAATATCAATAAGAGTTTGATATTAAATTTTAAAACGTCTTGATCTGAAAAATTTTTACTTCAATCTGATCATTACGTAGGTCACTGAATCAAGCTCGAACTTTTATATAGGAGAACCGAATCATTAAATTAAGAGAATTATAATAAAAAATACTTTTAAAATATTAGATTTATGTCAGCTTATAAATACATTTTTATTTACACAATTGTAAATAATTTTGTTTTGTTTCTCATTTCGTTTGTTGTCTAATGACAACGACGTCTGGGCGACATTTAACGCTACTAGACAACAACAAAAACAAAAAGGAAAAAAAAAAAATCAAAAGTAATGATTCTAATTTGAATTGCAAAAGATAAATACTATGCATACATAAGCTAAAATGATGATTTTTCGGTAATTACATTGCAACAAAAATAACAAAAACAACAAAACAGATATCCCATCACTTGGTAGAAGGCAGAATAATTAGATTACATACAGTCTGTCCGTCTGTCTGTCTATCTTAATGTGTATGTGTCTCTTTAGCTGTCTTTCTTTGGCTACTTGACTCAAATTGTCAGACAGCGCGGCAGTCTATGCTGTACATTTTACAATTTCAATTAGTAGTTCACTGAGATACTTTTTTTCTTTCATTTAAAAAAAGATACAAATTAAAAGCTAAACGCGAACTTGTCTGTTTTGACTGGCAGTCTTTGATGGAAGATTTCTTATGAAGTGCATTGTACATATTTTTATGGATTTGAAATACTTCAGAAAAAAAAATTCTAATAATAGAAAGCATTTTTATCATAATTCAATTTTTTTCTTTGGAACTATAAAAAATTGTTTCTGTTTTTTTTTGTTAAAACGAGAATTGCTTAATATTTTTTTCCTATCTAACCTCACTTTTTCACATTTTTCTGGTTTTGCCTAGTTTTGAAATTTATATATGATTTTTTAAGTTTCTTTCTAGAATTATTATTATTATTATTTTTTTTTTTTTTTGAGAAACACGAGTCTTACCGATTCCCATTTGGATGTGTTCCAAAATTCCGCAAGGTATTAAAAAACAAAAAAAAAAGTTTTATATAATTTAAAGAATTTATGTTGTTCGAGATTAATTTCTTCAAGATATATTATATATAAACAAATATTTACAAATTATAATACATTATATGCGAATTAATATTAAATAAAAAAAGTTTTCTTTAGTAGACGGACATATAAAATCGTATATTTTTTTGTTTTAGTAATAAAAGTATGCTTTAGACATAATGGCACGATTATATAGGTATACTATATATAAAAAGCTACAATACATAATAAAAACCTTGGCAAATGAGTGTGGCCATAATAACCTAAAAAAAAAAAAAAATGTGGCGGTTTCGATTTTTGTGACATTTTATTTATTAGAATCATAAAAAAATAGATTAGACTAGGAATGTAGCATTGTTTTAAGTATGGTGAAATAAACTTATAAAATTTTAGTGAATCATTTCAAAAAAAAAAAAATTATTAATTTTAAAGGATCGTTTTGTATAAGATTTTTCCACTGTTGCTGTAAGTTCGTCGACCACAAATATAATAATTATATTTTTAATATAATAAACTTTATTTCTAATCGCATCAAAAGCAAATTTTCACAACTATAAAATAAATTTTTAGTCAAAAGAACAAAAGAAATATTTGGCAGTATGACAAAAAGAAATATATATATATATATATATATATATGAATATATATATACTATATATACAACCAGAAAAATATATATATTTAATAAATTGTGTTAGGTACAAAGCAACAAAATCCACCTCGTGTATATCAAAATATAATAAAACAAAGGCAGTTTAATATATACATTATATGTAGACGAAGGTAGTTCAAATAGATTTTATTGAATTTTTTCAAAGTTTAAAACAATTTTTTAAAATCTCTTTAAAAAAAAAAATATCAAAGGCTGCGTTTAGACATACAAGTATTTTGATAAAACTTTTACGTTTTTAATTGATTTAAATTTTTCTTTAAATTCTTTGTTAAAAATTTAATCATTTATCGACTGAATATAACTGATTGTGAATTATAAAAATTAAACTTTTATGAAATGTATAATTCACATTATAATTCACATACAGTAAATGCATAATATTATATAAGAAGTTACTCTCGATATTTTCACAATAATTTGAATTTACTTTGTATTATTTTTGATTATTTTTGATTTTGAATTCGATTTTCAAATAAACTTTTTCACTCATGCCTAAATTTAAAAATCAGAAAATTAACTAGGCTGACAATCACTCGATTTGTAACCGATAACAGTTTTATCATGTAAAATGCAAAGAACAGTTTTGAGAATGAATCATAGCTTTTGCGTTGGGCGAAGCAATTTGAAATCGCGAGAATTTACTAAATCGTAAACCGCAAAATTTTTACGATTACGGGAGCATGACTGATAGTTATATATACCCGTTACACATAGTGTTTCGGAAAGTTTGTAACGCACGAAAGGGAGAAGTCGTAGACCCCATAAACTGTATACATATATTCTTGATCAACAGTGCTAGGGGGTGTATGATTGTTGAAACAATATTTGTTGGTATAATTTTTTGATTTAGTTATATATTAATTATATTTCATAATATTAGTCCAACTTAAAAAGTTGAAAAGTGACGTCCTTTTTTTTTTGGGGCTACTCACCTGGATAAAGCTATCTTTACACGCTTGCTAATCAATGCCGAGACTGCCCTCTATCTTCTATTGATTAAATCATCAGTTGATTAATCAATTATTTATTCTTCAATAATAATAATTGATTAGTTGATTATACAAAATAATCGATTGTTCATTCATTAATCGATTAATCACACAGTCCTAAGCAATGCAACTGATTTGGCTTTTTCTCTTTCGCACTCATGCATTGTAAGCTGTATAGAAAGTAAAACAGTACACCATGCGAATGTGCGAAAGAGAAAAAAAACAAAATCGGCAGCTCTGTTCATCAGCTCGATTAGACGAGTCGATCTATACACGTCCGTCTGCCTGTCCGTCTGACCGTGCGTTCGCCTATCTGTCTGTCTATTGTTATGAATGTATTCACTTCAGATTGGGTTAAAACTTTTTTATGTAAACCAATATCAAAATTAAAGTATAACGCCCGTTTTTAGGCATAACCCCCATACAAACTTGCCACCCATTTTCGAATTTTTGTATGAAAATAGTTATTGTTTAGATACTATGGGTAAAAGCACATCTTGATATCATCTTATGTATACACCACCGATAAGATATGGAACAGGCCATTATAACGTATAGCCCTTTACTAACTTACCTCTTATTTTCTGATATTTTCAAGAAAAGTATTAATATATTAGTGGTGAATGACCATTTCTGAGCTTAAGGAGAAAGCGTTGCAACTCATCTCATCCAAAAAAATTAAAAGTATCTCTGGAACGGAATGGTCGTTTGTTGCTCTGTGATATTTTTAATGCATTTAATGCATATTTCAAGCATTAAATGTATTAAAAATATCTCAGAGTAACAAACGACCTGTGCGTTTCGATTCCAAATCGATTTGGAGAACATCGACCTCTACCTTATCCAAAAACTATGAGGAGGCTTCAAAGTAACTTTGTTTAAGCTATACCACAGCCAGGTGAGTAAGCCTTGTGCCTGTGTTCTAATTCAATTATTTTTTTGTTCCCGAACTTAGTAGTCCGGATCATACTGTTTGCAAGATAGTATTAATTTTTTTCGCGCTCGACTAGAATTACTAAAAATATAATTAGAGAACATTTAATTGCAATTTTGATAGTTACAAAATTTAAATATGCAAACAGTTAATGTTCTGTAATTAAATTTAAATAAAACTTTCTCGTTGCATCGCTTAACACGATTTTTTTTTTTTAATAAGTTTTGCTAATAAACTTTATAAAACGTGATTATATTGTTGTACAATACATCGATTGTAGTTTACGTAATCACAGTTTAAGTTAATCTGAGAGAGTGTTGTTGCATTCTGTTTTGCTTTAACAAATGTATCTTTTACGTACTTAAATATAAACAATTCGTAATTATTTCTCTTACGTGTTTAATTAATTAATTAACTAATTTGTCTGTTGTACAATAAAAAAAAAAATTATTTAGCTTATGCAACTGAAAAAAAAAAGTGTTACGTTTATAATTTTTTTCTTTCATTGTACAATTAATTTAATTTTCACAAATAATTTATATTTTCTATTGTAATATAATTTAATTGATTTAGTAAACATTTCAATGATTCATTTGTATCTCAAGTTGCTTTGGCTCGTTCCGAGAAATAATGTTTTGAGCTGAAATGTATTGGAAAAATTCAATCAATCGAAAGTGATTTCCTAAAAATAAACTTCAAAACTGTGCTACAGATGGTTTCCAATTTTTTTTTTTAAAAACAATCTATTAAAATAAAATAAAATTCGATAAAAATAAAGTTCTCTAATTAAATAAAAAAGTAAATGATGTATCGACTTGTTTGTTTAAATATAATTGTTGCATAAATATGAATAAATTGAAGGAAACTTGTTTTCAATTTTATATTTTTTTAATAAATTATTCAGTAAGTTTGATTCATGTGAATATATCGAAACTGGTTTAGTGCTTTTACCTGTTCTTATCTTGTTTATACGATATAAGGTTCTATGAGAATTGCAACTCAAACATGTAATTCAACTAACTTAATACTTCATCTGTTGTGATAATCTCTTCATCAAATCGTCAGATCTTCAGCCGAGAGAAAATCTGGAGCCAGGGGATAATTTTTCAAACTAAAGAGCAAAAAAACGTATATGCAAATTACCGGTACATAACACACCGGGCCGCTAGGGAAAGTACATACCCGGAGAAAAAGATTATTTGATTATTTGATTATTTGATTATTTGATTATTTGATTATTTGATTATTTGATTATTTGATTATTTGATTATTTGATTATTTGATTATTTGATTATTTGATTATTTGATTATTTGATTATTTGATTATTTGATTATTTGATTATTTGATTATTTGATTATTTGATTATTTGATTATTTGATTATTTGATTATTTGATTATTTGATTATTTGATTATTTGATTATTTGATTATTTGATTATTTGATTATTTGATTATTTGATTATTTGATTATTTGATTATTTGATTATTTGATTATTTGATTATTTGATTATTTGATTATTTGATTATTTGATTATTTGATTATTTGATTATTTGATTATTTGATTATTTGATTATTTGATTATTTGATTATTTGATTATTTGATTATTTGATTATTTGATTATTTGATTATTTGATTATTTGATTATTTGATTATTTGATTATTTGATTATTTGATTATTTGATTATTTGATCATTTGATTATTATACTGTCATTTAAAATAACTGTTAACCAACTCTTATCCTAATTTCTCCAGCTACATACTAACACATTTTACCCCAACCCAACTCAAACCATTCCATTCACTTGCAACATGTTTGAAGCTCCCCAAACACTTGAAACATGTTGTTTCTTGCGTACGACGAATCACTTTTTTGAATTTTCAATTCAATTTCAGTCAACTTTAGTTCGTCGTGCAACGGACACGCGAACTGACTGTGGAAAATTGAATACGGACGTAACGCTCGTCGTGTCTAGAAATTCTGGGTTGGTAAAATTGTACAATATAATTGAAGAAAAACGCGCGAATAAAAAAAAAAAAAAAAAAAAAAGAAAAAACGTTTGGTGTGGGTGAAGAAAATCCACAATTCTCGTTGCGTTTTGGCTTTATTCGGCAAATTATACTTCATTGAGAAAATTATTGGCGCGCGCAATTTTCTTGAGGTTTTTCCCGCAGTAATCGAAACGTTGTCGTAGTCTTCGTTGAAGTCGAGTCATGCATTGAGCCGTATACTGAATTCAAAGAAATATGATTTAATGATTTGGATTATTTGTGGAACGATTATTTTGTGTTTTAAAGTGAATAAATACGCAAATATATTTGCCTCAAATTAGTGTAACTAATTAATTAAGTGCAACTTTATGTAAACAAAATTAATGTAAAAGTGAATTAAATATTTTTTATTTAATAATTAAAAAAAAAAAACCTAAAATTACATTGAATTAAAATTGTGCATTAAAAATTTTACGTGCTTCACTTATAAATTTCGGTAATAATTCCCTGAAAAAAATAAACCATTTCTTTAATTTATTACGTGCGCCATTTTTGCATCAATTATCCTTGCTATTCTAAACTCTCTTGCACTGCTTGGACTTTGCAAAAATAATAAAGGACATTATGAAAACATAAAATAAAATAAATGGATAATAAGCGTTTATAGCACACGAAAGTGCTAATAAAAAGGATTTTGTGCTGCTTTATTGTGTACTCGATTTATATATTTTTTTTTGCTTATACAAAATTTTATTACCTGAAGCAGCGAACAAGCAAACTAAACAAAATTGCCGAAAAATGCGTTAATTAAATTTTTCGGTTTTTATATATTTGAGTGCCTTAAAAATTTGTTTACAACCATTTAAAATTTATTACTAAATACAATTCTAATTGGAATCGGCCCAAAGCAATAAAATGAATCCTTGATATAAAATTTTTATTTTTATATATTTTAAGTCGGACTTAGTTGCAGCTTAGCATATTTTTTTCTGTTATATCGTATTTATGCAAACACAAAATAAATTGGTATTTAGAAATAATCTTTTGCAAAAATCATTGTCAAAAAATTTTTTTTTTTTTATGGAAATAAAGTAAAATTTTATTATAAAGTGCTTAAGTCGATTTTAAAATTTGCAAATATGTTTGCAGTGATAACTTGAAAAGCAATTAAAATTTTGAATAAATTTCAAAGTTTCAAAAAAAAAGGAAAAACTTGAAAATCGGTAGAACCGAAACTCAAATACACGTCACACTTCAAATAATTAGGTGGTGGGTGTTATTCATTGGCTGGATACCAGCACCAATGGGACTCATAAGAATTGTTTCAACTTGTAAGCTTAATTTACAAAAACTAAAAATTAAAAAAAAAAAAAGAAAAAACCCAACAAGTTCTAGGCGAGTTTGTTTAGTGGTTACACGATCTTTATCAAATCTGTTTTTTGTCCTAATATTTAGTTAAAAGCATGTTCCATAATTTTTCACATACAACATAATGGGGCGGTAGTTTTTTAACTAAAATTGTATATGGCATACTGGTTCAGATAAATGATGTAGTTGTTGGTAGGAGATGCATAAGTTAAGGCCCAATGTCTTTAAAACTGACCGAATTTAACTTGTAGAAAGAAACAGACAGACAGACAGACAAACGGACAGACAAACGGACAGACATGCGCACATGCCTAGAACGATTTGTCTCCTCGTGCTGATCAGTAATGCATATTGTTTATGGGGTTTATGATGCCTCCCCTCCACAAACTGATAATACTGTGTGACGGATATAAAAAAATTAACTGAAAAAATTATGAGCTGAGTTTATTTTAAACTTATATTTATTTATATATAAAACTAGTCGAAATACCCGGCGTTGCTCGGGTGTTGCAAATAGTTCTATTCAAATGTTTTTGTGACACCAAACATATTTTCCCAGCGTCCTCTTTTCGAAACTTTCTCCGCTCCTTAATACCCAGTTTCTATATACCCTGTTCCCCAAGAGTAAAAAGTACATTAAGTTTGTGTAAATGTATGTAAGAAGCAGAAGGAGACATGATACACCCTGTAAAGTGCATATATATATTATAAAAAATTAAAACTCGAGAATGGCTGGACCGATTTTAGATCACAAAATTAACTAACCATCAACACTCCTTCCTGCACCTTCCCCTGTAATTTTATGGCAATTTTATGTTCATATTTTTACTGAATTTTTCCAAAGAAATATATTTTTCTCCGCTTCTATATGCCCAAGCACTATCAAGGAACACTACGGATTCACCGATTCGAGTGAATAAAGTTTCCCATGTATTTTAAATACATACATATGTGTTTTAAGTGGGAAAAATAAACTTTTTAGTGGAATTGATACAGAATCCTGGAAAATGAAAATTTATTTAATTATATAACTCTGCTTCTCTTTATTATATACCCTTTTCTTTATTTATTAAAAAGATTTGAGCGCTTTCATACATCAAAGTTTGAGCCTTTGCACATAAATAAAAATACATTTCCAATATTTTTCCAAGTTTAAAAAGAAAAATCTCAATTCACTTGAATACGTGATTCCGGATTCTGTAAAGTTTTATGTAAGTTGTATATTGCTTATAGGTGGCCTCGCCCCACGCTCATCTTTCCAATAGCTCAATAGCTCTCCTTTCGAAATAATTTTTAGTATTCTTTTTCTATAAAAATTATATAGAAATTTGGCAAAAGATGACAGGAACATCTTGTAATCGATGAGGTCTAGGCTTTCTTGAACAAAAAGTGAAGCAAGCCAAATCATATTTGGCATTATTTAGGAAAAGAAACTGAGTCATTGCATTAGATGATTTAATGAATGAAGCCTCTAAAAGAATTTTATTCAAAAAATATGTTGAGAACCGTTGAGAACTAGTAGCCTAATCGGTAAAAAATATAACGAGAGTATTCAATCATTTTATTATTTATTCTGGAAATAATCAATATGTGACTAGGCATGTGTTGATACAAGTATCTAATCGAGATACATCGTTGCTTTTTGCGATACATGAGTACTTTTGGAATCGATGCTTATATTTGATAAGTATCTTGGCTATTTTTTTTTGCTTGTGTTAAAGCTAAATAAACTGACGGGTCCATAAAGTATGGCCTTAGTTCCAAGATTCATACCACAGCTAGCATTACCATCTAGCAATTCGTTAAAGGATCAATATTTATCGTTGCTATAAGAAAATATGTACATGTTCTTCATGTAAAATATGCTAAAAGATGCTTTTGAGTATGAGTAGAAATATCGATGCCACGAGGTATCAGCGGATCCCTATCTGGGATTTTGCCACAAACCTTTTAGAGTCATAGTTCTGAGAGTGACAATAATATTAAATTTCCATAGCGCTTCCAGAAGTGTTTTCAATACTGTAAACATTTTTAAAGGATTCCAAAGTAAATTCTGTAAATTTTCATAATATTCAATTCTTTAAACTCCGATTTAATCGAAGCACTCTGTTGCCACGGAGAATTTAAAGAGGCCAGTATTTTTCATTTCATTTGGAAACTTCAGACTGTGGGGTTCAGAGAGATCTATTGATTGTTATAAAAAAAACAACCAAATCATTCAAAATTGCCAAAACTCTTTTTAAAATTTCCAAAAAGATTAGTAATATGTAGTACCTAATGAGTATACTTATATTTCTATTTCACTTCAACTTTCTATTTATATGTCCGTTCATATTAAACTCTCGCAACTACAAACTTTTCCGAATTATTCAATTTCAAGCATCAGAAAAACTTTAAGCTTTAAATGCTTCATATAAAATTCAATAATATCAACAAAATACTTCAATATTACAATTTACAAAAGAACGGTTTACAGCTACAAAATGCAAACTTGGCAAACCGTATTGAAACAAAAAATTCTTTGATAAAACATTTTTTTACGAAAAGTTATTTCATTGTGCAAATATTTTTGTGTTAAAGCATCTATTTGATGTAAATAGTAAATTTAATCTATGCTTTATGCTCTTATTTTTTGATGTAGATACATATGTATCTCAAAAATACCTATAAATTTTGAAATTTCCATGAAACAAAAAAAAAAAAAAAAAACAAAATTATTGTTGACAATTTTCTTTATTTTCTTTTTTTCTTTGAAATAGTTTTGCACATTTTTGTGTAAATTTTCGATTGCTGCACAAAAGCAAAAAAATAATAATTTGTCTATTTAAATTTGAATGCTGTTTAATGATGCAGAAAATAATAAAAAAAATACAATAAATAACTCATTTATCAAAGTGATGCCTTAATTTTAGTGATTTTCTTTTTAAATTTTTGGCAAACAATATTCTTTTTTGTATCTAAATAAATTACACTTCAAGTTCTTTTGGCAAAAAAAGTAGCCACGCATCATATAGTTACTTCAAACACAACACACACACCTCAAAATATCTTATTGCCAAAGGTTGTTGTTGTAGAATTTCTTCATATGCACTCGTATTGCCTTCAACTCTATGCAGCAGCAACATTCGAATCCTTCCACACTTGTCTTTCAAAAGTTTTCAAGTAGTCGCAAGCAATCTGCTTGCTGTCAAAAACTAATATCGACATTACTTGAATGTTTTTTACTTAACATGAGACGAGACGAGACAAACACTTTGAGAGAGAGAGAGAGAATGAGAGAGTGAAAGAGGGACAAAGATGAGAGGTTGGTTTGAAGAATTTTAAAAGCGATTTCGTGGCATTCAAAATTCATAGCTGTATTCAGTTTAATACACATTGTGGTAGATTGAGATAGAGAAATTTTTTTTCTTCTAGTGGCTAAGGTATGCTTTTAAAATTATGTGGTGGTCCTCTTAGAGACATTTAACCTTTCTAGCGTGTAATTATTTCTATTAAAAACAAGTTATCTACTCAATTTAATTTCAGAATTCATGGTTTTCTTAGAAATTAAGTAAAAACACATTTTTCTAGAGTTGTTTTTTAAATTGTTTGGCAACTTCTATATCGTAAAAGGCATTCCGAAAGACCCTCTTCTGAAGAATATTATTTGTAGGGCATTTCGTATTGTATTTGTACCATGACAAGGTGCTTTCTGTATTGCTGGGACATTATATTAAGAGATCGCTGGTCTTACAAATAAGAATTGAATTTAAAATTTGATCGAAACGAATAAAGTGCTTTAAGACTTTCTGAGTCGATATACAAACGTTCTGGATTGGTCGTGTAAGTTTCTATCATGGTCATAGCCTGCTGAATTGTTAAGTTTCGATGTATCTTTAAAATATATATTCGTTGGCAGTCTGGGTGCCATAAAGCACTGCAAGAACTCTTCCATCGGATCTAGAAATGTTCTGATGAGCAAAGATACCATTGACGCTCTCAGTATCTTAAGATTGCAAGCCATCGGGGCATTGATGGTACTGTGGTGCTTGATTGCCTAGCTTAGGAAGGTCAGCCGGTCTTCACTGAATTTATGAAAGAAAGTGGAGAAAATTACAAACTGGAAAACAACTTAAGCAATGTGCGTAAAAACCAAACAAAAAACTCTTATAAAAGCTGTTCCAACTCCACACTAGAGACTATAGACTGCTAATAGGACTCCCAACCAACATTGGGAATTACAAGCCCATTGGTTACGTTAATCAACCTACGAATAAACTTAATCTTTTATAGTGCCCAAGAACCTCCTTCGCATATGTTTAATAAAATATTTTATCCTTCGAGTATAGAGTATACAATAAGGCAAAATTAGGCAAAAATCACTTTCGGTGATTTTTTCATATTGATTTAAAAATCACAATGTTGCACTGCGACTGAAAGTAGTGATTTGCTTGTTCCTCAATGAACATATTCAGTTATCGGCGATTTTATGTATCGCTCTTCGGGAACAGTGAAACTGTTCAGTAATAGATCGGGAACTGCGATTTTATCACTGTTTGCAGTCATGTCGATTTTAAATTCTCAGATTCCTAGTCACACTGCGATTCAAAAATCTCTCTTTTTCCAACACTAATGTAAATAGCTCAGAAGCTTTGCGTTCAGCTTTGAGTTCAATTGCAAAACTCACCGAGCTAAAAATTCTTAGAGCATTTTCCCTCTTGTCAGTCCAGACCCAGTAAATATTTTGAATATAACAACGCCAGGCTTTACCCAGGTCAAGTTATTAATTGTAGAAGTGAAAGCTGACTTCTGATTGATTGAATTTGTCATTAATAGATAGCATGGGAGATAAGTTATTCGTCTGCTTTTTCAGAGAGCTCGATTACTTCTGGTTCTCCCAGTTATCTACCAATACCTTTCTCATGAAGAATCGAACTTTCTAAGTGCCTACGTAGTACCTACGTAATTCCATTCCAAAAATTTCGAAGAATATCTAATTTTTCTATTAAAAACTTTTTCAAAAATCCTCGCTTACACACATAAAATGTAAAAGGGTTCAAGGTGTACAAAAGTGTCCTACTCGGTCTATAGGAATGCATGTGTTTATGTGTGTGTGTGTGTGTATCTGTGTTCATATTTCAGTTGTTTTGTTGTTGTTATTGCATTTCAATGCAGCAGTCATTACCCATTTCTACTGACATACAATCCCCAATTGTGGGTGCTTCTTACTTGTAAATAAATAGTTTAGTACTAGATTTCCTTTTTTTTGTTTTTTTTTTTTTTCGTTTCACTCTTTTTGGGCTACTTTCCTGTTCCTTCTGTTTGTATTTAGTACCTCGGTTTGTTCTATTCGTTCTGTTCGTGTTTTGTCGCACTGCACTGCACTGCACTGAACTCAACTCTTTGAAATCAATAAAATTTTTACACGAAGGCGGCTTGTAGGTGTTCAACGCGCAAAAACCTGAAGCTCAACAAATATTAAAATATGTCATTGCTTATAGAAAGTGTATGGAGCGTAGCGTTTTAGGTATGTAAGGTAACTAACCATATTTCTATATCAATGTGTGTGTGTGTGTGTGTGTGTGTGTGTAGATAAGTAGATACATATTTATAAGTGTATCTATAAATGTGTTTTAGTGTTTCTGTAGTGAAATTATGTCAGCTAGTTTAGTTTCGTTTAGTCGAACTGCTGCAAACTGTGAAATTGAAGCATTAAGTGATTTTTGTGGCATGAACACTTTCAATTAATTACAAAAGTTGTTACTTACTACTTAGTCGTCTACATACTTAGTCAAGTTTGCTGGCTGATTGAAATGAGCACAAGATTAGAAGAGATACTCGTTCCATGAAATATGAAAAATTTTGTATTTGTTGTTAATAAAGTAAGCCAAGTCATTAGTAAGTCATTAATTTTAATGTTGTTGTACAAGGTCAGTTTGAAAATCTTTAGACAGTTTTAAGAGTTTAGGTAGTTAGGTAGTATATCTTGATATTTATTCATTTCATTTCATTAAGCAATCTAATTATATTGATACTTTACGAAATATTTTAACCTTGATTGAAAGCATTTAATCGAGCTTATTATGTATCGAGATATACGAGATATAAGTTTACAAAGATGCTTTTTGATACAAAGTATTTTTAATTAAAATTACATTAAGTCAAAGTGATGCTGATGATTTGCGTACATATTTCATTTTTTTGTAACATTGAACGTGAATTTTACTCTTTTAGATGGAATACACAGTTTTATATAAACATTTTTTTAACTCATCCGCCGAATAATAAAACTCGTAGCGCTTGACTATGCCAATGACAATCTATAGCAAGTACAGCTCGTTTTCCATACGCATACGAAAATCATTAACTACTCTGTTGAGTGCATAGAGTCTTTAAGGAATCTATCTCTCGAACACATGACCATGGCAGAAGTAGATAAATCAGCCTTAGGATTTATCCGCTTTTGCCATGGCCCATATTTCTGCACCAAATAAGTGCTAGAAATCTAGATCGAACGATTCAAAAACGTAAATTTCGCGTTTGATTAATTTTCACTTTTTTTTTTTATTCTGATCAAGAGTGTTCAGACATATCACATTTGAGAATGTTTACGTGTTGAAATACCTAAAGACATAGCACTGGTTCCAACACTCTTTTTTTCTATATGCTGCTAATATGCAAATTCCAGCCTGCCAACCTTACTCGGTACTTTAGCTGCTGCTATTATGGCTTCAGATGTTTATTTTCTTTATCGGTTCGATAATTTGAGCAATCGTATACCGGGTGTTTAGTGCTTACGCAAAAGCAACTCTAGTGAAAACGTAAAAAAAAGGAGAAGCTATTTTTTCCCCTCTTCAATCAATATTAAAACTAGCATCTTCTTTAGGCCTAGTTTATGATATTTCGCATTTTTCTTGGTTAAAAGTTTTTTCAGTCTATGAAAATATAAAAGTCTAGAAGACTCCAAGTCCTCCTTATTTTTAATACCTTGTACCAAAGAAGTTAAAAGTATATTAAGTTTCTGCAAATGTTTGTAACAGACAGAAGGACGCATGGTAGACCTTTTAAAGTATATATATTCTTGATCTGCATTGATAGAGAGTCGATTTAGCTATGTCTGTCATGCTGTCGGTCGAATGAAAACAATTATCTCGGAGACTATAAGTCATAGGACCACCATATTTGAAACTTAGATATTCCCCAGCTGTCAAGTGGTTACTTACAAATGGGATTTTTAGTCCCACTTTAAGGGGTAGCCCCCATACAAAACTATATTTTAGGGCCTCTAAATTTAGTATATGTTAGTCCCAATGAAATATTTTAATATGGCTAAGACCAAAACCATTTTAGGAATAACCCCCATACAAAATATTCTAATTATTTTGAGTTATTCTATGTAAATACAATACAATAAAGAATGGTACTAAAGTAAGACTTAACTTAAGGTACATAAAGATTATGTAGAGGATATCTTGCAGTCGAGCATATGGGGCTACAGCATTCTTTCCTGTTTTTTTTAAATTTTTTTCGGCTATAAGAAATTTGTGGAAAGATCGCAGAAACTTCATAAATTGTGTCTAAAGGCACTTATGAGTGTCTGAAGGCACTTATGTGTGTCTGAAGGCACTTATGTGTGTCTGAAGGCACTTATGTGTGTCTGAAGGCACTTATGTGTGTCTGAAGGCACTTATGTGTGTCTGAAGGCACTTATGTGTGTCTGAAGGCACTAATGTGTGTCTGAAGGCACTTATGTGTGTCTGAAGGAACTTATATGTGTCTGAAGGCACTTATGTGTGTCTGAAGGCACTTTTTGTGTGCTCAAAATTAAAAGATACGTCATAAACATTTGGTTTTTTTTCATAATGTAAGAAAACACACCACTTAAGCATAATTCTTCCGCTTTATTCTTGATAACTCTTTTACATTTTACAATAATAAAATGTTGTTGTCTAAAGTTCTTTTCTTTTTTGTTACCTGTTGTTATTTAACTATTTCCAATTATTCTGTATAAACAATAAAATCATTTAAAGTTAAAATATTCTCTCTATCACATTCATTTGCTCAAAACCAAATTTGTAGTTTTCAAAGGTTTTTATTTAATTTAACCACAAAAAAATGTTTTGTTATTTTTCTAAACCAATTCGTTTATTGTTGAACAAGCTTCAATTAAGAAATAAACTTTGAACTTTTCTGCACCTAATTCAACCACACAATAAACAATTGCTCTACTAACGATCTTGTTAACAAACAATTTGTCGCATTTTAAATGTATCTATGTATCTTTCCATCTGTATCTATCTGTATGTGTGTGTGTGTGTATAACATTATATATAGTATAAAATTGCTGTCAACCAATAAATTGCCAACAGAATAAACATATAAAAGCAACACAGTCACCCGTATACAATATGAAGCTGCCTGCCTATATTTTAAAGCCAAAAAGAAAAAAAGCCTAAATTGAAAGCACTTACAAGTCAAGCAAAAAAATGAAAAAGGTTAAAAAAAAACAGAAAGATATACGCCCAGCTGTTTTTAGCGCGCTACAACTACACAACTACAGCTAAAATACCAAAACATTGTCCTTCTACTTGTACCTCGAACTCGAATATTGTTGATCCTTTTGCTTGTTCCGCTTGTCGTGCTTGTCATTCTTCTTCTGCTGCCGCTGCTGCTGCATTATAACTTAACGCGACATTTTGTTGAATTGTTGAATTGTTGCCTGCCGAATGGTTACCATTTTCTTTTTTTTTGGGGGCTTATATCGCTTGGGTTTTGGATACTTTTATTTCATTTTGTTGTTGTTGTCAGTGTACGCCCACAGTTCACATGCCTATCAGTAACTCTTCCTTTTTTCTGTTAACTTTTTTTTTTTTTGTTTTTTTTCGGACAATGTTTGCGCTGGTTCATAGTTCTAGTCAATCCGATTAGTTTTCCTTTTTTTGTTTTTTTTGTTATCGCTTTCTAAGCGAAAGCATTGAGCAGGGTCTGAGCGCTGCCAAGAGATAGATTGCTCTGTATGGCATGAGACCCGCAGTTGTCAACAAATGGAAGTGTAGGCAATCTTTCAGCCAAATGTCCATTTAAAAAAAAAAGATAAAACTAAATTCAACTTTTGAACCCTTTTTTTGTTTTGTGTTTGCGCTTGTTTGCTTTCGTTTATATAGATACACTTCAAAGATAAGCATTATTAAGTTTATCTGAGAATTTTGTAACATTTCAAATAAGTTGTTTGGTGTTTCAATTAAGTAATAAAATCTTGAAGTTATTTATTTTTACACGGATTTTACTGAAAGAAACCTTTTTTTATTAATCTTATAATAAATAAATTAGATTCAGCAACTAGCAGAATTTTGTAAGAATAGTTCGATGACACCTTGGACTTAGATACTGTTGTTGTATGAAAAAAAGTAAGGATACATACATATGTAAAATATTTAAGAACTTGGATACATTGTAGAAAAATCTTGTACTATCATCTTGAGATAAGATACTGCAAATTGGAGTATTTTGTAGAAATAGTTAGATGGAATCGAAGCCTAAGAAAATATGCTTTCTCAGTTTCATTTTCTTTAGCAGATTCATCTTTAGAGCTCTACATTACTTTTCCCGAAGGTCATAAAGTTACCAACTGCTGAGTCCCCTAACACAGAGACAACGAAGGACATGAGAAAGCCGATCAATTTGCCTGATTTGGTTCTTCAACACGCATGCTTAGTTCGGAGCCCTGCTGCATAAATAGTTGGGTTACGGCCAAATACCTTATTGATAATTTCTAAGAAGAATCAATTTTTTATTTCTGAACTTATTATTCCAATGTCTTTGGCTAGTTAAGCAGTTAGTTAGACCAATCTATTTTAAAACAATTGTACATTGCAGTCGCCCAGAACTTTGTCTTACGAATTATCATCCTAAAAAAAAAAAAAAATATGCCTGCTTGCAGAAACTTAGTGTCGATTCTGTCTAGAGAACGATGAAATAAATTTGCATATTGTATGCAAATGTCTGGCTCTAACCAGATCCAGATTTAGACAGACTCTCTTAGTAACTGTTTCCTAAGTAGTGCTATAACCAGACAAACTGTAAAAAAGAAATCTGAAGTTTATTAAAGAAGCAGATAGGCTTTTTAGTCATCTAACCTAACCATGATTTGGGTTCGAGTACAATAGACTTTATTATGAGTCAAAGTGCCCATTTTCCGGTTTTTAGAAGTGCCCACCATTGTTCATCCTCTGTCCTAAGGGCACGTGTGAAAACTTTTCTAACTTTTCCTCATTTTGATCAATTGCGACACTGATCCAAACACAACGACAAGCTCATGTTTGGCCATTTTGGAATTACTTATTCGATTAATTGAAATCGATTTTCTTCTGGTTTTCCAATTTGCATATAATACTTTTTATAAAAAGTATCAAAAAGGAACACACTTAATTGACGGATTTTCTTTCTAAGTGGAACAATTCTGATGATGTTCATACTATGTACCCAAAGGGATGGATAGGTGGACGGACATACGGACAGACAGATGGACATAGCTAGTTCGATTCCCCTTCCAATGCCTTCCAATGTTTATCTAGCCTCCATTTGTATGTTACATTCATTCGCACAAACTAAATATATCTTTCTATACCCGTTATACATAGTGTAAACGGGTGTATTCAGCTTGTCCGAAAGTTTGCAACGCTTTGAAAGAGGCATTTAGTATGTATATTATTGATCAGCTCGATGAGACGAATCGATTTAGCCATGTCCGTATGTCTGTCCGTCTGTCTGTCTGTCTGTCTGTCTGTCCGTCTGTCTTTCCGTCTGACTGTCCGTCTGTCTGTCTGTTGTGATGCAGTTTACTCAGAATGTTTTTTAGATATTGACATGAAATTTTAAACTAAAGCTTTTCTTGCTCCTAGGCAGTTTGTATGTCAGAATCAAGGTGCCTCGCCCATTTTTAGGTATAGCCCTCATACAAAATTAGCTCTCGTTTTCGAGTTTTTTTATGAAAGTAGGTATTATTTATGAATACATTTACTTCAAATCAGGTAAAAACACTTCTTATTTTAGCTAATGTCAAATCAAATGTGCCACACCCATTTTTAGGTATAACCCCCCTCCAAACTTACCGTCCATTTTTCTATGAAAGCTTTTATTTTTTCTGAATTAAAATTTGGTAAACTCAATTTCAAAGTCCGCCTGAGTGAACACTATCGATATGCTAAAAATCGAGCTAATATAACAAAAAGCCGAACGCAAGTGTAACAGACAGAAAGTCTGAACTATGCCAATGATTGTCCCAAGAAAATATCACAAAATGGGTAGGACCAAAAAACAATAGCCCCCATACATAAGCAGGACTTAACTTGAGGTACCTAAAGATTGGGTACACGGCATCGTGCATTCGAGCATACTTGATCGTTTTTTTAGAATAATTCTGCCACTTGAGTGTATTTTTTTTATGACTCAGAATCTTTTCTTTTTCTTCTGCAATAAGACGATTTATTGAAAATGACTTGCTTTTGAAACGACAAGTATGACAGTAGCGTATTGAAACTTCAGCCTAACTGAATTAAAACTAAATATTTTTTCATGCTAACTCCAAGGCGATTTTTTGAATGTTCAAGTTGAAGTTGAAATTGAAATGTTCATTTGATTTGTGCGCGCATAACAAAGTTTTACTAATTTTTAGTGTCGCAGTTTTTTTCAAATATTTTTTTCTTTGTTTCGTGTTGAATTTGGGATAAATTAATCAAGTTCTAGTTTTCTTTATTAGTTTGCACTGAAGGATATACCACCTACCTACCTTGCCATATAGCTATTACCTATTAAGCGTAGAAGTCTAAGATTAAAAACACGAAAGCTATGCGTGTTTTAGGCGCTGACGTGAGTTTTTGTGCTGACTTAGAAAAAAAAAAAAATACAAAAAAATTCATTTTTCATTTTGGCATTAATTTATATTTGAAATAAAATGAAAAGAAAAAGAAATATATTTAAGTAATAAAAAAAAAAAAAAAAATTATATAAGCCAAAAACAATTTTTTTTTTTTTTTGGTTTGTTTCAGCTAAACGTGTCGTATACGCAATGAATCCATTAGCCCCCGTCAAAAAATTAACAAACAGTAGGGGTGCTTTCGTGTATACGCTTTCTGTTTCTGTTTCTATTCTAACGTCCATTCACTCACTCAAACATTTCATCCATTTGTTAGGTTTATACGACGCCCAACTAGTTGTGCGTCATGCAAATGTTCCAAATTGAATAAAGAAGAAAAAAAAATTCGAAAAAACTGCCCAGCGCCTAGTTTCATTTTTGACATTTGCCAAAACTAAAACAAAAAAAAAAAAAAAATTAAAATTTTTTTTCTTCGTAAAAATATTGCGTTGCTCACATTCTTTGTTTTGTGACGATTAGTCAAATTGTATCTACAAAACGCACCTAGTTAGCTGCTAGATACAAATGTATCTACACATAAGTTTTGCTTGAGCAAATAGGCTTTTTAGCTATCTTAAAATATTTTTTTAAAATTTATATTCTTTTTAATCTTCACCTAGTATTCGGCTGTCTGGGCTAGTCAAAAAAGTGATTTGGATTTTTTTAAAATACATTTTAGTCTGATAGACATTTGAGTGCAAATAAATATTATTGTACGCATGCGAAAAGAATAAATAAACGCATTAAAATAAATAAATAAAATGAACATAAATTAATTTCAATAAATGTTTACAATAAATACAGAAATTAACACAAAATTAATGCAAATAAATTAAAGCAAATAATAATAAAATTGTTTAAATTATGAACTAAATAAATCTAATGAAGTGGCAAGTACGGCGAGTAAATAAAATCGTTGTCGAAATATTAGTTTAAGTACAAAATAGTTCAAACATTAAAAGAGCAAATGTTTATTTGAGATCGTGATTTTATTAAATAATAAATAAATATTTACTAGAATTCTTAGAAATTAATGATTACAAAGTTTGTTGCGTTAAATTATGCGATTTGGTTAGACCGATAGCTATTTAATTTGTAACCGATAACAGTGTTTGTCATGTGTATTGCATAGAAACATTTTGGAAATGAAACATAAATTTTGTGATTACCGAAACACGAATAATCTGAAACGATTACGGGAGCATGGCTTTTTGAAGAGATTTATTCAATTAAAGCTTCACCGATTTCAAGAAATTAAATCAAAGATCTTCATACAGTAAAACGGAATAAAATTGGCAAAAAGGCAATGTTTTGATAAACCAGTACAGCTTTTTTGGTTTATTTTTTTTTGGCAAAATCAAAAAAATAGATAGATACAAGTGACTATGGGACAGTCCCGACCAAAAGCACATGAAGCGCCGTTTTTAACTCACACAGCTAACGAAATAGCGAAGTTTTAGGAGATAGGTATTGGACAGTTCACAGAGTTACTGCATTCTGTGTGATCTGAGATGCACAAAAGTGCTCCAACGTTTCTGTTGCGTCCTCTTCCTTGCAACTTCTACAATGCCCTTTGAATGGAATTCCTAATGTTCCCCGAGGGGCCAATGTCCCGTTATGGCAGCTGTTAATCTAGCGAGAGATTTTGTAATAGTTTGTTTAAGCGTTTTGCGTCTAACCTGGGACAAATCGTTCTAGCTTTTATGCAGCTGTCCAGATTTGACCATTTATTAGGGGTCAAGTTGGCGAAAAGATTGTTAATAGCAGATTGTTACTGCACCAATTGGAGTCCCTAACCGAATCGATCCGGGGACGCTAGCTGATCCCTCCCTGGCCAGGAGGTCTGCATGTTTGTTTCCGGGAACATCAGAGCAAGCCATACATTTTATAATACGCTTCACACAAGTAACATAGATACATTTTTGAGACATACATTTTATCAAGCTACGTTCATCCGTCCGTCTGTCTGTTGCGAAAAGTTGGTTCAGTTTTATATACACTGAAAAGTAAGATTTTTG
This sequence comes from Leucophenga varia, assembly GCA_018903435.1. Classification (NCBI taxonomy): domain Eukaryota; kingdom Metazoa; phylum Arthropoda; class Insecta; order Diptera; family Drosophilidae; genus Leucophenga; species Leucophenga varia. The sequence continues at coordinate 61,042 of JAEIFJ010002494.1, read as the reverse complement.
CCTAGACGAGAGGAGAATGCAAAACGAGAGGAGAATTCTCCGAGCACTTACTTTTTATACCCGCCACACATAGTGTGAAGGGTATATTCAGTTTGTCGGAAAGTTTGTAACGCATTAAAGGAGGCATCGGACCCCACAAAAGTATATATATTGTTGATCAGCTCGACGAGACGAATCGATTTAGCCATGTCCGTCTGTCTGTCCGTCGGTCTGTCCGTCTGTCTGTCGGTTTATTTCTTCGCATTTTTTTCGGTGAAGATATTAAGATATTGAGCTGAAATTTGGAACTTAAAGTTTTCTCGAGCACGACTACTTTGTATGTTAAAACCAAGGTGCCACGCCCATTTTTAGGTATAGCCCTAATACAAACTTACAGCTTTTTTAAAGTTTTTATATGAAAATAGTATTTATTTATGAATGAATTCACTGCAAACAAGGTGAAAACACTTCTAAAGTCATCTAATGTTAAAATCAAGGTGCCACGCCCATTTCCGGGTATAGCCCCCATACAAACTTACCACTTTTTTTCGATTTTTTATGAAAATAGTAATTATTTAGGAATGTATTTACTACGAATTGGTTAAAAACACTTCCTATGTTATCCAATATCAAAACCAAGATGCCACGCCCATTTCTAGGTATAGCCCCCCATACAAATCGACCGCCCATTTTTGTGTTTTTGTAAGAAAATAGTTCTTATTTATGAAGATATTCAAAAATCACTCCTACTGTCATCCTTTTAATGTACTACCGATATGACAAGGATCGGGTCGCTATAACTTACAGACCCTATACAAACCTTCTACCTTTTTTATTTTTTCAAGAAGTTTTTTGTTATGTTATGTAAAGTTTTATATATATACTATACTTCTAATATGAGCCCCAACTTGAGATGTCCCCACCCAACCTCTTTGCGATAAATAAAGTACGTCACTGATGATCATACAAATTTTGTGTGGTGGGTATTTGAGCTTCTGTTCTAACGAAGCTAACGCTTTTTCTTGTTTATGGTTCTTGTTGTATGAAAAAAAGGTCCATGATTCATTCTTTTCATTCTGCAGCTTTCTTTTCATATTTGATTAGGATCGGCTTAGCTATGAATTCGATTTATTCTAGATCTTTAACTAGAAATGTATTCTTCGATCGGTCCCGTCTTGCAAATAGAGCCGAAAGTATGCTTACAAATATTTATAAGAACTCAAAGATAGTATCGAAATTTTGGAAGTATCGTACCATTGACCCTCACCAACGTTCTATGCGAAAGATTATTTACGTCATACTTAAGAATTTAAAATTTTGTGACGAGTATTTAAGCATCGGTTTCAACGAAGATACAGTTTATTCTTTTTTTGGTTTCTTTTAACATTTAGTAGTAGATACTATATGCATGGTTAAAATATAAGTATATACTATATATACTACTAGTACAATTAGCAAATTCGAATTTTTTTTCTCTAGAATTTTATTTCTAGACTTTTTGGAAGCTTTTTCAAAAATTCAAGCTTAACAAAGCAATTTTCACAACAATGTGTGAATACTTTCTTTAAACAATTTAAATTTGTGCTAATGTTATTTTGTATGAAACGAACCAACAAAAAAAAAGTTACTCGATTACACAACTCAGTAGATACACAATATAGCTGCAGATATAAAATTTTTTAATGTATCTACAAAGTACATAAATAAAGTAAATTGAACATTCAATCAGATTTCATTTGAATTTGAATTTACCACGCAGCAAAAAAAAAAAAAAAAAAAGAAAATGTTTAGGAATCTAAATGAAAACAAACAAAAAATGTGCTTTTAGTATTGCAAAGCGAAATAAAGAAAATAAACAAATGAAGACGTATTCGATAAATAAACTTTAAACCAAAAAAAATCTTTTATGAAAAGTTTTTGTATAAAGCAAGCCAAAATGCATTGTAAACAAATTTTTCAAGGCATAAAATGTGCATTAATTAAAAATAAAAGAAAAATAGTGATTTTGTTTATAAAAATGTTCAAAAAAGTTAATAAAATTTTAAATATGATTTTCATTTTATTAGGAAAAAAGAAAAAAGTATCTTAAAACTGATTAAATAAAAATATTAAAAAAAAAAAAACTCATAAAAATGCAACAATCGCCTTGCGCCTGGTATTTACCTTGGGGTGTGCCAACAGCGCAACCAAAAATGATCTCAATGCCGGCAGCATTTCCGGATAAAAGTGCAGCATTAGCGGCCGCAACTTATGCGCCACTTCAAGTGCAACCACAACAACAACATCAACAGTCACAAGCACAAACAACAACACATCATCAGACACATCAAAGCCAGTCGCAAGAACAACAACAGCAACAACAACATTCACCTACAACTGCTGCAGCACCGCCACAAAATTTTCAACATCCAGCATTGCATCCAAGCGCTGCAACTCTTGCTGCCTATAATTATTCCCAATTGAGCAATTCGCTGTCTCCGAATCTACAAAGTTATGGTGGCGCCCTACATCCTGCACATCATGCACATCAGACACAACAATTGTTGCATCCAGCTGATGCAGCGGCAGCAGCAGCTGCAGCAGCAGGCATGTATACACCACTTTCATTGAGTACATATCTACAAGCAGCAGCAGCAGCAGCGGCAGCAGCAGCTGCTTCTGGGACAACAAATCCTCTCAATGGACATACACTTTTAACACCAAGTGCCGGCGCGCAAGTGCCTCATCATCTGCAGCAACAGCATCATCATCATCAACAACAACAGCAGCAACAAAACGGTACTCATGCGACAGCGGCTACACACGTTACTAGTCCGGCAGCAGCAACAACACTTTTGCAACAATTGAGCTGTGGCGTACCGGCATCAATTTCATCGCAATTTAATACACATGCCCATCATATACAGCATTCTAATCCTCACCACCAGCAACAACAACAACAACATCATTATACACACCAGCAACAGCATCACCAACAACAGCTACAGTTGCAACAATCGATTAATCTCAATTTGGGAATTATGGCATTGGGAAATCAACTACATCATGGCGCTGCCACAAATGGTCTAAGCGCAGCAGCAGCAGCTGCTGCTGCCGCAATGCTGCCGCTGCGGCTGCCTCAGCAGCTGGCATTAAAGTGCAATCGAATCTATTGACTACAAAGAAGGTATGTAGAGATACTTTTTTTGTATTTAAGATACTTTTTATTTAAGATATATTTTATTTGAGTTACTTTTTATACAAAAGATATTTTTAAAAAAGACTTTTTATATGAGTTTTATTTTATTCAATATATATTTTTTTCGTTTAAGATACTTTTTATACGAAAGATATTTATTAATTCAGATACTTTTAATTTTGAGATACTTTTTTCAAAAGATACTTTTTATTAAAAAATATTTTTTGGAAAAATTTTAGTTTAAAGCATTTTTAAGCTTCTTCGTACCCAAAAGATATTTTTTAATTCAGATACTTTTAATTTTGAGATACTTTTTTTCAAAAGATACTTTTTACAAAAAAAAATAATTTTTGGAAATATTTTTTTTAAGGTTTTCAAGCTACTTTGTATCGAAAAATATTTTTTATTTGAGATTCCTTTAATCCGAAAGATATTTTTAATTAAAGATACTTTTTATTCACTTTTAAGATACTTTTTATACCCTGTACCCAAAGGGTTAAAGGGTATATTAAGTTTGTGCGAATGTATGTAACAGACAGAAGGAGGCAAGATAGACCCTATAAAGTATATATATTCTTGATCAGCATTGGAAGGGGAGTCGAACTAGCTTTGTCTGTCTGTCCGTCCGTCCGTCCGTCTGTCCGTCTGTCCGTCCGTCCGTCTGTCCGTCCGTCTGTCATGCTGTCTGCCGTATGAAAACGATTATTTCGGAGACTATAAAAGGTAGAGCTTTCAAAATTGAAACTTAGACTCTCCTAGGCCGTCAAGTGTGCACTTACAAACGGTTTTTCTCTAGACCCATTTTAAGGGGTACCCCCATACAAATGTACCCCAAAATTTTGGGGTTTTTGCATAAAAACGTCATTGTTTTTTATTCTAGGAAGTTTAAATTCAGTAAAAATTATGTTTATGATAGTCCCAATAAAATATCCCAATATGGATAGGACCAACAAAATTTTAGGTAAAGCTCCCATACAAATTTACCCCAAAATTTTGGGTTTTTACATAAAAACGTCATTGTTTTTTATTCTAGAAAATTTAAATTTAGTATAAAATATGTCTCTGATAGTCCCAATAAAATATCCCAATATGGGTAGGACCAACTACCAAATTTACCCCAAAATTTTGGATTTTTACATAAAAACGCCATTGTTTTTTATTCTAGAAAATTTAAATTTAGTATAAATTATGTCTATGATAGTCCCAATGAAATAGACCAATATGGGTAGGCCCAACAAAATTTTAGGTATAACCCCATTCAAAGATATACTCGATTTCTTAAGTTTTTCTATGAAAATTAAATTCAATAATGTATGGTAGTCAAATAGAACCTAACTTAAGGTACATATAGATTGGGTACAGGGTATCTTGCAGTCGAGCATACTCGACTTCAGCGTTCTTTCTTGTTTCTTTTATATTCCATAATTTTTTTGTGCTAATTGTGCAGACTACAAAAAGCTATAGAAATATTTCCAAAAATCCTTCCCTTTAAATTACTCAACTGCCTTACAAATTGCATACACATCGATTTTCGTACAAGCTTACAACATATCTAAGTCCATATAATCATGTTCAATTAACAATTACACACCTCATCACGAAAGTTAAATTAAATAAAGACAAATCAGCAGACAGGCAAACGGACGGATAGTTGGCAAAGTGCTATTTTAACGCTTAATCACAGCTTAACAAGTGATTGGGCGGATGTTTTTTCTAAAGATTTATACTGCTTGTATGCTTAGTAACTCAACCGCAAAATAAAAACTAAAAAAAAAAAAAAATAACACAAAACTAAATAAATAAAAACAATCAAAAACGTACAACAATAAAGCGAATGAGAAACCATTAATTTGAAAACTTTATTTGCAACTCGATTTGATGCCAGCTGTTGTGCTTGCCTGTCTGTCTGCCTGACTTGAGTATTCTTCAGCATCGATGTTGTTGATGATGATATTTTCTTTATTTTTATACATTTTTTTTTTTGTTGGCAATCAGACAATTTTTTAAGAGTGAGGAGAGGTTAGTCCTCCATTGTAAACGTTTGCGACAACTGTTGACAGTTGACCTTGTCGATTTCACATTACGCTGCGCACGATTGCAATTGGTATACAAACAGAGTATCTGATAGATACTCATACTAGTTGGACACACATATAATAAAAATAAATAAATAAATGAAATGAATAGCCTTAGAGTTTTAAGTGATGTCATGCAATAACATCTTACAGCAACTTATTTTAAGTATGCTTTATAATATTGTAAAAATCTATTGAAAAATTCTTTGATTAGCATAATTTACTTTACAGTAGTAGTAGTTGCTGCTTTGATTGTTTAATGTTAATTTATTGGTAAATAAATAATAATTGAAATGTAGTAAGTAATTTTTATGTTTATAAATTAAAGCTTCCTAGCCTTTTTATTAAACTTGATTAATTACACATCTCACATGGCATGCCTCTCCTACATGACATGCATCTCTTATTGGCATGCTAGCTGATGTAAGCTGATTTATTGAAGCTTGAAAAACATTCAAGATCTAATATCTTCTCAAAAAGAACTAATTTTATTATTACTCAAGAAAGCTATCAGTCAAAAAATGACAAAACTTTTCTTAAAAAATGAACCTATGTTCTTTCGATTTTTTTTAAAATAAAATTTTAACTAAACTTTACATCAAATTTTCTCTCGCTAGGAACGAAAGAATGTTTATTTTCGTAGAATCATCTCTAAGGTTTATAAATCGATGATGTAGCTGAGTAGAAAGCATATTTAACGTTACAATAAGCGTTCGGAAGCCGTTTTGATACTACATTTCGCAGTTAGGACCTGTATACCAACAGGATTGGTCAAGGGTGACCAACGGCAACCTGTACAGTTAAGTGGATTCCATATTGCATTCCTTTGTTTAGTTTGGTAACGAAAGCACCAACATTAGCATTAGTATAGCCAACTTCCGAAGTATTTCAGTCTTCTTGAAGTAAGTATTGGGCAACGACCAAAATGTAATGTAAAGTTTTGGTAATATCAGAGAATATTTAGAGGTATTGACTATATCTGAAAATTTTCTTTGTCTTCATTAATATGCCGAACCCTATTGTGAATACACAAAGAAAGTTGTCTAATGTTTTTCGTGTATCCTCTTTCTTATAACTTCTGCAGAATCTGTAGAACAGAATTTCTAGTTAGGTCACAGAGACCCCGTTTCGTATGGATAAAAGTAATTTATTACAGGCTATTTATCTCACAAGGTCTCTTCTTAAGTTTTGCAGCAGTAATCTGTTATATTTGGGTTCGTAGCTTTGCTAATTAAGTTTAGCTTTTCTACAACTAGCTGAGCACATTGAACCTGAAGCGTTGAAACCAAACATCGATAAAATTGAAAAAATTTTTCAAAAAAAAAAAAAATCAAAAAAATATTGTATATGTGCATTAAAAATACACACAGATAGGATCTGATATCTATATATATAAATGTCTTTCACTTGACTGACTGATTGACTGACTGACTGATTTAAGGCGATCGGACTACAGGCCAAGCGGCTAAAGATAGAAAGATAAAATTTTTACTGTACATATATATCATTGAGTAGTAGCACTAAGGCGGAATTTTGGAAAAGTTTGACCGGGGCCTGGGTCCCGAAATAGATTTTTTTTATCAATTTATATTTAGTCGAAGGTAGAAGCAAAAAAAAAAAAAAAAAACAAACTCGAGCAAAGCCGCGGGTACAAAGTAGTTTTATATATTGTTCGAAAGGTCTAAACTGGCTACAAAATAAATTTCGATTCGTAGTTGACTGAATTATTGCCAAAAGGAGAACATAAAGGAGTATTTTAACAATTGTTGGCGAAAAAATCACTTTCGGTGAACTTGTTCAGTTATCGGCGGTTTTGTGCATTGCACTTCGCGAACAGTGAAACTGCTCATTTATCAGTGATTGGTGCTTTTATCACTCTTCGCGAGTCGTTCATATTCGCTTGAACACCGAATCTGTACAAATTTGTTGGTGCACTCAGAACAGTCACTCAAAACATGGAATTCACTGAAAGCGCTGTCCATTAAAATGATGAATAGTGAAAGCGCAATTGCAACAAAAATATTAATATGGCACGATGTGATTTGTGACATTTTTTTTTATACAAAAAAGTAAAACAAACGGCAGAATGCAAAATGTTTTCTATCAAATTGTCGTTCAAAACAAGTGTGACTAACTTAAACTGGCAATTGCAAAGAAAGCAACCAAGATCACAATTGTTTTTCGCATATATTATTTTTTGTGCAATTTCAATTTTAACAACAAAAGCAGTGTTTTATTTTTCAATAAATTAAGACAAAGTCGGCTTGCTTTGTTGGTGTAGCGAAAAAGTTCAGTAAACTGCGATTTTGTGTATAGATTCGTGAACAGTGAAACTGTTCAGTAATCGCTAATTGTTTTCTTCGCGAACTGCGATTTAATCACTGTTTGCAGTCACTGCGATTTTCAAGTCGTAGTCACACTGCTAAAATTAGATATGATTCTTTTTTTTTTCTGAAAAGCACTAACAGAATCAGCTGGAGTTTATCTTGTCTCAAAATCAGTGTTGAACAGTGCTAAAAAAAAATTGCCGTAACCAAAACAGTGCTTACCACAGGGGACACATGTCACAATACATATATGCCATGCGCACCTAATAAAAATTTTCGCATCTTCAAAGTCAAATTGTCACAGTTCGTATATCTGTGAACAATTGGCAAATAGCCAATCCGCACCTGCAACCAATGAAACATAAAAAAGTGACAGATTTGTACCAAATTAATTCGCAACTGATGCATGAATTCAATTTTTCAAGAAAAAAAAAAAAAAAACAAAATATTATTAAAACACTCAAAAACTGACAAATTAACAATATTTCAAATTAATTGCATTAATAAAAAAATGAATGACATAAAGAAAAAAAATTATATCAGACTTAAGAAATTAAAAATTAAAAAAAAAAAAATACAATAAATGATTATATATGAAACAATAAAAAAAAAAAAAAAACGCTTCAGTTGTGTTGGCGCAATTATTTGCTTTGTTAATTTTTAATTGCTTCACAATTTCAGAAAACAAAACAGAAAAAAAATATTTAATAACAATATAAATGTTTAAGTAATCCGGTCGAGTGAAGTTATAGTACGCATTTATTACTTCGAAACATAAACCTTGACCAACTGCACACTTTATAAGCACGCCACCAACGAAATCAAATAAAATATAGATAAAAATTGTATTTTAAATATCCAAGATATGTGCTCATAGTTTGCTATTAAATCATTTTTCAGTCAAAAATTTATCTACTAAGAAAACTTCATTTCGAAAGTCGTCGTTGCAATGTACGCTTCGATGCACAACAGTGCTAAAAGTTTTTTAATTGAAAAAATTAAATAATCATAAAAAAAAAAAAAAAATAAAACAAAATTATTATTAAAAAAACATTCAGAATAAATTTCATAAGAATAAAAAAAATTTATTGCAACATAAATTCAAGATAAAGAAAAAAATATAAAAAATTTTATTTTTGAAAACTAATCAGCAGCTTGAGTAGCGCGCAATGAGTAATCAACGATTTAAATTGTTTCAAAGTACAGTAAAACATAGTAAACGTGTACATAAATGCGTCATTTCGTAATGCAACACATTCGATAATTGCTGTCGTTTTATATGTGCAACTGTCATAATTTCGAGAAAAAATTACAAAAATTACAAAATGCATTCACTACCCACTCTCACGTTGAGATAAAAAAAAAATAAGTTGTAATACAACATTCCGTCTGTCTGCAAAACTTACTGACCAAACGATTGATTGGCTGACTAACCAGACTAAACTGTCAGCATTTTCTCGTTGTTGGGTTGGCTTGCATCAATCATCACATCAATGCGGTTTGGGGATTGCCCCATAACTGCTGCTGCTACTGCTGCTGCCTCTGTTAATGTTGACTCTGACGCATTTCACTGTGAATAAATTCGTGATAAAATTGTAATAAAATAAATCGCTTTCTTTGGAATTTTCTTTACATTATTGCATTTAAAGCGTTTGTTTTTTAAATTATTATTTTTTCATTTTTTTTATTGACAAAAACCTTTACGAAGCGCAGCTGTTTTATCGATTATTGAAACAATTTATTGTTTAAATTCGTTTTTTTTGCATTTGCATTTTTACTGTCGTTTAAAAGTAGACTTTCTTTTGATGTGAAAAAGAATAAACTGCGTTGTAGAATAAAATCAAAGTATTAAAAAATAAGTACAATATAAAAAAAAACCAATAATACTCACGTCCATTTTTCAATGTTGAGTTAAGCACTCACTGGAAGTTTAATAGATGAAGTAACTGCCAGTAAGTACTTTAATGGCCCTAAGCGAAGTATTTGTGTGCTCAAGAATACATAAAGATATTTAGAAATTTTATAGCTCATTTCCACTGACACGCGTTCGCGTTAGCGTTGATAACTAGACAAACTTGCGTTAAATCAGGCAGTTAGAAATGGGAAAAAGTTGCGTTCACTGTAAACGCCAGTTTCGATTACACTGATTTCTCATATCGGTTCGATTAATTTGGTAATCGCAAGTTGCCCATATATATGAAAACAGCTGAAAAAGTAACCGCAAAAATTAAACATTTACCCAGACACTTCAGCTGCATATATTCAAACGTAATGGGAACACCGTTCTACGTTTTTCGATAAATTGTTAACGCGATAACAAAACGCTGGCCAGTGAAAATGTGCTATAGGATTGATAAAAGATGGTTAAGGGGAAAGCGATATTTCCGATGGAAAATATCTTTAAAAAATCTAGAATAGATAGGTAGTTTTAATGAGTTGTCTTGCTCAGAGCCTTATCAAAGCCATTTACAGTTAGTGATTGTGAATGAAAAACACTTCTTTTTTCTTGTAAATTTTTATAGATTATTCTACGGGTGCGGTTACGTCAGTTCTATAAATACTCTCTTGCGTTTTAGTAATTTATCATTTAATACCCCGAGAGAGGCAGTCTATGAAAATCACATAATATCTTTTCAAACACATAGTATAATCTATTGTGTCATTTTACCATGCTAGGTTCTTTGAAAGATATTGTATGATATCCGTAGATCGTATTAGGTCCATTATATCAATGTTCAGTTATTATGGAAATGTAATTACTCCTTTAGAAAAAATTATTTAACAATTCCATAAATTCAATAAATATTTTATTCAAAGGTCAGTTATGTTTATCATAGAATTAAATAGTCGATCTGTCCGTCAATTGAAAAGTTCGTAAACGTCCGCTCATATTTCCAACTTTATGTCCATGTGTCTCTTGTATCATTTCTTTTGTCATAAATAATATTACAAAGTGAAGATGACTTTAAGAAGAAGTTACCATACAAGTTTTCTATCGGTTGGATAACTTTTTGTATATATTGTACTTTGTACCAGAAACAAAAATAGATAATGTGGGTGACGTGCCCTCCGAGAGTGGAGAAAGTCCCTGGGCTCGGTATTTGCCATAAGAAGATGTTTCAAAATTGTATTGTTGTCGATCACATAAATATGAAACAAGAAAGAACGCTGCTGTCGAGCATTCTCAACTTCGAAATACCCTTTTTTATGTGTTCAAAATCATGTTCTATCACATCATTTTTATACTCTGTAGTGGAAGTGTTTTCGGTGTCACCATTGTAGGCGAGTCCATATAGATTTGTCTGTCTGTCCCAACGTCTGCCAAATGATAGGGCCACCATATTCAAAACTTAGAGTCTCCAAAGTCGTCAAGTGAAAACTTACAAACGGGGTTTCTCTAGCTCCATTTTAAGGGGTGCATCCATACAAACCTAACCCAACAATTTTAGTTTTTTCAACAATAATTCTATGTTATGTAATCATTAAACTCTAAATTTTGTATGGATTATGGCTATAATAGTCCAAATGAAATATGACAACAAAGGTATAGCTCCCCTAGAAATTTTTTTTACTCTTTGTACAAAAATACAATACAACGATGTAAGGTGTATTAATTGGGAACAGTGTTTTTGGAAGTACAGGATACACGACATCAGCGTTCTTTCTTGTCATACAAAAAAAAAAAAATTGGTAAACTTATCATAAAAATTCTAAATCTTGGAATTACTTTTATTGAGTGCCTAACGTTAAAGGTGGTCCCATATCAAGCAATTTTTTTGTGCTTAGCATGAAAATAGGTGAAACTTAAATTGAAATATTGGGACTATCTAGGGAATAACCCTTACTCAATGTAGAATTCCTAGATTACTTTAAAAAAAAAAAGGTTTCATACGAAAACTTAAAATTTTTTGGTAGCTTTGTATGGGGGTACCCCCATAGAAATACAGTTTGTTAGTGATCACACTTTTATAGTTTTGCAGGTTAATGGACTGTTATCGGACAGACAGACAGACAGATATGGGATGATCTCTTCTTTTAACTCAAATTCAGAATATACATACTTTATAGGGTCTATAAAGCCAACATCTGCATTTTACATACATTTCCACAAACTTAGCTGTGTACGATAAATTTGACTGGTTCTCATGCTTGATCAGCCAGTATATTACAAAAGCTTTTAGTGCCCATTCGAATTATTATATCAGACCAATTTTTAAACATTGTGGAATGGAAAAAAGAAAATCATTTTTTATGTCAATGTTAACAACCTTTTTATTAATATACTTTTAAGACAAATTGCACAAATGTAAAAACTTGTATTTTTCAATTTATCTAAAAAATATACACTCATTCACATATGTAAACAAGCTGCCCAAAGGCAATTTAGTACAATCTAAAAAGTTTTCATTAATTTAAATAAAAAATAAAAAAAAAAAAGAAATGTATCTAAAACACTCAATTCACACATAGCTACAGGTGAAAACAAGCTTCAACATAAGAAATCATCAAAAAATAAAAAAAAAAAACATTCAAACCAAACGAACCATAAACATCATCGCCAACAAAATTTAATCTAATCCATGTTAAACCCCTTGAAAAGTGCAAAATGTTTAAACCAAAACGACCGCAAATCTGTCTCAAATTTCATATATATTCATGAAAATAAAAGGGAAAAACTAAAGAATATTACTAACCGAACTAACCCAACAAAGCGAAGCCAAGCCATGCCATACCATATCATGCCAAGCCATGCCAAGCCAACTGCACCGTTGAAAACCGCTATGTAAATAATTTTGCAAACAGTTTTCCGGGCAAAAATTTGAATAACTCTTTCCCAACTGTGACGCACGGTGACGCGTTGTGGTCCACCCCATGCTCAGGCAACCTAGGTAAAGTATTGTTGTTGTATTTAGAACGAAGGATGTTAGAAGAGAAGAGAAGTTATGAAAAAAAAAAAGACATAAAAATAAAATATAATCTAAATGAGAAATTGTGGGAACACGTTTGCAACACGTGAAGATTTGGCAAAATATCAAAAATCTGTTGAATGCGTTGCTGTTTGCTACTTTTGTCGTCGTTTATAGTTGTACTTGTTGTCATTGTTGTTGTTTTTGTTGTTGCTGTTGTCGTTGTCGTAGTCGTCGTTGAGTTTCCCTACAGCAAAAAATTTTTCTAAAGAAAATACAACCAAAACGCTACACACAGCAGCAGCAGCAGCAAAACAACAACAAAAACAAACCACAGGCAACAAAAAGTCTTAAGAACAACAATGAACAAAACACAGATACACACAAACACCTTTACGCAGTAGATATAAAATAGAAAAGATACAGATACATATACACACATACATATGGCCGTGAGTGTAAAAAGTATCTCATAAATACATAGCGTAAACTTTTTCAAAAATGTATGTTAAAATTTTAAATATTTTTAATATGCTACAATGAAAAAAAAAATATAGTTGGGTTTACTATATTGTAGTGCCTATCTCACTCTCTCTTTCTTTCAATATGATCGATATGAAATACCGATATAAAACATAAAGAAAATAAAATCACTTTAAATTGATTAACCAACCAAAAACGTTTCAATGCCATTGATTATACCAATACTTTCACTAGTATCGATACTTCCAATGTTATCGATACTTTCTTTACTATCGATACTTGCAGCAATATTGGTACTTTCAATATTACTGATACTTTTGGTACTGTCGATACTTTCAATGTTATCGATACTCTGTGTAATATCGTATCTTGCAACAGTATCAATAGTTTCGATGTTATCAATACTTTTAATGGTATCAATATGTTCGATGTTGTCAATACTTTTATTAATATCAATATTTTCGATGTTATCTATACTTTCGATGGTGTACAGCCTTTCAATACCATTGATAATTTATATACCATCGATATTTTGGTACAGTTGCCAGTTTCGATGCTTTTGATACTTGTGATGTTATAGATAATTTCGATGCCATCGATACTTTTAAAGTTATCGATACTCTCGATGTTATCGAAGCTTTCGATGCAATCGATACTTTCTATACCACCGATACTTTTCATACTATTGCTTCGATACCATTGATTATTTCAAAATTCGATACACTTCCAATATTTACGATACTTCTTCGGGCTGCAATTTGTTGAAATAAATTTGATATACAACGAAATATATACAGCAACAGATTTAAACATTTCACGAAGGGTATTAAAAATTTTCAAAAAAACTTTTTAACAGTGAAAACCTTTTTTAGACACATTAGAATTGCTAGAATATAATACTTTTTGACGTACTTACTATATTTTTATATATATTTCACATATACCCAGACACATAAAAATGTGAGAATTACAAAACGAGGCATTAACAATGACAACTATGTCAAACAATGAGAACTATTTAGAAAGAAAACTAAGTATAAATATACTGCACAGAGCATATTCACATATATCTCATTGTCAGTGTAAGAAATTTTGTAGCAGTTTTCCTTGGAAAATCAAAAAAAAAAAAAAAAAAAAAAAACTACTCAGAAATAAAGAGAGAAAAAGAACAACAACACAAGTGACTATTTTAAACATACAATAAGTTTATGTAAGCATTTGGTATAAATTATGGTAAAACTATCTAGATACATACTTAATATGTGCAATACAATATATGTAGTTGTTGGATTAATGCAGGAAAATTGAAATACTTAGATTCACTTCAGAAAGACAATAAAAAAAAAAAAAAAAAAAAAATCAAGGTAACTCTGACATTGTTCCGTAATAAAATATTTATTATATAAAAAGGTAATATATATGCTCAAGAGTGGTTCTCCAGTTGCTCACTTTATTTAAATTCAAAAGTAGCGTCTTGAATTTTTTTCTGCATTCTTGACAATTTTATAATACAATAAATCGTATGAAAAAAGTTTAAAAGTTGTTTATACATGTACAAAAGAAATAATAATAAAAAATTCAGAAAATGCTAAAAGTCTTCAAGCAACACGCTTAAATAATTTGAATAAATCAATTGGTCTTAAAGTTGTTTAATCTCTGCAGTTGAGATAATATATCTAGCACGGGAGATGCTGTAAGACAAATTTATACACTGAAAAAAATAACATCACTAATATTGTATGAAAAATTTCACAAATTTATATGATAATATTTCGACTACAGCTCATGTTCATATCAAAAGTTTTAAAGGTTAGAGCCCTGACATACAGAAAGAGACTTATAGAAATTTCTTGTATGAAACAGATAGATAGTGAGTTAAAAATTTCACATTTCAAAATTTTAAGTAAAAAAATTAATTATTTGGCTTAAATTTATATTGGGGCTATTGATTATTACTGCAAGAATGCCAGATCTGTTGTGTTCTGACTGTACGAGGTGTGTTCAAAAAGTATCGCATATTTTGTGTTTTTTTAAACTATTTATTTATTCATGAATATCTATTTTGTCCCCTTTAAAGTAATCCCCTCCCGATAAAATACACCTATGCCAACGGTTTTTT
The DNA here is from genome assembly GCA_018903435.1 of Leucophenga varia. NCBI lineage: Eukaryota > Metazoa > Arthropoda > Insecta > Diptera > Drosophilidae > Leucophenga > Leucophenga varia. Next base: position 45,974 of record JAEIFJ010002494.1, on the reverse strand, counting down.
CCAATCTTCGAAACATGCCAAATAGTCCCTTTCCGGTATAGCCATCAGCGCCTTCTTCGATTTAGCCTTTATCTCCTCAATCGACTCGAAACGCGTTCCCCGGAGTGGTCTCTTGAGTTTTGGGAATAGCCAGAAGTCACACGGTGCCAAATCAAGCGAATACGGTGGTTGCGGAACGATATTGGTTGGATTTTTTGGCAAAAAAGTCACGAAAAGTCAGTACAGTTCTAAAAAAAATCATCATTTTTGGTACCAACCGAGACTTGACACGTTTGAGGCCCAAAACATCCTTCAAAATTGTATTAATTGATCCTTTCGATACGCCAATTTCATCAGCACTGTCTCTCATAGTTAATCGACGGTGTCTTGCACACCGTTCTTTTACTTTTTGGATGTGAGCATCGTCCGTTGAGGTCGATGGTTGATCAGGGAGCTCTTCGTCTTCAACACGTTCGCAACCTTCTTTCAACAATTTATACCAATCAAATGTTGTTGATTTTGGTAGAGCTCGGTCCCCATAAGCCTTCTTCAACATTTTTATTCCATTTATTCCATTCAGAAAAAAAAATTTGATGCAGGTTCTTTGATCCATTTTTTGAATAGGTAAAAATCGAAGACGATCCAAAACACGTGCAAGGAAAGGAGCTGTCAACAATTAAGTGAACATTCAAAATGGCCGAGCTTGTCGGCATAAGTGAGAGACATGAGTACCAACATAACGCCACAAAAAAAATCGAAATTCGAATATTCTTAACCTTCGAAAATTCAAAATTCGCGATAATGTTTGAACACACCTCGTAGATTCTTTTCTACACTACCAAAGTCTATGAAATTGCTTTTATTCAGTGTCTGCACCATCTCTCCTGTCAGTTGCTAAAAACCTAGCTGCTTGTGAAAGATAAAACTGGATAGTCATCCAAGAGATACTTCTTTGCTCCTCATTCCCTAAACATCTTCAATGCCCATTCTACATTCATATTTTTTTAGTCTTCAATGACCTGTTAGAAACCCTAATACCATTCTCAGTAAGTTTTCTTTAAGTCCTCTGATCGTTTCTTATTATATGGACCTATCAGTTTTCTACACAACTTGATTCCCGCGCAATCCCGCCTGTCTCTGGCCTCATTTTGCTCTGGGACTTCTGTGCTTTGACTGCGACTTGGCTAACTGTTCTTTTAGTCTCTATCTATGTTCAACTGTCCGCAGCTCTATCCTCCAATACAGACGATTTCATACGGCAGCCAGACGGAATGATTAATGGGATGTTGCTAGATTGACTTAGCTTTCGATGTTGTGTATATTTATCTTATAGAGTCTTTCACACACGCACATGTCTCCTTCCTATAAAGTATAAAAATTAGCAAGCTTGAAATTCTTGAAACCTTTGAATGATAACTATTCGTCGAGAGTTGCTGTAACCATAGAGTAAACATGTGTTTCGTTGTAGCCTTTCCGTCTGATGGAACTCCCTAGGTTTTCTTGAAAGTAATCGTGATCCAATTGTTTGGTTATTTTTACCCTTGAAGTGTTCAGATAGATACTTTGGAATTGTACTCAATTTTTTCAGTAGTGTCTTGAAAGTTTACTAAGCTAGGGAATTGTTTCTTCAGATTCAAGACATCGTTACAGTTCTGCCTTCTCTTCATTGCACCCATTTTCTTTGATACCTCCATCAATTTTACCCAGACCGAATTCAAATTCATATAATGGATAACGCCATCAGATTTTACACATAGATTCTCTTAAGCCGGTGAGAGATAGAATTTTTGATGATTTTAAGTCATTTTCTCTTAAATATTTATCGCAAATAAATGACCCATATAGGAACACTTAGCAGGGTATACAAGTACATAACTCAGAGTCGTGTCATTCAACTGCAGTATTTCAATATATTTTTTTAAATTTATTTCAGTTGATCTGAACCTTTGACTCTACCTAAATATTTTTTATTATTTACATTCAAAAATTCAAAATTTATGAGCGAACAACAGCAAAATAATTATATTGTAATAAAAATTAAATTATAAAACAAATCATACCTTACCGGCTTTTTTACTGTTGTACTAAAATACTAATTATAGCGGGAATATACGTGCAATAAAATTTAATATTTAAAAATATAATTATATTAAAAAAAGAATATAATTTTAATGAAGATTGGGTTAAATTTATTAATTAATTAAATTAGTCAACACATGAAACCTGTTGCATACGAGAAGCAGACAGCAGCCGACAAGACAAGTATTCGGTTCACATTCAGTGTTATTTTTAATTATTCATCTTCAAGTAAAAAAAAAAAAAAACAAAAGATTTTTTTTTATACATATATCTCAACGAGGAGCTACTAGACCAAGTCAAAGTGTGGCCAGAAGCGGCGCATGACGAAATATACAGCGTGGAAAAAGAGAAAGTAAAACGTAAGAATGAAAAAGCTAACAGCAACACTGCCCGCTTCCCAAAAGTATTTAAAAAAATAGAATTAAATAATCCGCCCACTCTGCATTGGCAGCAGAGCGGAGCAGAGCGACGAGATTAAAGTAACCAACGAGCGACACATGCACACAGATACATAGTGAGATACTTTTTGAGATACATTTTAAATATCTTTTTGTTTTCATTTTCATTTTTTTTTTTTTTTTTGTTTCATTTGTTCTCGTGAAAATTCTAAATTGGTTATCTAATGGGAAACGATGGAATGGACGAACGCGTTGGTTGTTCTAAAGAGTCAAGTGCGTACAATGCTGGAGATAATTTAATTTATTGTGCGACGCTGCTGCTGCTACAGCTGCACGTGACTATTTTGAGCAAAATTTCTGAAAATTGATTTTGATTTTTCAAGAGCAACAACAAAGCAATGGGAATATTTTTTTGGTTTTTTTTTTATTTATGTAAGTAAAAAACATTAAACGTTTTGCTTCATTTGTATCTTGAGGATACTATAAAATGAATACAACTTTTATGTTTCTTAAATAGCAGATGAAATGATAAAACATTTGTTGAAAATTAATTCAATGAGCATTTAGCTCATTTAATCATAAATTTTAGTTGAGATATGTTATTATTTTTGGTTGAAAAGAAAATTATAGAAGGAACCATCAAATATGTAAGTTTCAGAAATATTGGAGAAGTATCGGCTGAATTCTCATTCTTGCATAACGCTTTAGCTGACCTATGCAACTAGAGTACTGTTAACTCCAACTTTTGCTAATCATATCTGTACATTTCATTACTTGGGACGTTTTGACTATCTACACAACGCTCCAAAATATGTCAATCCAATGACATAACAAACATCTATCTCCAATCTGTGCATACCCTGTGAAAAAAACTGTCAGATATGGTCGGTAGTTCAGCTTAAAAAGCATTTATTCGTCCCACCAGAAAAGCAGTGGTGACAGAAATCAAATCATTCACAGGCTTCAGTTTCTGAGTTAATGCGATTCGGAAGGGTACACTTTAAAACTTTTATGAAAATTTCACAACAGAGTACATATTTTTAGCAGGGCTGCAAACCGAACCGCAGTATTTTTTGATATTTTGCTCGGATCCGTGAACCAGCTCATCTGAAAGAAAATGGTTTTGTAACAAAAACCGAACCACTTAAACGACAAAAGAGATTCGAAATTTCTTTAAAAAAAAAAAACTTTAAATAAAATATTTTGACATAAAATGCATTTGAGTAAAGCGGTTTTCCTCGAAATTCGCCGTGTGAACATTAAAGAAAAAGAAAGCGAACTTAATGTCTCGATCGAAGATTGCTTAGTTCGAAGATTTTGGCCAAAGACTATTTGAAACACAGCTCATTTCGAACGTAAACCGAACCACCGGTTCAAAGACATTACGAACCGCTGAACGAATTCATTGCCAATTTTTTTTACGAGTAGAGCCATTCTAAAATTTTTTAAAGATTATTTTATACATAAAAGTTGTTAGTATTGAAACGCCTCTAAAACGCTTCTTTTCCCATTTTCCCAAATGTTTCGAAATAGTTCGATCCGTTAATACAATTGAAAGTATACGAAAAATTACACGTCAATAATATAAAAAACTAGACTTGTTTAATCCTCCAACATTAACAACCGATAAATTAGATCCGTAAACGATAATGATTATGAATTGAAAGCTGTTACAAGCTAAGTGACAGATGATCCATTTTCCTATCATTTTCAAACCCAATTTGAGTCTTTTGCCACTCCATACATCTTTACTTAAAATTAATATTTGACATGATGTGCGTGTGAGTAGCGGTATAAGAATCTTCTTTAAAATATATTTTCTGAATTGCTTTGCACATTTGAGTAAGTTTTATTTACTGTTATTCCATTCCAAAAGTCTCACTCTCGACAGCCTCACTTACGACTAGAGTATTTAAATTGTACAGGGTGTTCCGTTTGGTGATCTCCTATGATATCGGTCCGCTTCCATCACTTTTTGCAGCTTATCTTTGGGAATACGGGCAATTTCTCTTCGTACGTTGGCTTTGAGCTGGTCCAGAGACGCTGATTTATTTATTTATTGCTTAAATGGGTATTTATACTGCTACCTAGAAAAGTATATTGTACAGCCTTTCTGGCTAGATTACTGATTCTAGTCTTTGAATGAATCTAATCATTTTCATTTCCTAACAATGACATGCTGTGTCTAGGCTGTAGCTACACATTCTGTTAGAATATGGAAAGTTGTTTCTTCCATACTGCCACAGAATCTACACTCAGGAGAGCTTGTTACACCTTACATGTAGGTGTTTCCTAAGTCTGCAGTGACCCGTTAGGAGCCCTATCATGATCCTTAGCTGGAGTTGAATCCCTCTAATAATAATTTGGCTTGTCACATGCCCTGCCTGAAAAACCAGTGTTCATCCCTGGTTCGTTTCCTATCATTGCATATTGTCTTATTTAGTGTGTGGCTCCCAATGGGACAATAAGGTTCTGGGCCTATTAGGGGAGTTTTTGAATGCCCTGGCACCCACAACAGTTGTACCCTGTTGTTTTGTCCTAGTATATTTAGGGTGTCTATAGCCTCTTGTCTCTGACTTATCGGCATAAAATTTTTTCCTTGAGGTATTCCTACTGAAAAATGGGCCACCCTGTTTATAAGTATGCGAATATGCTTAAATAAAATTATTCTCTGCATTCTAAAAAAAAATTTCTTCTTTGTTGGTTTGTTTGTTTTATATTTTAAAGATACTAACTAAAATCTTGAAATTGCTTTGATATGCAAACTCAATGTGTACAGTGGCAGCCAAGTTGACAAACATCCAAGTACATCATACACACACACAGACACACACACACACGCATTTGACATAGTAAGTTCATAAAATGCAATGAAATCATAACTAAATTTAAAAATGTGACTTCTAGACAAGAAAAACAAAAAAACAAAGACACAAAAAACAATTTTATGACAAGACACAACGTACTGAACTGTATCTGAAGTATGATGCTGCTTGCTTGCTGCTCACTGAGACGTTTTGTAACTAAAATTGCGCTGCAAATGAAATTGACCGGCAGTACGTAGCAGCACCTAACGAACACCCACACACACACTTCTACCGCGCACCCTGTATGTACATGCACTGAGATGTGAGGTTGTTGTTGTTGTTAATGCATTTTGCCTGCGCCAGGGTAAATAAGTTTCCTCGAATTGGGCGCATTGCCAGCAGAATATGCAGAATAGCAAATAAAACAAAAGACAGGAGATATGATGCAATTTAATGCACACGACTACTATGACAACAACGCTGCGGACGATGACTATAACGACTACGACGACATTACATAGATACACACATACATACATATATATACGTATAGCAGGAGCATATGAGATCCAATTAGACGCGCAGCAATATAATCGCTCGTGCAAAAAAATCAAAAACAAAAAAATTCATGCAAAAAAATATTGTAAACTAAAATTGAAAGCTTTTTATGCATTTTCATTTGTTAAATTTTATGTAAATATTCTTTTCTTCTTTCTATTTTCTTTTCATTTAATTTTGTTGTTTTTTCTCTTTTGAGGTTTTCTTTTTTTTTTTTTTTTAAATTAATTTTTTAATTGTTTATATTTCTGTCATTGAGACTATTTCGAAATTCGTTGCGTTATAATTTCTATATTAATTTCCAATTTAATTTTAATGACAATTATGACATTCGCTGTTTAGATTTAAATTGGCTATTAAAGCTTTGGTTCCATGAGACTTTCAGATATTCTATATTTTCATGGATTTTATTTGTTTAAATTTTTTTTGATGTTTAGGAATGCTACTAAAATTTGTAGCAATAAATCTCAACATCAACATTTATGTTTTGCAAAAACATTAGAAGGTCGCTTCAAAAGTTTTTAGATTCTATAAATATTTTATATCCTTGATCAGCATCTGTAAACGAGTCTACTCGATTCGTTTTCGTTTGTGCATTTATCTCTCTGTGCTGTGCTCTGTCTGCCAAATGAAAACAATATTTGTGGAGATAATATCTGGCATTTTATTTAAGATAAAGTAAGCATCAGACACAAAAAAAAAAAAAATATACCACTAGATTAAAAAATTTAGCTTTGCCGAAAGTTCTGCGTTCTCATGCATATATTTTCAAGTAATTTGGGCCGTAGATTTCAAAAATGAACACAAAAAAAATTTTCTAAAGGTTCGTTCTCGAGATATCCTTGAAAACCCCGCTTTTTGGGACTTTTTTTCGATATTTCTATATATCTAGAGAATAGAGATAGCGCCAAACAGCTGTTCTATACATCATTAAAAGGTAAATTCTTCTACATAACGATATGCTACTTGTGAATATTAATTGAAAACTTTTGGTATAACTAGCGTTGAAACATGAAAAATATGACTTTTATCATCGTTTTTTTTTTTTAAATTGTTAATTTTCAGTTCAACTTTTTTCGGAAAATATTTAAAATAAATTATTTTTAAAAATTCTTAATTAAGGTTATTTCATTACAAAAACATAAAGCCTAAGATTGTCCAAAGTTATAGTGTAATAAATAAAATCAGACAATTTTATAAATTGATTTATATAAGGGGTATTCCAATAAAAATCAAATAATTTGGTTTTAGTTGAAATTAGCTTTTTTTAGCTTCGTTTCTCTACGAAAATGTTATTGGATTCTAACTAAAACTGTGACACTTTTTATTCAAACAATTCTTTTTTATTTTTATTTCCCCTTAAATAAATCAATAAATACATTTTTCTGATTTTAGTTATTATACGTTATAACTGTATCTCGAGAACGACTTTTAAGAACAATTTTTCGTACCAATTTTTGGAATCTTCGACCCAAACTACATGGAATCAGATCTAGTGTTTTGATCTGGAGTTCTAACCTTGTTTATTGTACGTTTTTGGGATCGCTTAATTGAATCAAGACTATTCTTTACCATTACATCGGGACCAAAAAAAAAACTAAATCCTGACACCCCGAAAATAAAAAATTTTAATTAATGTCAAATTTATGCTGCAACCAAATATAAATAATAAAAAAAGTGAAATAATCTAAGGCCTGAATTAAAAAAAATTATAATATAGATTCAAATATTTTCTTCAGTCTATGTTATCTAATTTTTGAGATAATCGGTTGTATGCAGCATAAAGACAGATGGACATAGCTAATTTGACTAGGCATTCGAAGAATATATGATTATATGGAGTGTCTCTTACGTCGATCTGCCTGTTCATATATTGGTACAAACTGAATAAACCATTTTACGCTTCGAGCAGAGGGAAACTCCGAAATCTAAAAGTTTTCATTTTTATAAAAATTAGGAAAGAAGTCGGGACCCATGGGACAAGTGTGGAAAACCCCGAAGAATTCTGACCAAGTTGCTGAGGTCGAATACAAAATAAACAGTTAAAATTTATTAGGGAATCGAATATACCAATTTAAAAGTAAACAAGGAACATGATAATCTCCATCGAAAAATTTGATCAATTTTACTCTATTAGGCTTAAAATCTAGACAAAAAAAGTAATAAAAGCAAGTAACGATATTTCGACATGATTGAAATTGTTCGAAATATTTTTATAGATAATTAAAAACATTTTTTGAAGACATAAGATGAAACCCTTATTCTCTACTAAGAAGATTTGTTTGTAATTATAGTTAAGAAAATTGGTCAACATAAATATTTATTTTGTGAATCCAGTTTGTAGCTACAACACTGACAGTTTCCTGTCATCAACATCTGATTGTCACCTAAGAATTCTTAAATTCGTTATCAAATGAATAAACCAATTGGCTTGGTAATAGTTTATACAGGTTTCAAAATGTGCGCTAGAAACTCGAAGAATTTAGATGGGATCTTAACTTGTACAAAATTTTTTTAAATCCACTTCTCTGAAAAGAAGTCGAATATTATTTTTAATTTTTCCCAGAAATTCCCCAATAGGACCAAATAACAACTAAAACGAATGGTATTGTTTTTTTATTGATTTAAGTAATACAAACTAAATAGGAATCATTTAATTAAGCGTCAACGTTTTTGGACTTTAAGTTCATCATTTTTAGCTCTACTGGGTCCATGGTCTAAAGTCTTTAAAGCATGTGGTGCATTCAATTTCTTTAAAAGTGAAGCAATATAAAATTGTAGTGATTGAATGACATATTTGAATTCTAACGTAGGCGCATAAAATAAAAATAGATCTATGAGTATATTTCAAAAATCATTCATTCTTTTCCTTCAAACTGCCCTCGCTCACTAATAAAAATATTTATTTTTTAATATTTTCTTTTGCAAAAAAAATAGCAATAAATTTTAGTTGCCGTCAAAACATTATGAAATATTTTCAAATAATAAACGCTCAATACGGCAGTTAATTATGAATTAAATTTTAAACGTGCAAACAAATGCATAATTAAAATAAATATGAAAAAAAGCATGTTTTTTAAAAATACACAAAAAAGAAAAATATTTTACTAAGCAAATTAAATTTTATGTTATTTTTACTATAAAATTTTTATTAGATTTTCGCTTTAATTTTTTTTATTATTTTTTTTTTTATTACAATTATGGAAAACTTTTCAACTTATTGCAATTTTACTTGTAACCCACAAAAAAAATCTGAAGCGCGCCAACAATATTTTTCGAAAATGCATAAATTCAATGTTTGCTGCTCATATAGAATAAAATTTTGCTTTAACTCGAGCAAATAAGTTTATTCAAATTGTATATATAAAAAAAATAAACATTTTCGACTTTTAGCGATTAAATTTTTTAATACTTTTAAGCGGTTTTATTTCGGTTTTTTTTTTTTCTTTTTGTAGCTTTTTTGATGGCAGTAAAAGTAAAAATTTGGTAAAAGGTTAACAGAGAAATGTTGTTTGCGGGTTTCCTTGCTGCTAAAGTAGCAAAAAAAAAATGAAATAAAGATCAACATTTTTAATTTTTTTTATTTTTTTTTGGTAAATGCAGTAAAGAACTTTAACCGAAGAAAAATGTTTGTGGCTTTATGTACTTAGAGGTTTTTTTGTTTTTTATTTTTGGTAGCCAAACCTCGAAAACCAACAGCAAACATGAAGCGTAAAGTAAAATGTATAAAATTGTATTAATTAGAATAAGTTTTTAAATGACGCAAATGTTTTATTCATATGAGAAGACTTTACATATTCTTTGTAATTAATTTAATTATTTTTGTCTATTTATTTGTCAGCTTACATCAATTACAACTGATGTTGACAGAATTAAATCAAAGTTAGCTGAAAAACGGAAACCGGTGGATTTGGAGCAGATTACTGATTTGAAAAAGGTAGTTGCTCTGCTAAATTGTTAAATTGCGAATAACAATCAATTTGTCATTTATAATTAAAAAAAATCTAATCTAATTTAAATCCTTTTTTTTTTAATTGTATTTTGCAGGCAAAACTTGAAACAAAAGCATTAAAAGCTAAAAGACCTGGCTTTACGGACGAACGTTATCAGGAGACATCCTACTATATTGAAAATGGTAAGATTAAATTTCAATAACATTTCATTCAAGATTAAAAAAAGCAAACAAAACCAAAGAAAAATTTTAACTCCGGTAGAACCGATGATAGAGAGCCTGATCGTTATTCAATGTATAAATTTACCTAATTCTTATCAAATGTATACCATACAAATGGACTTCCAAAACAAAAAGTTTTCACGAATTTAAAGAAATTAGCAATAAACTTTTTTTTATATAAAAGAGCTCAATAATAAGGTTTGGGTTTGTATGGGGGCTACATTCTATAGTGTCTCGATCGAAATAACTCTCTTGTGTAGTCATATGTTGAAAATAGAAGTGCTTTTATTCATTTGGAATGAATGTATTAATTCAAAAATTTATTTCAATGAAAAAAGAACACGAAATTTTACTTCATTGGGCTGAGAAAAGCTTATTTTTGAATTTGAGGTCAAAATCTTTAAAAATAAGCGAATGAAACGCATAACTACAGACAGACGGACACACAGACATACAGACAGACAAACGAACAGACAGAACGGCATGGCATACTATCAAAATGATACTTCCCTCCACATGTGAGATGGTATGGGTAGTGCTCAAATGAGGAAATGGGGGATAAAGAACCTCGATTTTTAAAACTTTTAGTATAAAATTTGGGCGGCCGGATGGACAGACATTCAGAATTGTTTTTTCATTTTTTGGAGTCCTTGGAATTATATTTATATATTTTCTCGAGATACTTATATAATGCTTGCTTATGCAGAGTCAACTTTGCCTCAGATATTTCCTAAACCAGCCTTATGCGCATCTTAAAATTTTTCATGGATTATTGGGCCATCACAACTAACTCTATGGTTTAAAAATTGAGATCCTGAAAACCGGCACTTTTTGCTGAGGCTCTTTATATGAGGGTTTTATGTTATATTTAACCGAACCTACGTTACCTCCTTTAATGCATTACAAACTTTCTGATGATAGATACTCTTCGTTGTGATGTTTCTAAAAGGTATGACATAGGCCTTTACAAGGTTTACAGGTTATTGCAATTTACAAACTTGGTTTGTATGGGAATTTATGCACTTTCTTTTTACTAAAACTGATTTTTTTGTTTTGATAGTTATTTTGGATTTTTTTGGTTCTAGTTGCATGAAAATTGGGTATATTAAAATTGAAAAATTACAGATTCAGCGGACTCAATATGGAGGATATTCAAAAAAATATTCAAATTTCTTAGAAACTTTTTAGTAGTGGATTTTTTTGAGGTCGCTGAATGAATTTCTCAAGCTTTCAAATCATCATCAGTGTTCAATAGGCGTCAAAAATTATAATAATCTGACGTATTTTAGTTTCTCAGTCTATAGCAGTATAGACTGAGAAAGTATTTATAAGTAAGGGTTCTATAATCTTTAGAGGATATTTAGTGGTTGATAGATTTTCTCTACTATCCAGAAGGCTCATGAAGGATCGTGAGTTGAGATGGAAAAATCAAGTAATACAACTTTGGCTTCATTTTTCAGTTTCTGAAAGTGCTTATCGTAACAAACTACGCTCCAATTGGGTTTCTCTAGATTAGCTCGTATTCACATTTTATCATTTTATATATGGTACAATTTGAGTGAAACTTGAAAATTTTTTACCCTGTAATCAAAGTGTGAAAAGGTATATTAAGTTTGTGCAAATGTATATAAAAGACAGAAGGAGACAAGATAGACCCTGTAGACCCTAGCTATGTATATCTGTCCATCTGTCTGTCTCTCTGTCCTATTGTCTGCCGTATGAGAGAGACTATCTCGGAGACTATCTCGGAGACTATCTCGGAGACTATCTCGGAGAAAGCAATTTGGAACCATATGTTTGCCAGTAGTTTTTGGAAAAACATACGCCGAAGACGGATTCTTTTTCAACACAACAACGCGGGTTTTCAAATATTGTTTCACACAGTTTTTAAAGTTGTTCGTCATTCTTAAAAGCGAATTGATAATTTATTTGCTTTAAAATGCTGCCTTTATGAGTCCAATGAGTTTGTTTTCATTTGGAACATAAAAATTACTTTCTTATTTATTTTTTTTCCACTCTTTAAAGCCTTTAAAAAGACTATTCTGGCTCTGCAGCTACTACATATAAATCTGTTTTACTTTTATGCACTATAATTGTGCGTAATAGTAAAAGTATCTATTACACAAACTCTCCCTTTTAATTTTATATTGCTGCTATATAAATTGAAATCAATTATTATTATTATTTATTTTATTTATGTTTTTTTTTTTGCAGGCCTTCGTAAAGTGTATCCTTACTATTTCACATTTACAACATTTACCAAAGGACGCTGGGTTGGCGAAAAAATACTCGAAGTCTTTGCACGTGAATTCCGTGCACATCCGGCTGAAGAATATGAACGTTGCATACAAACAGGCACGCTGACAGTTAACTTTGAAAAAGTGCCCATCGATTATCGACTAAAACACAACGATCTATTGGCAAATATAGTGCACAGGTAAAAGAAAAGGAAAAGCATATGAAACAATTATATTTGCAATTTATAATTGCAGCATACTTCAATAGAAAAAAATAAAATAAATAAATAAATTAATAATTGTATATATAGTACACCATAAATAATAATAACAATATCATTGAGGCAGCTATCATCAATGTATCTATCCATCTATCTATTTGCTCTTAACAATGTAATTTATTTGTCGTAATTGTGCTGTAAATCGAAACAACAACAACGAATGACAAAATCACTAACCAGAAGAATGAATATATATTCATTTACTATATGTATTAAATTCTTTATATATATATATATGTATCTCTATATATATCTTTACAGACATGAAGTCCCTGTTACATGCCAACCAATCACAATCGTACATATAGACGAGGACATTGTGGTTGTAAATAAACCAGCATCAATACCAGTAAGTGGCTTGAATGACTGCCATACTACTACTAAGTATTATTATGTATACTTATATATTTCTCTCTTAAAAAAACTAAAAAATATAATAAAAAAGAAATCATTGAAAATCAAACTCATTGAAGAAAAACAAAAAAAAAAAAAAAAACAAAATAATACAATTTAGAACTACAATTGTAGTTTGATTGAAAAGTTTACTAATAATAACTTAAGTGTTACTTGAATAACTAACAAGCAAAAAAAAAAAAATTTTAAAAAGTATCTTTTATAAAAAAAAAAGTATCTTTTATAAAAAAAAAGTATCTTTTATAAAAAAAAAGTATCTTTTATGAAAAAAAAAGTATCTTTTATAAAAAAAAAATGTCTCTTTACTACCAGGTACATCCGTGTGGTCGTTATAGACATAATACTGTCGTCTTTATCTTGGCTAAAGAGTTTAATTTAAAGAATTTACGCACCATACATCGTTTGGATCGCTTAACCTCAGGTTTACTGCTATTCGGGCGTAGCCCAAGAAAAGCGCGTCAAATGGAGCAACAGATACGTAATCGTCAAGTGCAAAAAGAATATATCTGTCGTGTAGAAGGCTGTTTTCCTGAGAGTTACCTTTTTATTTTATAATTTTTTTTTTTTAATTTTAAATTTAATTTAGTGGCACCGTTGAATGCAAAGAACCCATTGAAGTTGTTAGCTACAAAATTGGCGTTTGTAAAGTTTCGCCAAAGGGCAAAGATTGTACCACAACATTTCAGAAAATTTCACAAACCGGCAATACGAGCGTTGTACTGTGTAAACCGTTGACAGGACGCATGCATCAGATACGTGTACATCTACAATATTTGGGTTATCCCATTGTCAATGATCCGCTATATAATCATGAAGTTTTTGGGCCACAAAAGGGACGTGGTGGTGATTTGGGTGGCAAATCAGATGATGAGCTTATACGTGATCTCATTAATATACACAATGCGGAGAATTGGTTGGGCATTGATTGTGAATCGGATATATCAATGTTTCAGAGCGCCAAAGATACGGATAATGATCGTGAGTTTGAGCAGTGAACAGACATCGGGTAAGTAGCATATTTGTATATTTTATTTTAAGTTCGATTTATAAGTTAAAATTGGAGCTTGATTTGAGTTTTAGAGCATTTTAGCTTAGCATAGCAGATGCACTGCTTCTCTACTTGCTCTTCATTTCACCAACACCGCGGAAGTTGTCGCTGCTCTGTTATCTTTCCTGCTGTAAGTAGGCCTGCTGTAGCTGCTGCTCAACTAATTTCCTGATTTCTTTATTTTACACTAGTCTCTTCTTCAAAAAGGTCTTGTTTAAGGTATCAGAAATACCATTTTATATCATAAAACTTGGTAGAACAACATCTTCGCCGTTAGCCTTTGCACTGCTTGATGCTGCGCTGCTCCTTTGACTAGGGCTTGGAAACCTATTTCAGCTTGTATACTAGTGTTTTGTCACAATTACTTCTTAGGCAAACAGAAAGCATTGTCAGCGAATATTAGCCAAACTGATCCTCGACACGATCCATTCTATGGAACTACCAATATGGAGTTTCTAGTCAATCCACCTCCTAATTACGCCATTACAAGTGCGGCAATGTTATCCTGCAAAAATATTTCCACGGTTTGGTAGACGCTGAAAGTTTCCCCGATCCGCCCAATCCAGAAAAAAAAAAATTCGGGACCCGCGGGATCCCGCGGGATTCCCGCCCGTCGCCCATCTCTACTTCACACAGATAAAATATGTAGAGTACCGAGCTCCAAAACTTTTGAAATACACGTCGTTTTAGTTATATTTTTGTTTTACATTTGAGTGGACCAAAACGCCATGCAAAGTAGTCGAATCTTTAAAATTAATCGAAAGACAAATATAGCTGAACCTATTCGACTCGTTCAGAAGATTTAAAGCGTATACTAGGGCCGTGTGATTGTAGTTAATAGTCGATTGATATGAGTAGTCAAAAAGATATTAAGTGAAAACCATTTTTGCTTCTCACTTAAAAAGCTTTGTTATCACACATCCCCTTGGTTCATTTTCTGTGTATGATGATCCCATAATTGTGATTATCAATAGCGCGACTATTCCAGCTGATTGTTGATTATCAATACCATGATTATTGTCTGTTACTTACGATTATCAACTACTTCATTATTGATTAATCGATTATTGATTCATGAACGAATTGATCAATTGACTACATAAAATAATCGATTACTGTTTGATTAATCGATTAATCACACAGTCATAGCGTAAACCCTATATAACCTTAATTACCCTTATCAGATATTTAAATCTTTTTTAACAACTTAATTCTTTGTTTTGGTTAGGTTTACAACAAAGCGATGATGATTCATGTACAAATTCACGTGAAACATCACCGCCCTGCATAGAGAGTCCACAGCTAACAACAGCAGCAACAACAACAACAAACGAAATAAACCGTACAACAACAACAACTGCAAACGATATTATTAAATCGGATGAACTTAAAGAGAAACATGAGAATGCTATCGAAGCACACAACAACAACAACAACAACAACAACAACAGCAACACAACATCAGTTGAAACTGCAAACTTAACACTGCAAAGCACAACAATTGCAACACAAACTGGCGCATCCGTTGAAACCAGTGAAAGCGTTGAAAACGTAGCAACGGATGCAAATTATTGTGCAAATAAAATGAGCATAGACAAGCATTGTTATGAGTGTAAAGTACATTATAGAGATCCAAAACCAAAGGATTTAGTTATGTATTTGCATGCATGGAAATATAAGGTAAGATTTCGTGGAAGACAACAACAACAACAACGAATACGTTGCATTTAAATAAAAAAAAAATTATATATTTGCTTACAGGGACCCAATTGGGAATATGAAACCGAACTGCCAAAATGGGCGCGTAATGATTGGGAAAATCTTGAAAATGAAACAATTTAGGTTTCTAACTGAAATGTTATAATTTTAATTTTAATTTTTTTTTTTTTTAGTGCAATTCAAAATTTATTAACCAAAAAAAAATAATGCTATTTGTAGTCGCCAATACTAATCAAATTGATATGAGCTTTTTTCAATGCAAAATACAAAATAATAAATAAATAAAATTGTGCTGTTCACGTGGTCTAGCATGTGTGCATAAAAGCATAAGTGCAAACAATGAGCACAGAAAAAAAAGTTTCTGTGTTAGTTGTGGTTGCAATCGTTTATGCACTCATGCTTTTTTGGCACTCATGCTAGACCTCGTGAACAGCACAAATAATTTAAAAACGAAAATAAAAAAACACATTGGACCAGTCATGTATGGCAGTTATGTACAAACAAACAAAATGGCACAAAAATCAAATAAAATATTTTTAAATTTTTAATCAAAATGTAAATTCAAATAAATCAAAAAAAAAAAAAAAAAAAATCGAACTGTAGTTGATGTGCCTTTCGATTAATGAAGAAAATGCATAAAATTTATACATTTATAAAAAAAAAAAAAAAATAAATTATTATAAATAGTAAAATCAAAACGTATCAATTTCATATATTCATATATTTAATAAGTGAAGAGTTTAATAAAAATATTAATATTAATAATAAAAGTAGTTTTGAAATTATATATATAAAAAAAAAAAAACATTTTTTGTAAAATTCATGCAAACTTTGCCCAAAGAATACAAAGCTTAAAAGACATTTTCTTCTTAGAACAATTCAAATTAAATAAATAAATAAATACTTGTATTGTGTAGTTATATTGTATAATTGCTTATTAGATACTTTTTAGCTGCTATAACTGTGAACATAAAACGAAAAAAAAAAACATTTATTTTTGGGTGAAGGTACATGTTATAAAGCAACAATTGCAATTACAGATACATTTTATACGAAACATTTGTGTGAAAGCAGCAGCATAAACATGAGATACATATATTATATAATTAATAATTTAATAATGGTTATAAAAAGAATAAAGTTTGCTACGTTTCTTAGCAATAATATAAAAAGTTGCCGTCGTGTTTTCTATAAGCATTTTTAAGCTACTTTGAAGAAAGCATTACAGCAGGTAAGTAAAACTTATAACAAATTCAAGCAAGAAAGCATTTAACTTGACTTGTGCACTGATGTTTGCAAACTTCGATTAAAAAAAAAACTTTTAAAAAGATTTTAATTGAAACAGTTTAATGGATTGAATGCATAAAATATTCATTGAACTATTTACGAAAGAATTAAGTAGTTTTTCGCTCTTGAGTAGTAGTTTATTGTGATAGAAGCAACTTTATAGAAAGTTACAGATACAGATTTGTTTTGGAAGCTGTCTGTCTATCAATTGTTTCCGTTTGCTGCATGGACTTATAAGCATCTACCTCATAAAATAGTTGCTTGTTTTGAAGTTGAACTTGAACTCTTTGATAAATCGATTAATCAATCAGCAATCGATTATTTTGTATAATCAAGTGATCATTTAGTTTAAGAATCAATAATCGAATTATCGACAAATAATAATCAAGTAGTTGCGGCATTGATTGTCACAATCATGGACAGAGAAGAAACCACGGAGATGTGTATTAACAAAGCATTTTCAAGCTCTTCCCTTTTTTTTCCAATAATCATGATTTGACAACAACAATTTTTTATTTTTTACAATCATTAACAATCGATTATTTTCAAAATCACACATCCCTATACTGCACGATGCCATAGAGCCCCAGATTGACAAAAAGTGCATCCAGATCGGTGCAAATTAAAAACAAAACAAGAAGAAACGTTAACTTCGGTAGCACCGAAGCTCAAATACCCACCACACGAAACTTTAATCATTTTCTTAAAAAAAAGAAAAAAATGGAAGGTGAGCTTGTATGGGGTCTACATGTTATAGTGGCTCGATCCTTGTCATATCGGTAGTATATTTATAGGATAACAGTAGAAGTGATTTTACACAGATTGGAGTGAATATATTCATAAATAAGAACTATTTTCATACAAAGTCTGAAAAATGGGCGCTAGGTTTGTATGGGGCCATATCAAAAAATGGGGTGGCACCTTTCTATTGAAATTGGATGTCATTAGAAGTGCTTTTTTACGCAATTTGTAGTAAATACATTTGCAAATAATCACAATTTTAAACAAAAAATCGAAAAAAATGGTAAGTTTGTATGGGGGCTATATCTAAAAATGGGCGTGACATCTTTCTTCTGATCTTGGATGGATGGATATTGGATTAGAAGTGTTTTTACCCGATTTGTAGTAAATACATTCATAAATAATAACTATTTTCATAGAAAAAAATCGAAAAAAATGGTAAGTTTGTATGGGGGCTATATCTAAAAGTGGGCGTGGCACCTTGGTTCTGACATACAAACTGCCTAGGAACACAAAAAGCTTAAGTTTAAAGTTTCAGGTCAATATCTTTAAAACTTTCCGAGAAAAACGCATTGCAACAGACGGACAGACAGACAGACGGTCATGGCTAAATCGATTCGTCTCGTCGAGCTGATCAATAATATACTATATATACTTTATGGGGTCTTCGATGCTTTCTTTAATGCATTACAAACTTTCCGACAAACTGATAATACCCTTCACAATATGTGTGGCGTGTATAAAAAACTCAAAAATAGGCTGTAGGTTTGTATGGGAACTATGAACTACTTAGGGATGAGAAAAGTTTAAGTTTCGAATTTCAGGTAAATACCTTTTAGAACTAATCGAATGAAACACATAAATACATATTGACGAACAGACGGACATGACTAGAACGGCTCGTCTCTGTGCTGAGCAAGAATATATAACCTTTATAGGGCCTATGTGTGACGGGTATAAAAAAATTCGCCTAATTTTGTAGCAGTAAAGTAATGTGTTACAGCCTATCAATGTATTGTTTCCAACGGCATTAGAGTACGCGTAGGCGTTAACCTGTTCTTCTCGAAAGCATCGCTAATTGTAGACAAGTATTTTCTTACAAAAAATTCTTGGAAAGTAATAAGTATAAGTAATTTGGTATACATACGTAGCAGGCATTATTTTCGATAGCAACGAATTAACGCTAACGCAACCAATAGTGGAAACATAAAAGTGGTAACGCCTGCTCGTTTCATCTTGAACTGAGTTCAAAATCTAACCACGGAACATGACATCAAAGGATGCTTCATTATTAGCCATGATTTAAAGATTCATTATAAAAAGCTAACTGGTTATAAAAATTCAATACACTAACAAGCTTCGAATTTTACGACAGATGTGAAACTACAAGTAGAAACTATAAAATCATACAAAAATAACACAATACACAAAGGAAACAAAGCTAACATAATACCAGATAGAGATAAATATTTAACAAAAATAATAAAAATATTTAAATTGGGATAAAATTGCTGAATATATTCAACAAAAATAATCTAACAAACGAAGAAAACAAAGAAATAAAGAAAGAAATAATGTCGCGCAAATTAGAGATAGTAATGGTGCGAAATGACTCGTATGAGCCAGATTTACACGCGGAAGGAATTTATATATGTCCGATGCCAAACCGCCACCGGTGCCACCAGGCGTAAGCTGGCATGCCGGACTAAAACCGCACGAACGTCTATACTATCATCAGACAATGGCTTCGGTACGCGGCAATCGTTTTCGCCAATATCCAACTATACCGAAAGATTCATTAGAATTTCGACTGCTCTCACGTTATGATCATAGTCGCGAGGCAGGATTTCCCGATAAGGTTGACTCAGTGCTGGCAGTGAAACGTGCAGTGCAACAACTAGTTGGTCACAAGTATCGAGGAAAAAGGAACCTGGTGCCAGAATTATGGATCATACACGCATTCTTAGTACGAAAAAGACTGTGAGCGCTGCAGCAACCTTAGAGCTGGGACATCCACTTAGGATTGGTAAGATTTAGAAAATATATTTGATACTGAATAATGAATGAAATATTATTCTTTATGAAATATTTTTTAATATTGCTGCAGCTGGCCTCAAGGAAAAAATCAATCCGAATAGCATAAAACTTATTTGTAGCGGCATACACAGTCAAGCGGTTAACAATGGTTTCTCGCGTCAACCGGCGGATGGAAATTTCTTCCGTTACTAAAAGCTATAAAAGTAAAGGGCCATTGGGTGGGTACATGCTTCAATTTGAGGTTCGATAATTTTATGGTACTTTTATAAAACAAACAAAAAATTACACATTAATAAATAAATATATATTTTTATAAAACTTTTGAAAACAATATTCTTCGATGTCTTCGCCATAGTTTGCCATACAAAAAATAATTAATTCTATATACCATATTAGACATTAACTAAAAGCATCTGTTTGCAAATTGGAATGCATCCAAGAAATTGCGCTATTCGGAATTTCTTCAAAGCTTATGTGGCGCAGTGCGTTTGCAAAATTGCTTAATGAGGCTTTATTTGCAGCATTACGTAGCTGCTTCTGCTGCTACAGGAATACGATATTCTGCATGAATGCAGTCCAAGCCAAGCTATAAACATTTAATGAATATGATTAATAATTAAACAAAACATTCATGCAACATGAACATGAGCACATTTAGTCATTTTGCTATTTTCTCACATCAGTGGAGATGCCCATTTGTGAAATGTTGAATGCATTAACCTTTCGTTTAAATTGAACTATTCAAGAAGCATGAATATTAGCATCAAAGCACGCCTAATGAGAATATTACATAAAAATCAAACCAAAACGGATCTTAGAAAATGGATAATTAAAGCTGATATTAACAGTTTTCATGATAAAGCAGTTAGCTGAAAAAAAATCATCAATTCGAAACTTAGGTATTGTGAGTGACAATCTCACAGTTTCACTTTGATTTGAATTATAAAGTTGGAACAGGTGCAGATACAGAATGCTGCCTTGGAAAGAGAACTCCTTTTGGACTAAAATAAACTAAAAAGTTCCTTTTTAGTTTATTCGAATACAAAAGTAACACAACAATTTACTTAACAATTTATTAAAACTATTTTTTCAATACAATATCAACGGAGAGGCCACCTTTAGTAGCAATTACAAATTTCGATCTATTTTCTGCGTTGGTATTATCGTTTCAAGCATCTCGGGTTTCATAGCGTCGATTTCGGCATGAATGTTTGCCTTAAGCTGAATAGTCTGAGGCTTGTTGGCATTATTCTTACTTTTCAGCTAACCCAACAAAAAAAAAGTCTGGGGTTAAAATCAGGTGATCAGGGGGCCAGTCGATATTGCCTCTTTTTGACACTAGACGTCCCGGAAATTTTCGTTGTTGAAATTCGATTGTTGCATTCGCAGTGTGGCATAAGCGTCTTATACCAAGAGACGTGGACTGTCTGTCGGCAATGTTCTTTGTGTTAACTCAAATTCAAATCATCCTTTAAAAGGTGCCTAATTGTGGTCACTGTTAGATCCTGGGCAACGCTCTTTCATTGGAACGTCTTGGTCGTTGATGAACGGCATATTGACGATCTCCTACTGTTCTGTGCTTGTCATTAATTCAGCGTGTTATTTCAGTGTAGAGCGATTAATGGTTAAAATTGAGCTGAATTGACGCATCAAAAATATGTATTGTTACGATTCTTGCCTTTATAGCGCGGCTGAGAGGGAGCTTTATTAATTTTGATAAGAGAACAAAAGACTTTCCTCTTCACTATGCACCATTTATTTCTCTTCTCTTTGTTACAAAATTCTACTGTTTAATTTAATTCACTTCTGCTCAATTCATTACATGTGTTTTCTTAATCGTAGTCAATATCGTTCTGCTGCAGTTGTCTTCAAAAGTGCATTGTCAACTTTTCTATCTCTTCTTCTTATTAGTTTCTTTTTTAACAATCACCTGTGCATGATCATTCCTTTATTTCATACCGCAACCAGCAGTCATGCGTTCATACAGGGTGATGCAGTGGGGCGAAACTCATGTTCATAACAGTATGATAAAATGAATCGGTTGGTAAATGACAAAGTTATTCAGTGTTCACATACCGACATAAAAGTTGGCACACCCTGTATTTAATTTAGAGTTAATATGCTAGCAGAATACTTACTCTAGCAACAACTTCTAACTTATATAAAAATTTTAATAGTAGCGTTGCAACTCGTCGGCTAAAATAACTACGCGCCCTGAAGTATGCAATAACTTTGTTAGCTAAGTAAATAACGCTATGCTATGCTTCAGATACAATAACTATAAAATCTGAAAAATATAAAATTTTTAACTGTCTCATTTTTGCATATTGAATTTATAAAACGAAAAAAAAAATATTCAATATGAAAGCAATTACTGCAACCTTTCTTTTATTAAGCTGCACAACATGTCAAAGTCATTTTCAAAAAAAAAAAAGTTTATCATAACAACGTTCTCAAATTTATTTAGTAGCAATGACCTCAAACTTTGCACTATGTTCGTGTAATGCCATTGTCCTTTTAACATCGTCGGTATATGATGTACTTATATATTTGTGTGTGGCTCTTTAATTTCTGTTTTTGGTTTTTTTTTTTTTGGGTCAGTAAAAGTAATACGCTTGAGGATATTTGAATGTAAGTAAGTGTATATACCACACATACATACATAAGTATAAACTGAAAATAATAGTTTGCAATAAAAAATGCAAAGAAGTAAAATATACAAAAAAAATGCCAAACCATACAAAAAATAAAAGAGCAAAATGTACCCCAAAGGCACAATTGTGTTTGTTTCGATAAACGATATTTTATTTGCTGCTGTTACTACTGCTGTTCAGGTTTTACCGGCATTATTTGACATTAATATTGCAGCGCTGTGTGCAGTTGTGTGGAAAAAAATTCTATATGTGAAAAATATATTTTTTTAAAAAATATTTTCAAAATATAAATTTTTTTGTATTTTATACTAAACTAAACTTCCGCAGGTTTTGTTCAAATGCAGCGATTATTCATAAAGTTTTTTTTTTTTTTTTTTTTTTTTTTGCGTATTAAGACCAATCATTCAGCTGAGTTTAGTCGCAAATATTTGTTTTATTTTTTTTATTTTGAAATCAACATTTTTTTTTTGTGATTTGATAAAATATAGCAAACATTAAAGCTGCTGACAGACAAACACTAATCTTAAACCATAACCATTTGATACATACATATATTCAAATAACTACAAACACGCCTAAGTGTATGCTATATTTCCATACTTTGCACTTTCAGTTTTGAGTTTAGTCATGTTTTTACATGCATACTTATGTACATGTTTATGTCTGTTGTAAGCACATAATAAAGCCAAGCCAAATCAACTCAACTCAACTCAAATGCTTTCAAGTGCGGCTCAAGTTGTAAATCATGTTGGATTAACACATTTAAAGTGTGTGTATATGGGTATGGGTATATATCTGTGTGTGTGTGTGTATCTGTTTCAAAATGTATCTGTTTGGTAAATACATTTTATGTTATATGTTATTATACATACATACCAACTACATATAAAGCACTACTTTGTGCTTTTTACTATAAGATGAGATAAGATGAGATCACACTTTAATGGAATGTAATGACATAAAATGTTTGATTAGAATATTTTAAATAATTCTAAAATTCTTTAAAGAATCAGATAAAATTATAGCTAGACAGATGTGAATTGAAATGCATTTAAAGTATTTTATAACCTTGACGGATATAGAGAAACCAAAATTTTTTAATACAAATGAGCCGTGCTAATAAATTTTTAAAAATTTCAAAAAGGTAAACTTACTTTTAATTTCAAAAAAATAACATCCAGAGATAATTGCAATTTAATGAGCTCAATTTTTTAAAATTTTGTTCTATATCGAAAACGATAGCTTTTTATAATTGACTTCATAATTAGATACCTTTGAAAATATAACATATAAAAAATATGGTCAAATGCCACAGTTATGTGTTTTTTTTTTTTTTTAATTTTCAACTAGTCATATTTAAAAAGACTTCGTTTACATTCTATATATAAAAATGGGGTGTTCGTTTATACGAGGCTTATTCATAGACTTGAAAAGTTCTGAACCGTTTAAGGCCCCCAATTTTGACACAACATGCGTTGAGGTTCGGACTCGGTTTTTATCTACTTTTTTATGTTGAAAACATATCTGCGTTTGCAAATATATCAGTTTTTTTTTTTTTTGGTTTCCACGTCCCCCTACTGATGCGTCACCTGCAGGCAGCCAGCTGCCCCTACTACTGTGCCACCTACCGGCTGCCAGCACTCATGCATGATAAACTGTACAGAATTTTAAAACAAAACACCATATGTGTGTGTGTGAGAAAAAGGGCATCACTGCTCGAAAAAAACCGTCGTTTTAGAGTCTGTGAAACCATGATCTTAACGCCATGAAACGCATTGTTACTGAAGTTGAGACATGGATTTATAGATACGACCCTGAAACTGTGAACCAATCAACCGTGCCAAAGGGGAGCCAAGACCGAAAAAACCACGCCAAAGCAAGTCGAAATTCACGCGTACCTCATTAACTACTGACGCCATGGTCTCAAAATGTGACATAGATGTCAGTTAAGGTCCTACCAACTCTTTTTTCCACAGTATATACGAGGCAATGTTTTATAACTTCATTTAGATTTGTCTAAACTTGACTCCCTCGCTGCCCATTCGCCAATGTAAGTTTTATATGAGGTTTCGTGTGCCGAGTATTTGAGTTCAAAGTTTTAAATGAGTTTGTTGATTTCTTTGCTTTCTATAGTCTTTGTCTAAATTGTGTTGAAAAGCCGCAACTGGTTCGTCTGGTTCATGATACAATTACTAAAGGTAGTAGCAATCGGTCTACATCGACGATATTGTGAAACGTACGAGTAAGAAAGAGATGAAAGATTTTCTCTATTTACTCAGTTTCGTATGTTGTTTTGCAAGTGTAAAGAAGACAGAATATTTTTTGTTTTCCTCTGGTAATGTTTCGTTTTCACTTTGACAAACGCAGAACGACTAAGCAATCGACGAAAGCTGAGAGAAAAATTTTTCTATTTATATCACCTGGTGTAATTGTATCATGGTCTGGTTCATCACGAGATGTCACAAACCGGTCTAACTCGATGCTTTCCATGATTTAATCTGTATTCGTCGCCACAGGTCTTCCGCCGGCTGGCTTATCCATGATGTCGTTTTCACCGGCTCTAAATCGTCGAAACCATTCCTCTGCGGTTCGAAGTGATAGAGTATCATCCCCCAAAACACCATTATTCTCACGGAACGTTTCTCTAGCGGATTTGCCTTTAACGAAGGAAAACTTCAAAATGTTTACATGTCTATAACGCAGTATCCAAACTAATCATGCATAGCGTCGTTTTGTATGTTATGTCAAGACCTTTTAAATGATGTATAGTATCTCCCGATACCTCGATCTATAGCGCTTTGTACATAGCCCCGAAATTCAAAAAGACAAAAAGGCAGAAGGGAGATATTTGACAACCTTATATTTACTGTCTTCATTTTTTTTTTTTTTCAAAATTTCATATTTCTATACAAATTTTGCGTTAAACAAACAAAATTCAAAATTTAAAATTTTTCATTTAGAAAAATATTTCGCCTAGCAACATAAAATATGCGAAATCAGTTTTCAATAAAGCAAAAATTATTACGGAGAAAGCTGCATTTATTTAATAAAAAAAAGTAAAAAAAAAACTTTCTTAATTACAGCATTTGAAACTGCAAAATATTTACGCCTGCACGTACATTTTCTCCACATTTTTTATTCATTTAAAAACAAAGTTTTTTTACTTTTTTTTTATTAGTATTCATTCGGAATATTGCTTCATTTCAAGGCACTACTAAGCCACTCTGATGGTGATTTTTATAACTTTCCCTACAGTAGTGTGTCATTGTCCTTCTTTGATATTACTCAAGCTTTCAGTTATAACTTCCTCAATTAATTTCCATCCATTTTACTGCAACAGTATCTCCCCATTTAGTAATTTTTGTGGACAGCAGTCTTAGTTTTTCGTTTCGTTTTCTGCGCTTATTGTAGGCAATTGTTTTGGTGCAACTACTTCATTCATTCAAAGTGACCAACCCTTTAAGTAATTTTTTCAAACGCAATTAAATCGCATTATGAATTCAGTACGGCTGCAGCAAACACGTCCAACTCACAGATCAGGAAGTAAAAGTAAATGAATCTTGATTGCAACGCACCACAAAAAATAGAAGTTTCACTTTGAAACAGTTTCCGACACAAAACTGTACAAGACAGCAGAAACTGCTTGACTAACTGACTGACTGACTGACTGACTGACCAAGTGACTTTGGCTGCTGTCAAAAGCACCAAAATGCTGCAGAAAATTTGCAATGTTTCTTATTTTTGTATTTTTTTTTTTTTTTTTTTTGGTAAAAAAAAATTTTTAGTGAAACTGTTTCGAATTTAAAATAAAAAAAAAACATTAATTTTTTTAGTTTCTAAGCAGCAGCAATAAAAAAAAATCTTCCTCAACGCTAAAGAAAAATTTAAAATTTATGAAATGGATTTTAATTATTCTTAAGTGAAATAGAAATAAAGAGAAAGCTAACTAAAATTGTTTTCTACTTACTTTTTAAGCTAATTTAATACACTTCATTTATAGAATATACAGTGTGAAGCAGAGTTTTATAAGTTTATGCTAAGATTTGTAACAGCAGCTTTTTTGTTGGGGCAATACCAAGAGAAATGGACAGAAGAATAACTTCTTTTCAAACGAATGAAAAAGAGAAGGAAGTTGAGATGATCTGTAGCAGAAATGTTAATCAAAAATTCAAAAAAAATTATATATAAGGTTGTCAAATATCTCCCTATCTTCCTTCAGAGCCGATGAAAACGACACGATGGATAA
Source organism: Leucophenga varia (assembly GCA_018903435.1). Lineage (NCBI taxonomy): Eukaryota > Metazoa > Arthropoda > Insecta > Diptera > Drosophilidae > Leucophenga > Leucophenga varia. The sequence goes on along the minus strand of JAEIFJ010002494.1, from coordinate 19,315 downwards.
GCCAACCGGCAGAAGACCTGTGACGACGAATACCGATCAAATCATGGAAACCATCGAGTTAGACCGGCATGTGACATCTCGTGACATCGTCCAGGAGATGGGAGTTGGTCATCAAAGCATTTTAAACCATCTGCAGAAGGCTGGATACAAAAAAAAAAAACATGATGTTTGGGTGCCGCATGATTTGACACAAAAAACGAAAACGGAACAAACTCTACCCATTTTTGAAGCGGATGGTGACTGGCGACGAAAAATGGATCATACAACATTATCAAGCGAAAACGTTCGTGGTCGAAGGCCGGTGAATCGTCCCAAACAGTGGCCAAGCCGGGAGTGATGGCCAGGAAGGTTTTGCTGTGTGTTTGGTGGGATTGGAAGGGAATTGTCCACTATGAGCTGCTCCTATATGGCCGGACGCTTAATTCACCATCTGCTGCGAACAAATGGACCGTTTGAAGCAGGCGATCGACCAGAAGCGTCCAAAATGGGCCAACAGGAAGGGTGTAGTGTTCCACCAGAACAACACCTGTTCCTGTTCATGGCGAACGACCTTGGTGGTGTAAAGTTGGCCTCAAAAAAAGCTTGGTAAGGTGGCTGTCCGAGTTCTTCGCAAATAAGGAAGGGTTGCCATCTCGATGGAAACAGATTATCGATCCAATCACTGTAACTCTTTATAAAGCATTGAATAAAGAGCAAAAAAGCAGAAGGGAGATATTTGACAACCTTATATTAAAGTGTATATCGGAAAGTTGAAAATGTGTTTTCGATAGAATAAAGTCTGTTCGACCTACAGATTCTACGAAAAAGAATAGTCTGATCAGTATTCCGTTACATTACCCCTAAATTTTGGAGTCAACACTTACATTTTGTATGAAGGTTTCTAGTTTAAAAGGATTGAACATTGAACATTGAGCTTTCTCAAAAATCTGTATCCTTTTGGATCCTCTGGATATACCAAATATTTCTCGTTCCGAGGTGGTAAGTTTGTATGGGGGCTATATCCAGAAATGGGCGTGACTCCTTGGTTCTGCCTATGATCAAAAGCAGCTTAACTTTCCGAGAAAAACGCATTGCAACAGATGGACAGACGGACAAACAAACTTTCCGACAAACTGATGATACCCTTCACACTATGTGTGGCGTGTAAAACAATGAAAAACATTAACTTTGTTGGAACCGAAGCTTTAAATTCCGTCACACGAATCTTCAAATAATTAATGTGTGAACATCAGTGGCTTAGATAGAAATTCCAGATGGGAATCCAATTTTAAGCTTAAAATACAGATAATCACAAAATGAGAGGTGAGTTTGTGTGAGACTATATGTTATAGTGGGTCGATCCTTAATTAATCGGCTGTGGTGTGTATATAGGATGATATTAGATGTGTTTTTACCCAAAATTATGTGAATACATATATAAATAATAGACATTAAGTGTAAAAAAAAAAAATATTTAAAAACTGATAATACGATGCAGTCAGTATACGTGAATCATTGATTCATTTCAATGTAGGATTGTGCAACGAAAAATCAAATCAAAATAATAAAAAATTACTTCCGCTGAGACGGAAAGTGATGTATGAGGTGCTTAAACATTGTTTTGTAGTTATTTCAGCCGACAGAATAAAACTTAAAAGGCGTAAATTGATTCTGCAAACTCTGCATCAGTTCAACACCATGTTCTGTCCGAACATTTAATACTACGTGTGTCCTTCTTTGAATCTGCATAGTGTAAAGGGTATATACCAAAAGGGATTCTCGGACCTGAAGATTAGAGAATTCTTCAGACTTCCCGATGACTGCAACATTTTCAAGCTGAAATGATTGCCATACACGAAGCTAAGCACTATCTGGGGCACCACTCAGGTTGTAGGCAAAAAAGTACACATCTTTTCGGATAGTCAGGCTGCCCTAAAAGCATTTGACTCTTACAACAATACATCCAAAACTATCTACCAGCGCCGCACATCTCTCAACAAGACGGCTGAGCAATAGGATATTTGCCTCTGAAGATATATTTGGTAATTGCGAAGCAGATAGATGGGCCAGAGAAGGTACAAATTCTGTTATTCCTCCAAGGAGGATTTTGACTGGAATTCCCATGGCCTCTCTGAAGCTGCAGTAAAGAGAATAATCGGAGATGCAGAGACTAGGTGTACCACAAATCCCAAATGGAATTTTCGAAACTTACGTGGCCAGAGTCTAGCATTAAACTAACAGCCCAACTCATGCGCCAGAATAGACAGACTCTATCCATGATGGTTGGCACACTCCGGGGACACACTGCCTGGTGGGCAGACATGCCGTCTGACTAGGGCTACCATCAAATGACTTCTGTAGGAGCTGTAGAAACGAGGAAGAGGAGGGAGACAGTAGAACGATTTTCTCTGCCACTGGCCAGTCCTTGGGAGAATAAGGTTTACCGTACTTGGTAGACCATTTCTTGATAGTCTGGCGGAGATTGCATCAGTCAAGATTGGTGCAGTAGCCGCCTTCAAGAGGAAATCGAGCTGGTTCGAGTAGGAGGATATAAAAGAGGGGATCATATGGTATCACAATGGGCCTTTATCTCCTTGGTGACGTCGCGAGAATTCGCTTCGGCCATTCTAATCTAACCTAAAGGGTATGTAGCTTTCAATATGATTCAAAATTTTTATCTGTTACTGCATTGAATGAACATTTGCCTTGTTCGGGGATAGTGAAATTTAATTAGTGAACAAGTAAAATTAAAAATACATACAGCAAAGTGCAAAACGAACTAAATACTTGTAGAATGGCAAAAGTTTTCGCAACATGCACTCTTACAGTTGCACAGAATTTCAATTTGGATTTCATTTTGAATGCAAAAAGTGTGGTTCGGTACCCAAAAATGTTTTTTAGACGCTGTCGGTGACGCTGGACAGGATCACAGACGACGGCGACGACGACGACGATGATGTCGTTCTCATAGACAGTATAAATATGCTGCTTCTTTCTTCCTTTTTACTGCTGCCTTTGACCAAATATTCTACGCTCATTTGTTCTCTGTACTGAAACTCACTAAATTATGCAATACCAGTTGCAATTAAACTGAAATTAACAGGCAACGGTTTTGAGTGTTTGTTTTTGTCTTTTTCTTTTTGGAGAAATATTTTGAAAGTTATATGGAAGCGGGTGCAGGAGGGTGCCAGTAGTCTTAAGAATTCATAGTAACCAAGAAAATGTCATTTTCGGTTGTCGCATTACGAATGTTCTATGTATGCATGAAATATTTTTTACTGAGATACATAAATAAATTTGCTAGTTGGTTTTGCAGCGCAATGTCACAAAATGTATCTGTTAGAATGTATCTTAACTTTGCTTTGCTCCAAGCTTCAAGTGTGCAAAAATACATACAATAAAAACGATGACAAAAGAAATTGCAAACGTTTCATTGTTTATTTTGTTGACATACACATACGTTTGCTGTTCTTACTTGCTTAGGTACACTGCTACACAGTTTATCCGAAGCAAGAGAAAAAAAAAATGGAGTAGAATGTTGACCAATTCGACCCAGTTGCAATAAATAATGAATAAATATCAACACTTCAGCGCACAAAATTGGATAGAAAGCAAGCAAAGAATCCAGAAAGTTTCAGCGGCAAAAGATGTACAGCGACATAAATTAAATAAAAGTGAAACACGTTTGTATCGTAAATTTTCGGGTAATCCCCTAAAAATAAAAATGGCATATCGATTTGTGGTTCTTGATAAATTTGAATAAGGATTTCTTATAAATAAATATAGATAAGACCGAAAAATAATTTAATAGAACATAATATACCAACAACAACATCGAACAAAAAGTGTACAGTAGAAATTGTTGTGCACTTTGACTGCAAAAGGGTACAATTTTTGTTGGTGGGGTTGGGGGAGGAATTCAACTTATTCGATGAGGCAGATGCAGCGAGTGATCTTAACGTATGCGGCAAGTAACAGCGCTGTTATCCAACAGGTTTATGGCATGGAGGCTGGTGTGTCTGTCCAGTCTCTCCAGATTGGCATTGGCAAACCTAGGGATTTCCTGATGAGACCAAAGGACTCCAAGCTCATTGTGTATATCCCTATTAATATGGAACGAGTGCACATTGGAGATTGTGGTAAGTAGATTGTTTTGAAATTTCTGTATCAATTCACAGTTGCTATGTTTGACAGTGCCCCAGATAGAGGTTCCATATATCCAAATGGGCTTTAGTATGACCTTATAAATAAGAAGCTTGACGCGTAGCCTCAGGGTAGATCTTTTTCCCAGAAGACATAGGTATTTTTTAACCTAGCAATCAATTGTTCTTTCTTATTGATAAAGGTGAAGTATCCATGTCAACTTTCTATAGAGCTCCAGACCTAAGTACTTAACAGTGTCACTTGTTGGAATAGGTGAATGATCCAGTTGAACCGGGGGGCAATCTCCTCGTCTTAAGGAAAAGTTGTTGGATTTCTACGGGTTAACCTTTATATTCCATCTTTTTAGTCAAGAGTTTAGCGTATCCAGCTGCATCTGAAGGATGTTAGAAGCAGTTTGAGGAGAGATGTCACTAGCTAAGAAGGCCGTGTCATCAGTGTATATCGCAGTTAGCAGAGTGGTATTAGAAATCGTTGGCATGTCAACAGTATATATGGTGTATAGGGATGGACCCAGAACACTTCCCTGGGGGACTCCTGCTCTAACGTCACTGATAGATGATCTGCGCTTTTAACATAAAATTTTCTGCACCCAATGTATGATTTGAGCAGCTTATAGTACGGGGCCGGTAGTGCGGTATTTATCTTATATAGCAGGCCAATGTGCCAGACCCTATCGAATGCTTACTTGATTTCGAGAAAAAGTGCCGTGCAATAGTTCTTCGTCTCAAAAGCTTCAAGAATCCTCTTAACTATCCTGTGGCACTATTCCACCTCCAGTGTTGTCAGGGCTTTGATAGCTGGCACGTCAATTCCATCGTATCCAGGGGATTTGTTCGCCCTAGTTTTTTTAATTCGCAAAGCAACTCCTCAGACTCAACAGAAGGGGTAGGGGTGCTATTTGACAAGGCACGTCCATGAATTCGGCCGTCTTGTCTGAATCTTGTTGAGAGCATCTTGCATAAATTAAAAGAAAGATTCTACAGGTCCAAAAAAAGTGCCTATCAAATACATAACAAGTTTTTTTGTGTTATACTCAAGTTATTCACTAAAAACATAGAACACCACAAAATGGTGCACCCTGTAGCTTATCGTATAGTGCAGGTAAATATTTTTGAAATAGATTTACTGCACTTTACCGAGGCAGCCATTACCGTTATAGATATAAAATTTACAAACGAGATGCAGAAAAGGGAATGCTTGCATAGTGGACAGTGGAAAAACTATTAGCTTTTATCGTTAGAGTTGGTCTAAGCTGCCTCGAGTGCATGTCTCAGACACACACATACACACACACACAAATCCATTCGATATGTACATATACATACATGCAAAGAGCAGCATATCCTGTAGGAGTAATGCACATAAAGATAGTTAAAACTGAAAAGAGCGACCAGCCCATGATAGTAGTATGTTGTGTTCTTAAGTGCTGTGCTAGGAAAAAAAAAAAGAAAAATTATGCAGCAAAACACTCAGCAAAATATACAAAAAAGAAAAAATCCGACTTAAGAAAAAAAAAATCAACGCTTAAATGCAACAGCAGCACATTTTTTTATTTCGCGCTAACAAAAAAAGAAGAAAAATGTTAAATAAACATTTCGAATAATTTCATCATGAATTTTCATTTTAATATTCATAAACCACAAAATAGACACAGCAAATTGTCAACAAAACTGACCTAAAATAGCTGCAGACAACGTCAATACGAATAAAAAGCTGTCAGGTTGGCTAACAACAAAAACAACAACAACAAATGGAATGTATCTGTGTATCTACAAGTACCAAATGTATCTGCCATAGACACACTAATAGTAATTTAAAATCATAGTAGTCGCGACGCTTCACGTAGCTTCGCTTAGCGTGCAAACAAAAATTTTTTGAATTTAAAAATATAGCCAGAGGATTTTTTTTTCTTTATTTTTTTTGTACTTATAGATTTCCATGAACAGCATTGTGCGGGTGTGCTATATGTGTGTCTGTGAATATTAAGGATTAGTGCTAAGCATCTGTTCCATAGTAACCATTGGCACACAAATGCAAACTTGCGCAAGTAGCATCGTAGACAGTAGAACTTAAGAGAGAGCCACAGAACTAAAGTAGCAAAGAAGCGAATGAAAGCTGTAAGACAAACGTATGGCGCGCCAAGCCAAGCTGTGCAAATGTGCCAAGATGAAAAGGAATTTTAAAGATAATGGACTTTGATGCGCAACAGCTTTCCTATAGTATTTCAGCAGCTACAACAATAACATTTTGAAAGCAGCTGCAGCCTGGAGCCTGGAGCAGGGATTTTTTTGTGTATTTTTTGTTTGGTTTGATTTTTCAACATTTTAATACTTCAGTAAAATTTTAGTAGAAAATCGTTGTGAGATGCTATATACTGTATCTGTGAATTAGACGAATTTAAGCGCAACGAGTGTTCAAATTGCAAATGCATTTAATATTTTTTTTTTTTTTTTTGCTTTCTTAAAGTTGATGTTAAGTAGCTAAAAAGCTTAAAAAGCACTTGAAAAAAATATATAGTTTTGTTCAGCTGAACGAGACACGTCGCACTATGGGAAATTTTACCAGTTTGTGAGGCCAAAATTCATTTTTTGTAAGTCGCCAATTTAAAATATTTTTAAGTGCAACGCAATAACAAAAGATTGTTCTTCAATGTTGCGTACCAGAAATTACAATAGATGGCACCACTACGAAGATATCAGCTGATAAACACAGCTGTTGCTGTAGCAAAACAAGTGCTTTTAAATTTAAAAGTTTTGTACGCAATTTGAATGTGCCAAAGAAGTGAAGTGTTACATTAAAATTACCAAAAAATTATAATGAGTTCGAATCAGTGTGGTTTGTATTATGTGTTTGTGAATATTTTATGTAGAAATTAGTCCCCTTAATAATATAAAATTGTAAGTAGTCTAAGAAACAAAAATGTTTCATTAAGTCACACTTTTGAAAAGGCATACAAAATGATTCCAGAGTAGTCCATTCATGATAAATATTTTGTGTTGTAGAGTATTTCATTCTCTTTCAAATGTTTCTAATTTAAAAATCAACTTTTAAACACTTTGCGTGAAATTTAAATTTTTAGGACGTAATCTCATATTTTCCGATGCAGAATTGTCCGTCTGTCTGTCTGTAGTTACTCGTTTCACATGCTCAGTTTTAAAGATATTGAGATGAAATTCAAAACTTAAGCTGTTCTCAGTACTAGGCAGTTAAAGTAATAAAACCAAAGTGCCACGCCCATTTTTACGCATAGTTCAAATATTAGTTTTAAAGTTTTTTTAATTAAAAATGGATTATTTATGAAGTGCTTTACGTCAAATACAGTACAAAGACTTATAATATTAGCCCATGTTTAGAAAATGACCCATGGTTGAGATCACTATAACATAAGACCCTTATAGAAATGTAGCTCTAATTTTTGAGTGTATATATAAAAATTTTAGTTTATAAAGCGATTTATTTCGAATACCTTCAAAATACTTATTGTAGCAACATAAGATGACAATAGGGGCTCATTAACTTGCCAAGTCAAAAACTCATTATCTATATATATTTTTTTTTTTTTGGGACGAGCGTAACAAAAATATCAAAAAATCTATGCAACACTAACGTCATATAGTATACTATACAGTGACTAACAAAAAGACTCAGGGCGTGTTTATATTGTAATTTACTATCTATCAGCATTGACAGCTAATCGCGCTAACCTTGCTTCAATCGAAATTTATTTGTACTTATATACGGTACATGTAGCTACTCTATTTATAACCCTTTAAATGTTTGTACGGGGAAATGTTGATTTTATATATTAACTCATTATTGACATGGAAAGTTTATAGGAATTTTTCTCTTCAAAAGCGAACATTACAAATTTAGCCCCTAAAAGTATGCAACATTAAATAAATTTAAAGAAATATGAAAATCGTATTAAATGTGGAATAATTGGAAAAAATATTCGATTACTTTAAAGAATCAACAATTCGATAAAATAATCATTCAAAATTTTAGTTTAGTTAAAATAAATGGTATCGAATTGAGAATATTTCTTTTATTATCGGTGTTCTGTGAGGTCACTGTATTGGAATAAATGAGATAAAAACGATGATATTGTTTTAAAACTTTAAATGTTCTTCCAGCTTCTTAATTAGATCAGTTAATGTTGGCAATGAGTAATGATATTTTCATTTTTTAGCAGCCTGCATGCAGCAAGGGTAAAAAATTCTTCATTATATACTGAACCCGTTTCGCTCTAAAAGACTCTTTGGAAATAAATTGTGGTGTTTTTTTTTATTTTTTTTATCGCAGTATCTCCAGCATTTAGAAATTTATTTAAAAAAGTAGTATTCTTATAGATAATCTGTAGATTGTAGGGCAGATAGTCTGAACATATTTTAAGAAAACAACGGGCTAGTTCTTTTTTTCTTAAGTTGGCAGGACTGTTAATAACATCTGGGCCAAACGACCAAGAGTGCACTCTTTTCGATTTTTACAATGTCTGATTTAATCGAGCAGAGAAGTGTCATCAAATTTTGTTTTCTGAATGGAATAAATGGAATAAAAATGTTGAAGAAGGCTTACGGAGACAGAGCTCTACCAAAAATAAAATCGTTGAGGTCGACCAACGACCTCAACGAACAATGCTCACATCCAAAAAAAAAAAAAAAAAAAAAAACGAGTATTAGTGCTTGCACACCGTCGATTAACTATAAGAGACATTCTGATGAAATTGGCGTATCGAAAGGATCCATTAATACCAAAGAGTTTAAAAGGAGACACGTTCAAAATGGTGAATTTTGGATGTCACGACTCGATGGTACCAAAGGTGAATTTTTCTTGAAAAACAGCGTCGATTCTTTATGACTTTTTTCCAAAAATCCAACCAAAATCGTTCCGCAACCACCGTATTCGCTTGATTTGGCTCCGTGTGACTTCTGTTTATTCCCAAAACTCAAGAGACCACTCGGGAACGCGTTTTGAGTCGATTGAGAGAGATAAAACTGAATCGAAGAAGGCGCTGATGGCTATACCGGAAAGGAACTATTTGGCATGTTTCGAGGATTCGAAAAAACGTTGCCATAAGTGTATTTTATCGGGAGTTGATTACTTTGAAGGGGATAAAATTGATTTATAAGAATAAAAAACGATTTTTCATTTTACAAAAAATTTACTTTGTAAAATGCCCACAGTAGTATATAGCTCCAAATCTCAATTTTCGAACTTTCGAAAGAATTTTCTGATTTCTAATTTTGGCTCACAAAATTTTCAATTTTTTGTGTCAAAAGTTGTTTTTTTTTACTTAAAGTCTTCATCATCATTTAGAATAGAGTTCAGATTTTTTTATTATGATTTAGCCGTGTTCTGAATTTTACTTTCACAAAAATTTGATCTAAATTTAAAATAATAAAATTCATTTTTAACAATCCAGTGTCATCCAATGTCAAATCTAAGGCGCCACGCCCATTTTTATGTATAGCCTCCATACAAACTTACCGCCCATTTTCGAGTTTTTATATAAAAACATTTATTTTTTCTGAATGAATTCAATTAAGTTTGGTAAAAATCAATTCAATGTCCACCTAAGTGAACACTTTCGATATGGTAAGGATCGGGCAAATATAACATAAAGCCTCCAAGCAAATTTGACCAAATTCATCGTGATATTTAATCTAAGCACCTGGTGAACATATAAACTATTAAAAATGTTGATGTAACGGGTATTTCAGCTTCGGTTCCATCGAAGTTAACGTTCTTTCCTTGTTTTCGTTTCGCATCTGCTGTGGCATCTTTGTACTTTTTGTTTTTTTTTTTGCAGTGTAACCAAAATATGTTGCGGCTGGTATGAGCATTAAAAAAAAAGCATAAAAAATACCAATTTTTTTTTTTGATTGCAGCGAAACATGTTTGCATCTTTGTACTTTTTGTTTTTCTATTGCAGCGAGACCAATATATGTTGGGGCTAGAATAAAAAAAAAAATAAAAAATAAATGTAAAGGCAAAACGAAAATGGACTTCATGAATGAACCGAAAGTGTCTAACACATTGTTTAGGTGGTCTATAATTATACTTGCATTCTTGCCTTTCAAATGACACCGGTTTGGGACTCATTGGTATGCTGGTTTCTAAGTACATAGCGGACATAGAAACATATTTACTATTATTTATATGTATTATTAAAAAAAAGACGCACCAAAAAAGAAGCTGCTTTACTGTTCTACGTTACGTTCTCTGCGCAATAATGGGTTAAATTATAACATTTTTGTTTACAAATTCTCAGAATTTTTCCATAACTTTTATCTGTGATGTACAACATGAAATTGGGTTTGTCAGTTTAATTTACCAATATGAATTTAATTTTTCTATTTTTTTTTTTGTTTACAAGGTTGCACAACTTAAATTAAGGTTTACAATTAAATTTTTGTGAGTGTGGACAGCTGTCAATTTTGTTTTTGTACTGAATAAATTGTGTAACGTGTTAAGGCAAAAAAATAAATGAATGTGAAAGGTTATTAAGTACGCAAAAAAGATTTTAATAAAAATGCAGTTAATCGATTTTATTTAATTACATTGTCACTGACACTTAATGTAGCTAATAAAGTTTAAAATTTAAACAAACTCTTTAAAATATTACAGCAGCCATTTTAAATTTTAAAATTAAAATACGCTTTTTCATATCAGCAACACACTACCCTCGGGTTCAAAGCACACTTATTGCTAAATGAATCCTTTTATAAAGAGAAAAAGGAGAAAACTATATTACAGCAACATAAAACGAAGGTCATGAACTGCTAAACAGTTTTAAAATGGCTTCAAATAACCTGAAAACTTGAATCCTTGAAACTAATCCCTAAAAACCTACTTACACATATACCGAAAGAAAGAAAAAACATCAAACTATGCCAACGGCAGTTGGGGTTCGACAGTAACTTAAATTGAGCAGCATTTTATTATTGTAAGCCAATGAAAGGATAAGTAAAAGAATCTTACATTGAAACTAAATAAAAGACGCTCTGGCTTGCTTAAATTTGAACAATGTAAAATGTTGCCAGCATAAAATTTCACATGTGTTAAGTCCATCTATGTAGCATTTAAGATTAGCTAACACTGTAATGTAGGGGAAAAGGATAATAATGTACAGTGTGAAATTATAAAAGGATATGCGAAGATTTTGTATACTTTAAGAAGCTTAGCTTCAAACAGAGGCAGAAATTAAAATAATATTAAGCTGGTCTGTTGAGGCCTTGAGCAGTTAGTAACCAAGAATGATGAAAAAGCACAAAATATTAGCTATAAGCTGTAAGCTCACTGATTGCGCCGGATTCGATTTGGAAACAATATGCTTAGGATAAAAATGATGTAGAATTTTTGAAATTTCAAAAAATGTTTAATCTTAACTGAAGGAATAACTTTGTATAATATAATATATGCTTTTGGAGTCAATGAAATAATATCATAACCAAGAGAAACCTAAGTTTTAGAATTTAGCTCTTCAAAGCTAAGCAAATAAATTATGCAGACAGACAGACAGAAATAGCTAAATCGTAATAAATTCTAATTTATTTTAGATTTAACTTTAGCAACCTCAAGAACCATAAAATAACATGGTTAGAGCTTCAAGAAAGAATATATAAAATTGGTACAGACGGACATAGCTAAAATGTTCTAAAGCAGTGGGAAAAAGTATTCTATACCAGATAAGAATTCTGAGACCCCAAAAATCATAAGATAAAAAAAGTCTCTAGGGTGAGCACAAAAAAAATAATTTTTTTTAACGAGTCTGATTGATTTTTATTTTATCTTTCGCTATTTTATTCCGCCATCTTGAATTTCAAAAGAAAGTAGACGTAATGCCATAAAACTACCTACGTCACACCATATTCTGGGGGGTCTTCCGTTCATAAATAATTACTCGTTTCCTCTGAAGCTAAGCAATAATTTTTTTTTTTTTTTTTAAATAGATTGGCATTGGGCAAAACCTAGATGAGATATAATGTTGCAGTCTTGAAAAAAAAATATATACTAAAATGCATTGGCTACAATTCTTTGAAGCGTGTAACTTCGTAACTCGTCTATGTTTCGATTTATAGTTAGTCTCTTCGAACATTTAAACTAGTCTAATGGTACTACTTGAGAAAAAATGTTTTACCTAACTTTGAAATTTAAAGAGATAGCAATGTGGGCAACAGATTTATCTTCATTTCTTTCCAAGACCGTAACTGCCTATCTATCTAAGGTTTTGAGCTGCATCATGTTTTTTTGTTTTTATCGGATTTTTTTACACCCGTTACACATAGTGTAAAACAGGTATATTCAGTTTGTCAGAAAGTTTGTAACGCATTAAAGGATGCATCGTAGACCCTATAAAGTGTATATATTATTGATCAGCTTGATGAGACGAATCGATTTAGCCATGTCCGTCTGTCTGTCCGTCTGCGCGATTTATTCTCTCAGTTTTAAAAATATAGTATTAAGCTGAATTTTTAAACTTAAGCTTTTTAGGTCCTGTGTACTTTCTATGTTAAAATCAATGTGCCACGCCTACTTTTAGGTATATAGCTTCCATACAAAAGTACAACATTTTGTTAAGTTCTTATAAGAAAAAAAAATTATTTATAAAGCGAATGGCTTCAAATGCTTTTAACATGGCCATTTCTTCAGTTTAAATTGGTTCAAATCGGACCAATTCAAAATTTTTTAAAAAGATTTCTTTAATTTGTTTACTATTTTAAGGTAAAAAAGTTAACTTCCGTTGGACCGAAGCTTATATACCACCCTCTCTAATGGAGCGGCGCTTTCTATTTTTAGCTAACAAGTTAAAAAACCTGTTCAAAATTTGTAATTAAACAAAAATTCGCGGTCCGATTTGGACCAATTTTAAACTGGAAGATTTGGCTTAATATACGGAAGCAATTTGTACCCTATTTGAAGCCATTTGCTTGATAAAAATTTTTTTTTTTTTATAAAAGTAGACAAAATGTTTTATTCTTTCTATGGTAGCAATATCTAAAGAGTGGGCGAATTGATTTAAAATAGAAAGCGATTAACAAAAAGATTAATGGGACCTAGAAACGCTAAGTTTAATATTTCACCCAACTATCTTTAAAACTGAGCGAATAAACCGCGCAGCAACACACAGACAGACGGACAAACAGACGGACATGGCTAAATCGATCTTCTCGGTCCGTCCGAGTCGCCTAACACTATAAACAGGGTCAGCCAACGATGCCTCTTTTAAAGGGTTAACAAACTTTCCGACAAACTGAATATACCGTTTACACACGTGTACAGTAAATAGAGCTATAGTTTTAATAAATTTTAATGTCTTTCTCAGGGAAACAACTTCTCATGCTCTTAGTTGTTTGTTGTAGGACAGCAAAAAAATAATTTGAAAGACTAGCATATTAAGTAAAGCTAAATCATTTATTTGGTTTTTCCATTCTGAAAACTCGAAGAATAACAAGGTTACAAACTTTCAGCAATAGTTCAAATATCCAATTTAATATCAAACTTAAAGCGTACAAAAAAAAAAACAAGAAAGAACGCTGAAGTCGAGTATGCTCGACTGTAAGATACTAAGCACCCAATTCCTTATTTCTTACCTTAGTTAAGTCCTATCTTGTATATACCTTATTGTATTGAATTTTCAAACAAAACTTGAAAATTGGGTAAATTTATATGGGGACTATACCTAAAACTTTGTTGGTCCTACCCATATTGTAATTTTTAATTGGGACTATCATAGACATAATTAATAATTAATTGTAAGTTTGAACTTCCTAGAATAAAAACAATGACGTTTTTTGTGCAAAAACCTAAAATTTTGGGGGTATATCGGTATGGGGCTATATCTAAAATTTTGTTGGTCCTACTCCATGTTGGTATATTTCATTGGAACTATAATAGACAAAATGTATACTAAATTTAAGGTACCTAGTGTCAGAATCCATGTCGTTTTTAATGCAAAACCTAAAATTTTTGGAGATTTGTAAGCTAATTCGATTCCCCTCCACTGCTGATCAAGACTATATATACTTTGAAGAGTTCCATTCTGACTCTCCTTGAATGTTACATACACTGCACAAACTTAATACACCCTGTTACCCTTGATACAGGTATGGAAAAGGATATATTTGGATTTTGTAGCTATGTTAGCTTTAGTTTTTCCTTTTTTTTTTGCTCTAGGCTTAAATTTTTATTCCAACTGAAATTACATATGAGTTTTTTGAAACAACACCAGCTAGACGTTGAGCTGCCTGTTGAATTTGATTGCTTTTTTTTTTTTGTAGCTTTAAAGTGAACGTATTTTTTTGCATTTTCAAAAATAGGTATTTTGGATACTTCGCTGCTGTGGTGCGCCACAAAAAATATTATTGCCAGATTTACTTGTTGTCTAAAGAGATGACTGGCATTTTCGTTGTATTTTAGACGAAAACAAGACTACTTGCTACTACCGTTGTAAACTAAATAGCTATATTATCAAAGCAAAAATATAACACAGATTGAATGAATTTGGGAAAAAAAAAAAAAGGAAAATTCATCTATAGGAATTCAGCAGCTGACATGACAGCTGGAGTCCAATGCAGACCCTGTCCAGTGTTACATTCATAAACCAGCTAAGACAAAGATACAGGCATCTCAAATACATAGCTGCTGTCTATTTTTTTCTTCTTCTTTTTTGAATAATAGACACATCATTATTGATGAGTTGTGGTACATATTATTGATTTTTTGTTTTGCCTTGGGTTGAGCACTTTAATTTCACGCTGTTATTGCTAATATTTTATTTGATTGATTAGGAAAAAAACAACCTCAGATAAGTAATAAATGAATGAATTGATCAATTTTTTCTAGTTAGATAAATTTTTTTTTGTATTCCTACATTTTGCTTATTTTGTTACGTGTCATATATTGTGACAAATTAAATGCCTAAATAATAGACATTAAGTATACGCACTGCTTGCTTCTATATTGATTTTTGAGAAAATTACATAAAACGTTTAAGTCGAATTTGAACTTTAGCTAACATTTCAGCTTGATTTAATTTAAATTGTAGCCAAAAGAAGTTTGTTAGTCATTTAAGCATTTTATAAAAAGTTTTCCGCCTTTTCAGTAGTAAACTTTGAAGTAGAATTTTTTATTTATGGTAAAAGTTTCTTCTTAGTCTAACTTGTTTGAAAAGTTTTTTTTTTTTGATTGCCAACTTTCAAACAAGCAATATCGTTGTTCATCATTGGGCATAAAATGTTGATTTTAAATAGAATTTTTCGAGCTCTTCTTTTTATCCCAACCTCTTACATGAAAATAGATGAAAACATTTTGAAATTAAAGTTAAGTTCATAAAATTAAAAATTTACCAAAAAGTAGAAAAGAAAAGTCTTGCGTTAGTTCTGGGACTTCCAGGTTAATTCTGGGACACCCTTTTTATATAAATTATAAACATATGACGGTATCGACGTTCCAGCCATTAAAGCTTATACCGCCTAAGGGGATTTCTCCTCAAAATACCGTCAACAAAGCCTAGCTAGAACATTTTCCCCACCCAGTGGAAATGCGCCGAGGTGATACTGATCCCAAAACCTGGGAAAACCTGCAGCCAATCTTGCCTCCTATCGCCCGATTAGCTATTGGTCGTACTCTCCAAGGTGGTTGAGAGACTTTTATGTAGAGTTCGACCAATACTGGAAGTGGCCGGTTTGATACCACATCATCTGTTTGGCTTCAGGGAGCTGCATGGCACACCGAACAGTAACAGCAGATCGTTCACAAAATTCTGGAAGCTCTTGAGGAAAAGAATACTGCTCGGCCGATTTCAGTGTAACAGAAGCAGAAGCAGAAGAAGTTTGCATAGCAAATAAAGAGGCTGCCCAAGTGAACTTGAGTACGGTAAGTGAAACAAGTGAACTCAGGAAGGGAGAAATAAATAAGAAGAGAGGGAGAGTCAGAGAAACACAGGCAAGTGCACTCAACTACCTTATACCCTACCGGAAACAATTAACCTAAATGAGATTTCATTTTTCCACAATTCAAGGTAGAAATTTGTCAGCAATGAACTTGGATGCTTACTGTGATACGCTTTATATAAACAAACCCAAAAAAGTTCCTTTATTTGTTAAGGAATAATTTAAGAAATGCATTAAGCTGTAGCTTGGATAGTAATGGAAAAATGCACCTCGTAAATCCACAAAATTTAAAGGCAGAAACATTTTAGGCATCAATCCAATCATCAAATCTTTTAGTCGAGTTCAATCTGTTCATTATTGACAAACTTATGAACATTTTAGGTCGAAGAGGTCAAATGCAAGCCTGAAAAATAACCTAAATAAAGATGTTATCCATAATATAGATCGGAAATGAGTTTTGAAATCAGATTTTGTGCTCTTTATGATTACCTTCCTCGATTGCAAGCTTACAATTAAGATTTTATAAGTCAAAAAAATAATAAAATTTGTGCAATGGGGCATCATGGCAAAAGTTGTCAAAATATTAATATTTTCCAACTCAAATCTTGTGATATTCTAGAAAACTGTTTCATTCTCGCTACAATTCATAGAGTTTACGACTAAATTCTTAAGTTAAGACAAATTTGTATTTTTATGTTTAAATTATCCAAATTCAAAGTAAATTTTAATTATTAAGCTTTTTTTTATATATTTGCGCAAAGAAAAGGAAACGTTACAAATTAAAAGACAACATAGAATAATATCTTTAATATTTAAAAAATTGTAGAAATTATAATTACAATAATTGGTAATTTATAAAAAAGTAAGCCTTATAAAGTGAAGATAAGACCAAACTCCAAAAATGGAGTCCTAATCAGAACTCCAGCTCAATATAAAAAGCTTGTCAAACAAAATTGTTGAATCAGCTAGACAAACTGAATACACCCTTTAAACAATTACTTTCAAAGCCAGTGCGGGAATGAGCAGATGAATAAATGCTGCGCAAAAGACACGGAATGAGTGAGAGAGAAGAAGGAAGAGGGAAGAGAAACAGTAAGCTCCAGAGCAGTAATCAAAGTTGTTACGGTTTTTTGCGAAACTTACCCGGAACTAAACAACAGATTAAACTCATGGAAAATTAATTTATAGAAGATTTTCCATGGCTTTTTGTGTGCGCCTTAATTAAAAGTTGCAAAAAAGGTTGCCATTTTCCATTTAGGAGAGCAACCTAAACAAATAGGCTGATTAGAAACAGGAAACAAATGACGAGGAGGAGAAGAAAGAAAGGGAGGAGGAAGAAGGGCAGGAGGAGGGAAGGACGGGCAGCAGAAAGAAGCCAGAAGAAGGGAGGAGGAGGAGCAGCTCACCCACACACATGAGCAGCCCGTGGAGCGTGTCCTTAGTTGGCGCTTTCTAGGGTTGCCAAGTGCGCTCTGCTGTTTGCCCAGTTAACCGCAAAAGTGCCATTTGCACAGCTCATAGAGAAGAGGGCGAGAAGTGAGGGGGAAGGAGGGGGGAGTGTGCAGGACGTCCTGACAGGACTCTTGGTAATTTGCATAAAAAGGTTGCTAATTTCTTTGCACAAGGGTAGGAGATGAAATTCGCTCGTTAGTTCAGGAATAGAAAAGCAGTTGACAGCAGGGGAGGCAACTCTGCACTTCAGAGTTGTGTTTCAGGCAGGACACACTCATTACTGCTGAACAATCATGCTTAAAAGGTGCCAAATCAGCAAAAAATAGCAAAAGAAAGCAGCAAAAATGAAAAACAAAGCAAAGCACAAAAGAAAAGCTGGAGAAGAGCAAAAAAAAAAAAAAGAAAACTTTTGTTGGCTCTTAAATAATTTGCAGAGTCTCTGACGGGGAACTCCTCCCTCTTTTCTCGTCTCTCTCCCCAGTTCTCTGTTATTTTTTTCTCTCTTTCTTCTACACTCCTCTACACTCTTTTCTACACTTTCTTCTTTCCTTCTTTCTCTGCTTAAACAAAAGTTAAATGGCAAAGTTTTTGGCCAAAAACAATTCGCGCGCATTTAACCTGAACGAAACAAAAAGTTGTTTGCCTTATGCACAAAACTATGTGAGAGGGCAGGGGAGAGGGAAAGAGTGTGAAAGAGAACGGAGGGAAGTGTGTCAAAGACAGAGCAAGCTAGAGAGAAGCGGAGGTAAACTGTGCAAAATGCTTGCAACATTTCAACATTTGAACATTTCTATTTGAAAGCAGCAGCAAACTTTGCATCTGCTGCTGCTGCTGTTGCTGCCACTGCTGGAATGTTGCATGCCTCATTCTAATTACGCAGAGAGAAACGGAGAAGGAGGTGAAGTGGAGGGAGGGGGATGGGGGCAAACCGAATGTGTTGAATGTCAAGCCAAGACAATTCTCGCAATAAAAGCCAACGGAGCATGTCAAAAGCAATTTATGTGGCCGAGACAGAAGGAGTCAAGAGGAGAGAGAGAGATGTGCAACACGGGGTGGCAGGTGGCAACTGACACGTGACAAGCAGGCAGGCGACAGAGGTGTGTGTGTGTGTGCGGTATTGTGCGGCATTTAGTGCACAACAAATGAACAGCTCAAATGGCATAATAAGTGGGCTCAAGAGGAGCGGAGGCATGAGGAGGCAAATGAGGCAGAGGCAGAAGCAGAAGGAGGAGCAAAGACAGGAAGCAAAGGCAAGAACAGGGGCAGAGACAAGAGCAGAGAGAGAGGCAGGTGCAGGGGCAGCTCTCTGCTCTGTTAGGCGAGTCAAGGAGCAGAGACAACGACGACGTTTGTCACTTTGACAGCTGCAAATCCAACACGAAACAAGGCTTCATGCGAAGGAGCAGGCAGAAGAAAAGCAGGTGAAGTGGAGGGGGACAACCTCAACAATTTAATTGCAATTCAATGAATGCAGCCACAAACAAGGCCCAGACAAGACAAGACAAGACACGACAAGGCACGAGAGCTAAGACAAAAGAGCAAAGGCAAACTGAGGCAAACTCCTGTAGGAGTAGCCAAGTAAATCCAATTGACAGCTGACTGTGAGAGGGAAGAAGCAGAAAGCAAAGGAAGAGGGAAACGAAAGAGCAGAGTGAAGAGTAGAGTGGAGAGCAGAGGAAGAAGGAGAAGGGGAGAAGGCAGCAGGAGCAGCTAGAAGCAGCTAGCAAGTCTGCTAGCTCATTTGAGTTTTGGGCAACAAGTTCAAGCTGTAGTTGGAGTTAAACGGACTAAGGGACTAAGAGACATACACACGCACACAGACACAT
>JAEIFJ010002493.1:0-30866 GCA_018903435.1 Leucophenga varia | reverse complement strand
AAATTTTCTCTGGGTCCGTACTTATAGTTCAAGATTGCAACGATATGACCTAAATACTTCACTTCTTCTAAGCAAAACTTGCTCTTTTCGACATTTATGGTTAACCCAGACGATTTAATATGCGCTGCAACTTCTTCTAACACTTGCATATGCCGTTCAAAGCTGTCAGAAACAATGAGAAGATCATCTAAATAAATGAAAGCTTCATTTCTTAAATGTGCCGGAATGACTCGGTCCATAAGACGAGACATCGTTTGCGGGGCGTTGCAGAGCCCAAAAGGCATAACCTTAAAATGGTAAAGCGGGCGTCCTGCAACCGTAAAAGCAGTTTTATCGCGTGAGGCTGGATCCAAAAGGAATTTGCCAAAAAGCATCTTTCAGATCTAAACCTGTTATATATTCAGCCTTCGGTAATCTACTTAAAATCCCGTCTATATGGGGTAACAGATAAGCGTCTTTTATTGTGACCTCATTCACCTTTCGACTATCGAGACAAAGTCGAACTTTTCCAGGTTTACGTACTAAGACAACTGGCGAAGACCAAGAACTGGACGACTCCTCAATGACACCCAATTCTAACATTCGATCTAACTCCTCATAAATCAATTTTTCGATCGCTGGAGAGACCGAAAAGTGTCGTTGTTTCAAAGGTTTAGCATCGCCAACATCAATAGTATGCGACAAAACAGATGTTCTACCTAAACTCTTTTCTGCAAATGAAGGAAATTTTTTTTATAGCCATACCGAGTTGTTTTTTCTGTACAACAGAAAGAGGACGAGATAAAGTTAAATCTAGAGAAGATATGTTCGGTGAATATTTTTTCTTAAGTCTTCAAATAAACCAAACGTTTCGCAAAAAATCAATTCCTAAGTATAAATCTTGACGAAGCGAAGGGATTATAAAAACTGAAAGATTCTTTTTGCAAAAATCATGACAAATTTCAACGTTAATTTTACCAAGAATAGCTTGGGATTGGCCATCAGCTGTCTGCACTGAGGCGCGAATTCGCTTATAGGACACGTTTGAATCTAGAATTTCTTTAGCTAAGTTACCGCCTATGCAGCTTACCGAAGCACCTGTATCTAAAAGTCCTTCGACTGTTTTACCAAGAAATTCAACATCCAGATAAACTCTTCTATCAGTAGATCGATTAAGCATCGAGCATACAATATTTCGTTTATCTGTTTTTGCTTGTTTATAAAATTCTTTTAAACGCGTAATTGATTTTTTTATTTTTTTAATAGGCAAAGTTTGAAAGTCTGGTAATAAAATCTCATTATTGGGTGAGGTTAAGATATGCTCGGTTTGAGATAAATCTAAAGTTGAAGTAGCAAAACTTAATCTGTGTTGGTCGCTTTCGACACGACTTGCTTTCGTGCACCTTTTGGTAGTGCACGAGTCATACCGTTTTTTGACTCACTACATTTTATGCACGAACTCTTATACATATTCGGAGTACCGCAGCCATAACAGAAAATTTTTCGTTCTTCGTTACAGTCTTGATAACGATGACCACTGACACCGCAATTCCAACATTTCCAAGACATTGCTGCAATCTCATCTACAATATCTGCTTCATGCTCAATTTCTACTTCAGCAACCTGTCTTCTTGCCAAGTTAGGTCTATTTGTTGGTACAGATTTCTGTATCTCCTGTAAAAACAATTCTCTTTTCCGAACAATATCTCTCAATTGTGATACACTGAAAATCGATAAATTTAAAATTGCGAGTTGAGTATCTGGAAGTAAATTTCTACGAAGTGTTTCAACAAATTCACTATCTCCAATAGGGGGTTTCTAATTTATCTGCCAATTCCAAAACTGCTTCATGAAAATGGTCAAAAGATTCATTTGTTCGCTGCTTTCTATTTCTTATTAATTCTCTAACGTCTACATCGGTTCGAGAATCACGGTAATGGTTAAGTAAGGCACTACACAATTCTTTCCATTTTACTTCTTTAACACCTTTATGAAATCGCCAATACCACGCATCAGCCTTTCCTTCAAAAAGTAGATTGGCGTTACTACACAACAACGTAAAGTTGCCACCTAAGGTTTGAGCAGTAAGGGCTTCAACGCGATAAATAAAATTATTAACGCTCATGCCATTTGAACCACCATTAAATTTTAATTTCCAATTGTTTACTATTTGGCTTACTTTATCCGACTGATACGCTAAATCTGAACTTGGTTGTCTCAATTGTAAACTATTTCCATTGCTACCATTTGCATTCGAATTATTCCTACCAGGTGACAATCCTAAAAATTGTTCAAAAGTTTGCTGTTCAACCAATGGAATGGTTTGCATCATTGCATTGGAAGCAGTATTACTTATAACATTTTCGACTGTCGGTGCTGCAGGAGAATTTAATAAGGGTGTATTGCTGAATTGTTGATTAAGACGATCAAAACCCGTTTGCATGGCCAAAGTCATCTGCTGTATTGCCTGCATTAAAGCTACATTTGTATCTGCAATAGTCTGAAGCTGCTGAGTGGGAACTGAAACTACTTCTGATATATTATTTTGATTGCTGGTTGAAGGACCAGTTTCTTTACTCGCCACTTGTTTTCTAGCTTGTTTGGCGTCCGGTTTCACGATTCTTCGACATCGCGAACTGTTAAGTTGCCCACAAACGGACAAACTTTTTCCTTTGTTGGTTGAAGCTACCGAAAAAACATGTCCGCATATGGCCTTCAATAACAACGAAGGGGACCCTATTAATTCGCTACACAAATTACAATATTGATTGTCATTCTCCATTATGACAGATTTTTGGGGGGCTGTATTGTACAGGCATCAAAGAGCAAAATTTTAAAATAAAAAAAATTTTAAAAAAAAAATAAAAATAAAAACCAACTAATACCAAACAAAATAAAGATAAAATAAAATAAAATAATAAAAATTGTAAAACGATTCCTGATTTCAATACTAACAATAGTATATTGAAGGTTGCGAAAATAAAATAAAGTAAAATACATTCCTCCAAGAAAGAAAAAAAAATAGATTTTGAAGACATCTTGTTTAGCAATCTCTTGTTAGTTCACGGTTCTACCCATGTAAAACTAAATCAATAAGGCCACTAAATTCAGACAAGTCTTCTGTGGATTCTATAAGTTAAATTTATTCAATGAACTATCCTTTAATTGTTGGATCACAGTTTGTTTACCATGATAGTCCAAATCAAAAAAAAAAAAATGTTCAAAAAAATAAAAATAATTTTAGAAGTTGACTATCGCTATTTATTTCTGTGTGTTAGACTCCAGTTCTGAAAAAGGTACGTTCTAAATCTACACAAAAATAAAAGCTAAGCCAATTGATTAAAAACAAACGAAAAGAAAACTCATTTTGTCTATATATATCAATAGTTGGATCACAGATTGTATCCATGAAAATCCAAATCAATATTAATACAATCACAGACAATTTAAATTTGCCTTTAGAAAGTTAATTCATATAGAAAGAGAAAGGAAAGACTAGAATTCAATGCCAGCTTCCATCACTAAACAATGTATAGTTGAATAAAAAAAAACTTTTGAAAAATTCAATTCTTATACCAGCAGGATTTTAACTTCATTGAACGATAGAAACAAAAACAATATTTTTCATCACTGAGTAGACAGTTCACAGTTTTTATCCATGAAAATCTGCATCATACCCAAAAATGAAAGCTATATAGAAAAAAAATTTAAAAATGAAAAGAGCAGAGCTAAAGGAACCACAATAGCGGAGGCTTGATGTTAATTAAGCTCGTTGTGGCCCCACGTTGGGCGCCATTTTATCTTTCTGTAGCATATAACGTATATTCACATATATACCAAAATACATATGTGTGTTTATAGAGCTGATTTTAAGATCCTATTGCATAGCACGCAGCTTGCATCCAGCTCTGTCTCGTCGGCAATTGGGGGGTGGAATTCATGAAATACATGCAAAGATCTATGCTCCTATTTGTATGCTAAACTAAAAGAAAAAAAATCTGCGTGCAAATATACAAAAGAAAAGATAGACAGAAAAGAGAAATACAACTAGAAAAAAAAACGACAGAAGGAGGTAGCTGCGCTATGTTGTGCTGGCAGCGTATTCTTGCCCACCCTACCATGATCGCATGTTCCGAAGTAGAAACCGATTTATAATGCGATCCCTTAAATAACAATTTTCGCTAACCCATCTCAACTATGTTACAATTGAAATCAGGGTCTGAGGCCATTAACCCATTAAATAAGACATATTCACTTTTAGATATGAATTCATTTTAATTTAGTAAAAAAAATAATACTTAGTAGACAATACAATAAATTTCAAAATTTTTCTTATACCCATAAATATTAATACAAATTTAAATTACAAAAAAAAATTAATATAAATCCTAAACTATTCCATAACCTAAATAAAAATTCAAAAAAAACTAACTTTAAATAAAAAGAAATAAAAATAAAAAAAATGGCTAATAAAACAAAAAGAAAATTATGAAATAATTATTTAAAAAAACTAGCCTATAAGTGCTAATTGCTGTAAAAGTATAATGTGTTTTTGTGTTTTCATTATAAAAAAAAAATATATTTTAGGAATGTATGTATATATATATATATATATGTTAATTTGCATAAAATAATATTTTTAAATAAAAAAAAAATTTTCTTTTAACGACAACAAAAAAAAAAAAAATTTCCACAAAAAAAAATTTTTATACGCGAAAAAAAAAATATTTTAAATAATTAATATACCGTATTATCGTAAAGGAGTAGGGGTGCATTTATACCCGCTTTCTAATTGCAATGCCAAAAGTGCATTGCCCTTTTGTCAAAAGGAAGACAAAAAAACCGCTATAAAATGCACTCACTCAACATAACGCATTTGTTCTTTTTTTTTTTTTATTTACTTTTTTTTTTATTTCGATTTTAATTATTTAAAAGCGCGGAAAAAACAATCATTATTGACTCTCTTAAAAAAAAATAAATATGCAAAAAAAAAAAAAATTTAATAAAAACAGTAGAGAGACTTACCAGCGCCGAAATGATCATTCCATGCAGGTGTGTTTGCTTTTTTTTTTTTTTTATTTTTTTTTTAAAAAAGAGTTGCAGCAAACATTTCTTTAGCAACATTGATTTATGCCGATTTAAACTTAGTTCAGAGAAAATTTATTAAAATTTTGGTTTTATTTTTTTTTGTTGTAAATTAAAATTTTCTGTTATTTGTAACAGGACAATAAAATATATTTTTTTTTTTTTTTTCACATCATTGTAATTTTATATATTTTTTTTCGCAATTAAGAAAAATTCTTTCTTATCCTAGCTGAGCCTTGTTGATTCTGACTAAACCTATACAAACTTAATTCTTGTTAGCTCTAAATGAGCCTTAATAAACCAAGCTAACCTTTGCTAACCCCTAGCTTGTTGAACCCTACGGATAATTGTACCGAATTTATATATATACTTTAAATAATCCTAAGTGTCCCTAGGTAGCTCTAGGTGATCCTAGCATTCTGAAGCTTACCCTTCCTTACTCCAGATAATACTAACTGAGCTTTGCTAACCATAACCAACTAATCCTAATAAGCTCTAAATAAACTCTTGCCAAACTTTGCTGACTCCAGAAAACACTTTAAAAAACCTAAGCTAACTCCCCAGACTAAGAACCAGAGAATATCTAAACTGAAAAGAAATTTCTCAACAACTTTGTTATGTACAAATATTAAATATGTAAAAAACAGCCAATTTTTAATTTTTTTCTTCACTTTTCATTCATTTTAAAACTTTTGCAATTCTTTAATGTTGTGCCTATATATCTTTAAAAATTGTAAGTACCATCAACTGCCTTAAAAAGAAAACTGTTCACAAATAACCTTTACAATTCAGCGTGTTTTTTACAATTTTCCTTACCTTGCGAAGGCGGCCCCTGCTGGCCATTTTGTGGCTGTTGTTGTTGCTCCTGCTATTTGTATAGCTGCTATTGTTCCTTTTGTTGTTGCCGAGTGCGAGTTCACAGCCAGTTCAAAGTTCAGGGTCGTTGCTTGGTCAAGCCTGCAATTAAATAAATTGTAAAATAGTTGCGTGGTACACGCGGCGTATGATTAATGCGCGGCAATTTTGCACTGCGCGCTTAATCGCTCTTATCAGCTGCCGCTGCCTCGCTGCCATATGTTATGCTCGTTGACATTATTGATTTTTCCAGCAAGTTGCAGCGCCTTCAGTTCCTTCAAGTGCGCTGCTGCGTGTACAGGTGAGCCAGGCTCAACAGGTGTAGTGTGCAGTGTGCTTTTGTCTTAAGGAAGTTAACGTAATTGCAAAGGTAAACAGCGAGACTGACCAGTCAGTAGTCTGTTTTCTCGGGTTCACTGTACTGTTTTCCTTAAGTTTTCAACTGCATTTTTATCTTGTTGCAGTGGCAAACTACGCAGAAGGAAATACTAAAGGCTGGACAGAAACTCACCTGCTTTTACCTGCTGCAGAAAGTCCACCTGGCAGCTAAGCACGCTGATAAGCAACTGAACAAAGCCAAAGGCAGCAGCTGATATAGTTTTGCACTGCCGCCGCGCAAGGATGGCGCAGGCGCAGGCACCGTGGCACAAAATGCATGTGTAGTGGGTGAAATTTTCAGCTCAATTTAGTATTATAAATTTTTATAACATAAAATTATCTTAATAAGAAGTAAAGTGCTCGTTATAAGGCAGCTTGGCAATCCATTAGAACCTTTTGAACTGTAACTGACTGCTAACAGACTGTTAATAACAGAACTGGGTAACAGTGTTGTGAAAGCTGTTATCGATAAAACTTTCATGCCGATAGAACTTACAGAGCGCGTTGTAAGCAGCTTTGAAACTTAGTAAATGAATTTAAAGAGTTATTTACACTAAAAATATGATATACAATAAGAGAATTTATAAAATAAAAAACAAATACATTAAATGTACAAGTGAAAATAATAATTATGAATATTATTCATGTAAAATTTACCTACATTAAGAGCAAATATAATATAATAAATATTATATCAATATTTACGGTACAAATGTTATGCCCATCAATTTTATACTACTCTTCCCAATATGCACCCCTTTCAAAGACTTCCTTTAAAGGTTTTTAAATTTTCTTTTATTCATATATCTTTTTAAATAATATTCCGTTCAGCTCTACATTTACAATTACATATTTGTAATGTTTGTTGGGTTTTTCATTTGTTTTTCATTTGTTTTCTTTTTTTTGTTTGTTTTGTATTTTCAATTAAATTACATAATCATATATATAAGTGTATACATATATACCTATGTATATATATTAAAATGTATATATAACTTGTTGGATTGTTGATTTTTTTTGTTTTAAGTTGTATAATTTGTAAGTTACTCAAGTGAGAACGTCTGCTAAAAGGACGCGTAAGTAGTCGAAGCCCGAGGCACCGAATTCGGTTTCGGATTCGAGGCGCTGCTGCTGTGCCACGCCTCGCCCCGGCCGTCATTTACGCCTACATACGACAACATGTTGGAAAAAAGCTATGCATAAACATTTACATTAGATGCCGCGATAAGATCAAGTAGAAGATGATGGAAAAAACGGGAATCGTATCATACTATAAGGTATAACCTCGTCTAGCTGATCGTGCTGATGATGCTGTGCCATCGTACTGATGATTAGTGAATGACAGTGTGTGTTCTAGTTACGATACATACATTAAGACATACATACGTACAAACCAATTGAGAAACACTAAACTCGGTTTCCTTTTGGTTTTCTGACTGCAAATTATCTTTTAACTTAGATTATGCTGTGTGTGGTAGCTGTGGCTTCTTTTCTTCTTTTTCTCTTTTCTCTCTTTTTCTCTTTTTTCAGTTTCTCTTTCTTTTCTGTTTAGTGCATATTTAAAGGTTTAAGGTTTACATGTGTTTTTTTTTTATTTTCTGTGTTTTTTTTGTATTTTTTCTCTTTGTTTTTTTTTTTTTTTTTTGGTTTTGTTTTGCATTTGTTTTATGTCACTTAAAAAATTACATTAGTAAAATGTATTTTAAAACTGATGCCGACGCAAGGCGTCTGCATTTTGCTTTAGCTTAATCGCTCTCGTCATCCTCTTCCTCCTCGGATGACTCTTTCTTCTTGACCTTCTTGGCGGGCTTGGCGGCAACCTTCTTTCGCTTCTTGGGCGCACCAGAGTCGGTGCCGCCATTTGCCTCGTACTCCTTGACCGCCTTGTTGTATTCCTCCTTCATTTTGATGGCTTTCTGTTCCCATTCCTGGCAAGAAATAAAGAGCATACAAAGAGCTTAGTTTATATTTATTATTTAGATTATTTTTCGATCACTTACAGTTTTGTCTTTCAGTCCGCGCCACAGTTCACCGCCACGCTTGGCGATATCTGTGACCTTGCTGCCGGGATTCTCCTTTTTGATCGATTCGCGGTTCTCGTTCAGCCACAGCATGTACGCTGACAGAGGACGCTTCGGACGCTCGCCGCTCATGTTTTCTGTTTTTGTTTCTGTTGGTGGTTAACGGTGGTTTCACTCAGAGAGTTCTCACGCTATGTGTTGATCTGTAAGTCGAAAAAGAGACGATGTTTAGTAAAGAAATTTTTGGCAGCGCCTGAAAGCAGGCAGTGAGTTTCTTATTTGCATGTAAAACTGCCTGGAAAGGGGATTGAATCTGCCTAAATTAAAGTAAGTTAAATATTTATAAATTCAATCTGCTTTTTGCAATGTTTTCAACGTTATTAAATTACAAAGAAATCAAGCGCAACGAAGGTTTGGCTTGATTTATTTCAGTTTTGCTTCATTTGAAAGGCGGCGCTTAAAAGTAGGCAATGAATGTGCATCAGCATAAGGAAATGAAGAAGAATTCCGTTGTCAATTCATCAACAATATTTCCATGTAAAATAATCAGAAAATTTCTCAAATATTTTAGTTCCCTCTATGCATCCCTCACCCACCCCTTTTCCTTATAAAACGTATAATTTTTGGCTTAAATTCTTTAGGCAATAAAAAGAGGCATTTCTACCTTAAAAACCATTAAATATTCAATAATTGCATTGCGCAATGGACAAACGGTAATTAAATATGCGTGCATATTGTGAAGTCGACTGTACACAGTTTACACACTGACACACCTACACGCACACCTACACAGCACACACACATGCAAACAGAGAGCGAGTCAGTTTTTATGTGCACATAAACTGGACGTTGATTATATGCTGGGGGCAAAGCTTATGTATTTTCTGCCTCACATGCACATTCATCACATAAGTTGCTCAATTATACCGTTATGTGAGTCATAATTTTGACAATGGACCAATCAATTGGTGTACTAGCTGCATATGCAGCACACCAGTGTGTACACACCTGCGAATCGGTGCAATGCACTTTCACAAAATTACCATACATGGCATACAGGGCGTATGCATCATATTCACGCATATGTGTGTGAACGCATATGCTACGTATGTGTGTGTGTGAAATTTGCTGTGTATCAGTGCGCAAATCAAATGCAATCGCATCTCTCTGCTGTGACCCTTGACATTGCCTTTGCTTTGAGAACTCGCAAATCTGTTGCACATTTTGACAACTTTTTTTTGACATGAGATATATTAAATTATATGATATATAAATTGTATTTTATGTATGTTATTTAATGCATTGAAACTACCTTATAATCCAAGCAATTCCTTTACTTATTCTATGCAGTGCAATCTTCTTAAGAAAATGACAAAAAAAAAACCTTTTATCAATTCAAAAACCTTTCAAAATCCCGAAAAGTTACCAAATTCTTCGCTCCTTTTAGTTTCCATTACACTTCCCAATACACCTTGCAACACGCTGCAAAATGGCAGCGAAAGTGAAAACGTTGCTCCCCCGACAGATGTGTTTGCTCCATGGCAAGGCTGCGTATACGTTATGCAAATGTCGCTGTCTTTGTGGCTGCGTTGTCGTCGTCACCATCACGATGATGATGATGATGATGATGGGCAGACAATCGCTTTGCCTCCATGCACTTGACCCAAATACTAAGCAGGATGGGGAGGAGCAGCAGCAGAAGAAGACGGAAAAGGAGGAGAAGGAGGCGAAGGAAGCTGAAACAGCGCAACGTGCACGAGACGCGACACAAAGCGAGCCACGATGCGAGGACGATGACGACAGCGACGACGACAGCGACGAGGACAACGGCAACGACAGCGTGGATGACGACGACGACGAGAAGGCTGGCTGTGTGGCAATTGGGTTAACACACCACAAAAGTGACGACTGCCTTGCCACGACGGGGTGCAGCGCATAAATCAAGCAGAGGCTGGCAAGTGGCAAGTGGCAGGAGGAGGCACAGGCCGAAAGGAGAGAGAGAGAGGAGACTTCTGCTCCATCAATCACAAATCCAGCAACTGGTCAACTAATACACCCACAGGCAGCTGCGTCTCTCTCTCCCCTTTTCTTATCACTGTGTGTGTGTGTGTGGAATTGTTGCAAGTTTCAGGCAACTGCTTCCATGGGTAACGCGTCGCCAGAAGATGCCACCGACACATGTATAACCAACACACCCCCACCCACACGCCACATACCAGCTACGATATCGAAAGCGAAGTGTTTTTGTGGGTGTTCCGCCGGTGCCCGGAATGGTTGGGTGCAGCACAGTAGGTAACTAGGCAGGCGGTTTAGCGCTGTTGCTAGTACTGCCTGTGCGTGGGTGCCTCTCTCTGTGTGTGTGTGTGTGTGCGCGTGGCAGCCACTTTAAGTTTGACTCTGCGCGTCGCTATGCAACCAAGAGTTGCTCATTAAAGGATTATGCGATTATAAAGGGGGAAGCTAACGTTACTAATGAGCGCCAAAAGGTATGCAACAGTTTTGCGTAGTTGCCTGTTGAGTGTGAGGAAAAAAAGAAAACTAATTGAAAGGACAGCTAATTAAAGGGATTAAATTAATATATACACATGATATGTATAAATAGAGTAGATGTATATATGCAGCTAATAGACAACCCTGAATTTTTAACATGCAAATCTCTTTTAACTTTAAATAAAACTGCTTTGAAAAATTAAATAAAAACTGGCAAATGTTCTAAAACTTGCTTAACTTTTCTCTGCTCTACTTTTCTAATTATGTTGTACTTTTCCTGTTATTACTAGCAATTTTCCTGCGCACAACTGTACCCAAATTACTCACTCAACAATTTCCTAATATTTTCCAATTAACCAATGAGAAAGCCAAAGAGAAACTAATGTGCTCGCCTAATGCTTGATTACAGTCATATTGACATTTGCAATGTGTTTCTCGCAACATATGAGCCTCGTCTGTTTCTGTTTCGTTTTTTCTGGCATTACGCATACGCAGCGTGGTGCGACTCCCACACACGGCCATGCATAATAGATGTAGAACTGGGGACAAAGGGAAAGCAAAGGAAAGGAAAGGACAACAAATGATATTAAATGGCATACAAAATGAGCCAGGCCCGATCTAAAAATTGAAAAGCTGCCGACGTCAAAGCCAACGTTGCTTCACGACGCTGGCAGCGCAGTCCGAATGGATGAAATGTGAAATCGCTGAAAGGAATAAGGTAAATGCACAAACACACACAATAGAGAGACAAACACACACACAGAGAGGCATAAAATTACCGCTGCGCTGCTGCTGCTTATCTCTCGTGCGCTGCCTGCGTTCACTCAGTGCGTGTGTGTGCGTGTGTTTATAGCATTTTTAATGCCGACAACGCAACTGCTGGCAGCGCTGCTCGGAGCGACGCTGCTGCTGCTGCTGCTGCTGCTCCACAGTGGTTGTTGTCAGTGTAACCACCCGACGAGTCATCCATCTGCACCACCCAGCACCCGAACCCCAAGGCAAACCCAACACGACGAACCCAAAGCGAAGCCAAACTGCAAAACGACGTTCACTTCCATCGAGCTTGTGCGCAGTGACAGCATTTTAGGGTAGATACTTTTACAGGGATTTGCGCAGTGGATGTGTCGACCGGGCAAACAACCGTTATGTGCCACATACACTCTGCCCCTGTGTGTGTATCTGTATCCGTGCGCACAGTGGTGACTTTTTATTGCCTTGGCAGAACATAAAAGTTTCTGCTGCGGCTTTTTCGTACAGTGTATGCTGCCTGGCGCTGTACAGTCGCGGCACAAAAAGTGAGCAGGGTTGAATTTGCAGAGGCATGTGCAGAGAATGAGGCTGGCACATTGTAGGGATATAAAGTTAAGTATTTTCCTAGTACTTTATTAGTAATTTAATTACAGTGGTGGCACAAAAAGTGTGCAGGACTGACTTTATTGCAAAAGCAAAGCAAATGTGGCTTTAATTTCTTATAATTTATAATAATTATTATCTCTGCTAATAATTTATATACAGTGGCGGCACAAAGAGTAAGCAGAGCTCAGTTTAAAGGGATAACAGCCCAACTAAGGCTAGATTAAGTAGGCAGCTATAAATTGTATAAGTTTAATTATTTGCAATACACTGTCGGCACAAATATAGCGCAGACTAAGCAAAACAAAATGCGCGCATATGCTGCGGTTAATGCTCGCTCCCTTTCTCCCTCCCTTTCTCTCTCCCCCGCCTGCCTGCCTGTTGTTGCTTTCTGATAAGAAAACCCACATAAATATTTGAAAGCGGCCTTTGTGGCGATTAGCTAACAAAAGGCGAATGTGTAAACATTTCAAGAGACTGAGAGAGAGCACGAAAGCTTTGCCAAAACAAGCACGAGAACAACAACAAGTGTGGCAACTCATAAGTCATTTGACGAGCGATGATCAACGAGGAACCGAACAAGGGCAACACTGGCTGAGCTTTTTTGACGCAGCGATTCGCACTCACGCGTTCAGGTGACTAGAGAAATTTAGCTGAAGATCTTTTGTTTTTGTTTCTGATTCCATTGAGGGCTCTCATTCTTCGTAATCTGTTCGCAGCGACAAGTAATTATCGCACATTCGCAGCGCGATTAGTCGACACCGATGATGAGAAAATGGCGCGAAAAGCTTTAGAACTAACTGTAAACGCGGCACGCGCCCATTTCAATACAAAGTTGTATCTTGCACTCACTCTCTCTCTCTCTCTTTCATTCTTACTCTTTCAGTTTGCCGCACTGTTGCGCTCGCCTCCGCATGCAGGTTGTGTCAAAGTTTTTAGCGCCATTTTTAGTTGGCGTTCGAGTGCGAGCACGATACGAGTGCATAAGCAAAGCGCGCGCAAAGTTGAACAAGAACAGACAAAACTGTGCAAATAAATAACACACACACACACACAGAAAAAAACACGCAGACAGTCTTATGCACAGCCAGGCACGCACACGGAAGCTCAGCCAGGGAAGGAGCCCCCGCAGAGCACTTAGAAGATGAAAACTATCGAAGCAGAGCCTCAACTAAAAGTCCAAAATTGACTTTTTTGGTTTTTATACAATATATTTTTAAAATATTATATCCCCTATATCCCCTATATACCCTTGCTTACACCTATTCGCAGTGGACTAAAACTCTTGGCACACTATCTTTATCAGCTAAGCTGATATTGTCCCAGTTCAACAATATAAAAGATAATATGGAGTAGCCCAACAGTAGTAGGGTAGTGGGAGAAGGTTCTATCTCTTTCTGTTTTTAAGAATATGGGAAAATTTTTAAGTGAGTGCAGAAGTACTCGCAGAAAGATCTGTGATAGAGCAATAGTTAATATTGTGCTATAATACTGTATTATAGTATGTTTTTAAAACATTATAACTTGGCATAAGCAGAAGTCTGTTGAATGAAAATGTATAAAATTAATGAATATATTAAAACTAGAATAAACCAGTTGCTATAAAAAATATTTTTAAATAATAAAAACACTCCTAAAGATCCTGGTTTAATTATAAGTATATGTGAATAGTCTGAATATTTAAATATGAAATTATTAAAAAGGTTGAAAATCAAATCAAGTCTTTTTAAACCTCCATAATTGTAAATAGAACTATAAATCTGTCAATTTTTATTTGTATTAAATATATACAATACATAACTAATCTTTCTTTTCTTTTATAAGTAATATTTATTTAACTTGTCTTTCTTTTCTTTTTTTTTTTATTGCAAATATAAATCTGTTCAAAAAATGTATTTTTATAAAATTTTAAATTTTACGTTCAAATTTAATACTTTAAGTCAATCAATTATTTATAAAGTTTCCAGAACAGTAATATTTATGTTGAATAATGTTTAACAAACTTGGAATATTATAAATAATTATTCTAAATAAATTATATATACATATGTATATACATATATATATATTCAAATTAAGTATTATTTATTTTAAATATCTATTTAATTAATCAGAATATTCCAATTTTCTTACACCTTATACAACATGAAAATGTTGCTACAGTTTTCACTTCGAACCTCCTCTCAAAGTTCATTTCGAACGTAGTTAGAAATTGCAATTAACGCGCTGCTGATTAGATGTTTGTAAATAAACTAGAAACATAGGTCTAGAATCGAGTGGTTGTTGTGTTGGCAGCGTGAGAGCGCAGCCCTGTTAACCAAGTAACCACATTTCACGGTCAAAGACTTCATCCGCAGTGCCGGAGAATGCATACTCCGGCGGGCAATTTCGCACACGCAGCTGCAAAATGCGACTCAAGCAGTATAAACATGGGAAATTGCAACGGAGAATGAAGAAAAGGCGAAGTGACGAAGGAAGAAAGATGAGGGAACGGGGAGTAGGGAATGGGAAACGTGACCACCGACAACCGGCGCGACTTGGCGACAATTGCAGCCTGATGATAAGGCACAAGTTGTCGCTGCGGCATGCTCAACATATGCCTCAAGTGGGTGCAGGGTGCGACTCCGAGGAGCCGTCGACAGGTGGGTGGATCAGCGGGCGCCAGCCCCAGACCCAGTCAAGGAGCGAGAGCGAGAGAAAGAGAGGGCAGCGAAACAATCACTGAAATCGAAAAAGCAAAGAAAAGCAGCCGCACGAAGTGCACTAAATAGTAGAGAAAAGCGGGTACCGCAAGGGGGCACCATGCACAACAAAAAACACACTAGAGGGCCGAAATATTGAACCGACTAATGAGCACAGCCCCAACATGTGACAGGCAAATAAACTAGAAAATATTCACCTTATAAAAACTTGATTATAAAGTGTAAAGTAATCGAAAATATATAAATTCAAACATAATTTAAATATCATTGGAAATTCTTTTAATGTGTTGAAATCAAGTGAAAAAACACGAACAATTTTTATAGTATCAAAAGCAATTAAAATTTGCCGATAACATCGAGTCAATTAAATCGAACGAGGCTGAACAACTAATTTGACCCACACTGTACACGCACGCCCCATGGGCCGCACGCTAAACGGCGGGCTACAAATTTATAGTCCAGCATTGACTAATGAAAAATACTCGTATTTCGCAGATATCTACGTACTTTGCTTTGGCTGCCGCTGTAGCTACTCTTGTTGTTGCTGCTGTTGTGCTGTGTTTACTTCACTCTTGGCCCGGCACGGTCTAAAAATCAGCCTCGCACTGAACTGAACACTGTGAACACTGTGAACGCTGAACAAAATGTACTGCGAGCGTCGTCTATAGAAAACTGAACTGAAATTCAACTGAAGCAGCTGTACCAAGCAAGCAAAGGCAACGCAACGCACAGCCAAAGCAAGCAAAGCAAACCGAAACGACAGGCAGCAGCGGCGGCAGCAGAGGCAGAGGCAGACACACACACACACTCGTGCATACACAGAGCAGCAGAGGCGAAGCGAACGAACGAGTGAACAGCGAGACCATCAAATAATACACACAGCACACACAGAGCGCTGTGTGTGAGCGCAGCAAAAGTATCTGTAGCTGAGAGTCGAAACAGGCAGGCAGCCAACCAACATACAGCGTCGACGGCAGCGACGACTACGACGGCAGCGGGAAGCGAAGGCAGAGCAGAGAGCGAGCACACACACTGTGTGTGCGAGTGTGTACGAGCAGTACAGTGTACGACAGCCACGACAGTGGTGGCAAATTGTGTACGCACAGCTGGCGTCTGCTGCGCGTGTGTGTGAGAGAAAAATAATTTGCGTTTTTGCGGTGGCCACAACAGTCATGTACCAGCAAATCGAACGGGTGGCCACATGCAATTTTGTACAGCGCGCATGCACAGTGCAGTCGCTGAATATTGGAAGGGCAATGGAAGCGTCTATGGGAGAGAGACAGCAATTAAATAAGCAGGAATGCAGGGGAATTGAATAGGTTCTGCGTTGCAATTGATTTGTGTATATGAATAAGATTTTATATTAAGATATCGCAGAGAATAATTATTAAAAACTAGTTTGAAAATTTAAAAATATTCATTTTTCTTTTTAAATAACAAAGCTAAAGCCGAAAGTCCTTCAACCTAATGCACATTATATGAAAAATTTTTTGAAAAGAAGTTACAATTACTACAATAAAATATATTACAATTAAAAAAAAAACTAATATTTATAGTGAAAAATATTTGAAATGTGACATAATGCAAGAAACAGCATTAATATATTATACTCAATTAAAATATTAAATTATTATTCAAATATTTTAAATTTAACTTTATATTTATTATTAATATTTCTGAAAATTCAATATTTCTCATTGAAATCACTTTCAATATTTTAGAATGCTTATTATTAGCGTTATAAGCATTATTAGCATTAACTAATCTTAAAAATTATTTACATTGTGCTAAAAGGTTTTATTAAAACACTAAATATAAAATGTTTTTTATAATGAAAAGGTTTTGAAATAACTCTCATAGGCAGAAACACTACTCAAATATACGTACACCGCAACAAAACATAATATTTAATCATAAAATCAAATTATTAAATTAAATTTTCACATTTCACTCTAAAATTTCCATTGAACTGGTCCCACTGTGCGCATATGCTACAATTACACAGCTCTCTTACGTATCTCAACCCACTGTGTTTGCTCACACTCTTCGCATTCGTATTTGAAATTCGTAGGCACGCGCATGTTCGACTATTTTTGACGCGACTGTACACTGGCTGGCTGGCTGGCTGCTTATTGCTTCAGCCATATAAAAAGCGTGAAGCGAACGAGCTTTGTGCGAACGAAATGCCAGTAGCATTTGGCCGCGGCAGCGCTGCTGCCACTCTCATACCCCCCTCTCAACGCCCTCTTCCCCTCCACGCCCCCTTTGCTTCTCACCTCCTACTCTCCACGGACGCTCGCCCGTCCCTCCACAACCTCAATTACCCCTCGCCTACCCCTCCGCGTGCCGCTTAGCCCCTTAGCCGCTATCATGTCATGAACGTGTATACCGCGCCGCCGTCACATATAACCAAATATGCCGCCCACCTGACCGCCCACCCCCTCTACAATAGTACAACAAATGCCCCTCTTTACGCTGCTCATGTCAAAAAACAACAATTAAATTTTACAACTTTTTACAAAGAGAAAAAGTCAAATTGGAAGCAAAAATATTATTATAATCGATGAGCAGCATTTAAGAGAGAAAACTCTATGGGAAAAGATCGCATAACATCGTATAATAATTTATAATTAATATAACTTCGTTTGCCTTTTGCTATTCATGCGCATTTTCAAAAAGTAACCGTCAGTTTTACGCGCGCACCATTCAAAATTTAAATTCAATAGCAAACAACAATAACAACGGCGAAACGAAAACGACACGACAATAACACGATAAAGAACCACAAAGTCAGAGGAGACTCTACAACACACACACTCACACACATGGGCCACAAAGGGAACCAAAAAAAGACAACTCTTTGGCGCTATTGGACCAGACCTCAGTCTGGTATCAAACCCGAATCCGAATCCGTATCCGAAACCGAACCCGAACCCAAGACAGACCAGGCCAGAGCCCATGCCAGGCCAGGCCAAGTGATTCAATCCATCCACACACATATTGCGCGCATTACGAAAATTGGGTCGTTGAATTTGTATTTTATTGTCAATTTTTATATAATAAATGACCGCACTGAGGGCCCATTTTGATGGCATTCGATAGCTAATACAATAACAAATCAATCGTAGTGAGACACTTTTCACTCACCCGTAGCAAAATGTCGCGTAATTTGCACTTTTAATTGCGCTCCCACGTCGTCGTCGTCGTCGTCTTCTTCGTTGCCTTTATATTGCGGGCTACTATATGCTGTGTGTAGTATGTTCTGTGCACTGAGTGTTCTACTCGGTTCTGTTCAGTACTGGGCTGCTCTGCTCTGTACTGGGCTGCTCTGTACTGTGCTGTTCTGTTCTGCTGTGGTGTTCTGCCTCAGCCGTTGTTTGTTCACTTTATAAATTTTCTTCAGCTAAAAACTCAAGTCAGCTCGCTCTGTGCTCTGTGCTGTGCTCTCAGTTGCCGCCGTATCGGTCGGTCTCGGTTTGTTCAACGTACTACGTACAGCTTTTGCCTTCAGTGGAATATCAAATACACAGAATGAATGCCAGCCAGGCAGGCATACACAGGCATACACAGGCAGAAGGCAGAGCCAGTCAGCCAGCCAGCCAGAGACAGCAGCAGCAGCAGCAGCAGCGGCAAGCAGCACAGTACGACGCAAACGCAGGCACTGACAATGTATCTGTATTTGTGTATCTTTTGCATTGGTGTGTGTATCTGTGTTTCGTTCATTCGGTACGTTCGCTCGGTACGTTTCGTTGGCTTGTTCGCTCTATGTGCGCAAAGCAGAGGCAACAGCACAACGCACACACACCATCACACTCGCACACGTACACGCACACGTACACAATCATTGCCCACGTACGTGTGTATCTGGCTCTGGTACTGGCCTGGCCGCGCTTTCATAGTATGCGTAGCTGAACAAAAATTTTGCTGTTCGTTATATGAACACACGGCGACAGCAGTAGCAGCAGCAGCCAGAGCGAGCTCATGGGCAGTGGCGGGGCATATGAAGCGATGGTGGTGGGGAGGGGGACGAGTGCGGGTACGGCCAACGGCAACCAGCACTGAACATGGCCGCCTGCCTGCCTGCCTGCTCGGCTTGCCCTGCGCCAAACGGTTTGCTCCGAACTCGCATGCAGTTGAGTGAAAACTTTAGATGAAATATAGGAAATACTTATAGTTTAGATAAGGGGGAACAAGACTAGAAATGGAAAATTTGACAAATAGAGGAAATATTTGATAAAATATATGAATTTTAGAAGTATTTAGATGATTTTGAAAGTTTTTTAGAAATTGAAAGTCATTAGAACTAAAAATTAGTTTTTTTTTTTTAAAGATATAAAAAAATAAAAATTAGTCTTACACATTTTAGAGTTTTAAAAAATTATTATAATCATTTAGTGTATATTGATTTATAAAAAAAAAAATAATTTTCTTAGTTTTATTAATTATTTTCATTAATTAGAATCACAGATTTTTGAAAACATATAGTCTTCTTGACAAAAATAAATGCAAAACGGGTTTTCAGAAAATAATAATAGTATAAAAAAATGTTACGATATTATAACTACAAACCATACAGATATATAATAAATAATTTATAGTAATATAATATCATTCAGATTTATTTAACGCTTACTCAAACATTTTTCCAAGAAAATTCAAAAACTAAGCGCCTTTTTACAGTTGAAGAATATTTGAAGTTTTTTAATTAATTAATATGTGGTGATTTAATAAAATTTATTAAAAAAAATCGCATTTATAAAATGTTTAGAGCATGACATAGCATGTATCAATACATCTGTGTATTATTTCCAATGAGTATTTTAATATCTATTTCCATTTTTCAATAATAATAAAATAATTCAAATAAAAAAATAAAAGCATATAATATAATATATAATATAAGCAATATTATATATAAATTGTAAATTACTTTAATTTTAATAATTATAATATAACAAAAAAGTATAGAATTATATATAAAATGAACCCTAGCCGTAAAATACATTTATTCATAGTAAATTTCTATGTAGCATAGCGAATCTGCAGAAGTCCCCTTAGGTCCTTTTCTATTTTCACATGCAACTACCTCAGGCCGAAGAGACCCGACGTAGCGTACAATGGAATTCGACCAGTTTCAAGAAATTCGCTTGTATGGCCGTTGCCTGCCAGCCTGCCTGTACATACGTACGAGTATCTCGCTCTGCTGAGCCCACAGCCGCTGCCGAGTACAGCCAGAGCCAGAGCCAGTGGCAGCGACAGCGGCAGAGGCAGTGGCAGAGGCTCGCAACGAAAGCACGTCGACGTACGAAGCAGCAGGCGAACCAACGAGCAAACGAATGAAATAGGCAGAGCGACGGCAGAAGCGAAGCAGAAGCAGAAGCAAAAGCAGAGCAGGCGTTGTTGGTGAACACACAAAGTGGGCGCAGGGGCGTCGTGCGGGGAGGTGAGAGACGGCGATGACGGCGACTGCGATATGTCTGTACGTGTCGTCGCTGCTGTTGCCGTTCCCGTTGTCGTTTCCATTGCCGTCGCACTGTCGTCGTATGTATCTGTATCTATGCGAACAAACAGCAAACAGCTCACAGCCCCCGAAACGGGCCCCCAGCGACGTTGCGAGCATAGGAAAAATCAATAGGCCCGTCTCATTGTAGGGTGCACACTGCACACTGTATTTATGTATGATTGTATGCCCAGGCGGCAGTGGGCTAGGCGCTAATGCAAACATGATGCGAAACGTTAAACGATTGGGATGCGCGAATACTGTGGATATATCTGCACTTTATACTCCCGTGATCACGCGTGAGTTGGGTCAAAGTTGAGTCAATCTGATTGAAAAGTTCAATGGGTAAACCTAATGGGATTATCACGATTTTAAACAGTAATTTTACTTGCCTTTAATAAATCATTGCAGAATAAATGAATTAAAATTAAGGATTTTAAACTATTGGTCACAAAAATAATATTTTCAAAATTTTGATTTTATTTTTATTCATTTTATTATGCTGTAAACATTTGATAATATCAACAGTGATAAGGTGCTCACAGCCTTAAAAAGCTTATAAAACAATAAATATTTATCACACCTATTCAACATAACTCGTTGTGATAATTTGAAAAGTTGAAAATATAATAAAAATATATTTTATTTATACAAAAATAATATTGAAATACAGACATTATTTTAATTGTCTCTTTTGGCTTGCAACAAATGTTGCTCAGCACACTGTACAGTAATTGTACACAGTCTATTGATATGCGAACATAGCAAGACTCAATCTAAATAAACATTGAGTAGATTTTAATTTTCGCGATCATCACTTGAAGACCCAATAAACAATGAACAGATTTGTTTAATTTCATGCAAGATATTGCGACAGATTTTAATTTAATTTAGTGATTTGATTTGCGATTGAAGGATTTAAAATTCATGAATTCTACAGCAGAAGATTAAAGAATTTCAAATTGGAGAAGTTGCAAATAATATGAATCTTGCTAGATTCGATTCATAGAACTCCAGAAATAAAATTTAAACAAAATTTGATTGTGGATTTATATTTCTGTTGCGATTAAGGAATTTATAGTCCCAGTAATTTTTACTTTTATTGTGCATACTTAAAATTTATCAATAAGTTCAACCAATGATCAGTTTTTGTTGTTTTTATTACATGTTTTTCAAATAACTGTCGACACACTGTAGACCATTAGTGAACGAAAGCAGTAAGCTGTTCAGTCTTTGTACTGGAAATGCGCTGCAACAGCCGATTAGGTGGAGGATGTTCGCATTGATCTCGGCCCACAGTGCAGTGGGTCGATGTCGATTATTCTGCTTGTTTGTCGTCTCAATGCAGCAATACATACGCATAGAGACTCTATATGTGTGTGTGCGTGTGTGTTTGTCTGTGTAACTGAACCCCGCACCCAAGCTAACGGTCCGTTGGCATCGGGTGGTTTTGGGGGTGGGGGCTTCGGACTGCTCTGGCTGCGCTGCTGCTGCTGCTTTTGCTGTTGCTGTTGCTGCCACTGAGAGGTGAGAGGAGACGCGCCTGGCGATGGCTGCAACTCGCTTCGGTGGTGGCAATTGTCGGCTGTGCGGACGGGAATACATACTCGGGAATGTGTATGCAAACCAGGCGAAAGCATTGGCCGAGCCAACGGCAGCAACAACAGCAGCAGCAGCAACGGCAACGGCAGCAGCAGCGGTGGCAACGGCAGCGGTAGCAGAGGCAGGAACGAACGAGCTAACGAACCGAACGCAGCACTCGACAGGATGTGGATAAAACGAGCCTGTGTGTGTGAGTGTGTCTCTATGCGTGTGTATGTATGTGTGTGTGTGTGTGCGTTCTCTTCTCCTATCTGCCTGTGTGTTGGAGCATAGAGAAACAAAGTGCAAACTGGTAGGCAAGTCTCTATGGCCCGGGATAGTCGATGCAAAGATACCCTCCCCAAAAATGTAGAAATAATTAAAACAAATTTAGATAAGGCAAATGAGCTGTAATTAAATTTAAGGTGTCATCACGAATTATAATTAGACAGGTTTTCGTTTTACGATACTTTTAAAAGTAATTAAATAGGGTATATAGGTAGCTAAGGAATATATTACACTGACCCTAGCTAGTTGCACTGTTGAAATCTCTTTAGATCATCAATTAGCAGTTAAATTACAGGTTTGTCTATTAATCTATCTATTAACTACTCCCAGCTTACAGTCTCAGACTTGACAAGCTTCTCTATTCTATTAGCGGGGGTCTATGGCAATGCATTTAGTAGTTGTTTGAGACTAAAGTTTTTATCTTAATAGATTTTGCTCGTAGCTTAGAATCTTACGATTGCAGTTTTCACTCTGTGATTTAAACTTTACAATCTCTATCTCTGTTTCTTCATATATGATACATCTATTTGTATGTTGCTTACTTCTTATTATAAAATCTACTATATGTTGTTTTCAGTATATCGTCTTTGGGTATATGATTTTTTATTATATATTCACGTGTTTCCTTATCCTCATCCCTCTTGATCTATAATAGTTTTCAGTATGTCATTTCTTGTACAGATTATTTAAATATGTATGTATGTATTCCTTACTTTACATGATGCAATTCTCAGTATATAATCATTAGCGCAATTCCTCAATATATATTCATATTCCTTATATCAGCGTTATACAAAATACCAATATTACTCTCTTTCTATGTAGGTACTCATTTCTATTTCTATATTTCTCACTTCTTATTATGTAATTAATTTAGTTTTATTATATCAAATTTAGCTCCGATTTTGTATTATATATTCAAATTCTTAACATCAATTTATGAAAATTTATCATAGTTTTCAATATAAAATATTTAACTTAAATTTATGCAAATCTATTATAGTTTCGTATCATATTTAGCTCACATTATTAATAAACATATTTAATTTCATATTCTCTATTTCACATAATGCAATTCCCAATAAACCATCATTAGCTAAATGTCTTACTATATATTCATATTCCCAACTTTTTGCTGCATAACACAATAGTACCCTATTCCTTAGTACTCAACAACCCCATATCTTTAGTCATTTCTTAAGAAACATAGCGTATAGAGTATGTCGTTATTATGGATAATAACAATCCGGGGTGGTCGGTCGCTCAGCAATGTCGGGTTGCTGTTGCTGCCTCCCTTCACCGCGCCTGATGAGGACGGCATAGTTTGCCAGCTTAGTTGCATTTGCGCTACTTGGGTTTCGCATATGCCGTCTCTCTGTGTGTCTCACTGAGTGTCTCTCTGTGTGTAGTGTGTGTGTGTGTGTGTCCCTTTATAGAACTGGATGACTTGAGCTCTGCGACTGATTCTTGTGCAGTTTCCCTGCACACACTCATGAATATGCTCGAAAGGCGCAGCAGGACGGCTTGGACAGGCAAAGGGCAGAGAGGGAGATGGTCCGAGTGGAGTGGCAGGCACTTGTCGTTGTTGTTGTCGTTCATCGTGTTCTTGTTGCTGTTGTTGCTGTTGTTGCTGTTACTGCTGCTGGTCCACTGGCGTCTTGCTGTCGTCGCCTACTTGAGCCAATATGCCAGCCATATGGATGCAATGTATCTTCACGTTTACCGTTACTTTATGCTGCCGCAATGCATATTTAGTCCAGGACAATGAAATTTCGGAATGTTACGCAAAGTTGCAGTTGCAGTTATCCTTTTGAAATTTTGATTTCCTGCAGTTAGTAATTGGGGAAACTGGAATTCAAACAGCATGCATAGTTTGTTGTGCAATTTGCATTTGTGAATTGCATTTTAAACAATAATTGAGAAATTAATTGTAATTATCCAAAGGAATTTAAAAATTCATTCTTGGTATTTTGCAAGGAAAGGTCTTCTTTCTATACGAGTAATAATCGTACAAAGACTATAGGTAACAAGACCTATAAAAGAATTTAGATCAATGCACTAGATTTCTAAAATTGCAACTGAAATAACTAATATAAATTATTGAACACTTTTCTGTTATTTTTATTTGAAATCTAATAAAGTAAAGCGAAATATATCGTTTTTTCCGGATTTTTAAAATTTATTTTTGAATTTTTCACCATATAAAATGAATTATTTTATTCTCCCACATAAATCATAGAATTAACAAGATTTAAGTCATTTCTGTTGATATCTAATAAAGAATATATAATATTGACCACTTTTCTGTTATTTTTAAAGTTTAAGTTGAAATCTAA
This sequence comes from Leucophenga varia, assembly GCA_018903435.1. NCBI lineage: Eukaryota > Metazoa > Arthropoda > Insecta > Diptera > Drosophilidae > Leucophenga > Leucophenga varia. The sequence goes on along the minus strand of JAEIFJ010002493.1, from coordinate 6,298 downwards.
TAAAGGAAAAAAAAAAGTATAATTAAAAACTGACATATTTTTTTTTCCAACATACGAGGGTCGTTTGATAAGTCCGTGACTTTTTTTATTTGCCGCGCACCTGCTCTAAATACAACACTGCTCCTGTCAGCAGTTATCGATTAACTGGTAGATGGCGCTGTCGACCACCTGAAGAATTAGCATGTGAAGCAATTTTTCGCTTCGTAATGCGTTCCCCTCTTCCCCCCTCCTTACTCTATCTAGTTCCGATTCTGCGGTCTGCACACGAACAGCTGATGATGCATATAAATACCGAGTGGGAGAACACGGGTAGATTGGAGAGAGAGGCGGAATATGCGAATGGGTTGTTGTTTTGCAAGGCGATGCCATGTGCACATGGGGCTTGGCGCCGAGGTGAGTGTGTGTCTGTGAGCGTGTGTGTGCCAGCTGGCGAGACAGCGGACAACCCAATAGAGAGAGAGAGAAAGAGGGAGAGAGACCTGCACAGAGTCTTGCAAAGGCCAAGTTCAGTATCTTAAACACATTTCACATTTGCGCCGCGCCGCCTATTGTTGTGGCCGAGTGCCGATGCCGCAGCGCGATTTGAAACAACAACAACAACAGCAACAGGACACCACCGACTCCAGCAACAACAACAAGATGTACAAGAAGAACTGGTGCAACAGCAACGCAGCGACGCCTACACTGATTCTAGGCCACACGCCCGACTCCGACTCTGACTCTGACTCCGCTTGCCATGTGACCCAATTCCGTTGGCCAAGGATGCGAAAGTGAAGCTCGCAACTCGGCGAAGCTGGCGATGGCAATGGCGTTGTCGATGTCGATGCATTTCCCTGTTAACCACACACACGCACTCCCACACTCACACATGTGCCAGCGTAGGACTGAGATTGTGCACAGAGTGCAAACTTGACGAATTTTCGTGGATGTTGTACGCGTGATTTGCTCCTGTTGGGTGAACTTGACGTTGTTGTCGCCTGCTTGGTGAACTTAGTGACGTTGTCGTGATAGACACGACAATGCTTTTCACAATTTATGCTGCGATCGATGGATAATAATCTACAGTTAATTGATCTTCATATTAATGCTTAGCAAATGCTTTGCCCTCACCTTTTGAAATTTGCGAGGTTGTTTTTGCCTGTTGAGTGGAATTTAAAACGATGTTGTTGAAGACACTACATTGCAGATCTACATACATATATACATTTACTCACCTATAATGAATTTAAAGCAATTTTCTGTTGATGCTTTGTGAATTTTGCGACGTTTTTGTCGCCTGCTTAATGAACTTTGCAACATTGTCATGTCTTTCAAACAGTGTACGAGATTTCGTGCTGCGATCGTCACTCACTCATCTCTAGCAAGTGATAACGTTGAGTAACATAAGTTTGTGAATTGAATACAGTATGAAAATTAATGAACGTAGGTATGTTTACCATATATGAGTGTGAGTATGTATGAATGTACATTGACGTACATATAAATAACTCTCAAGTTTATCTTATCACAAAAACTATTCAGTTATTTTCTATTGACAGTTACAGCCATCGTGCAAAAATGGGATGGGGGAGAAAAAGAGAGAGAGGGGGAGAGGGAGAGCCATACTTATACATACTTAACTTAATGCACACATCTACACATGTATTTATTTGCAAAATACTTAAATCTACCTGGCGATCAGCCCCAAAATTATGCACACTTTGCCAACGGACTTGTTGAATTAACTGACACTGTAGGGCATCATCATCAACAGCATTGTTGTTGTTGTAATATTCAGCGCCGCCCAGTGGAGACGATAAGCATGTGCGGCTCATAAAAACAACAAACAACGCAAGCGACAACAGAAAAAACAATAATAACAACAACAGCAGCAACAACAACAATAACAGGGCAGTCAGCAGTTCGTTGTCGCCGTTGTTTTCGTCCGGTTTTCGCAGTTGTTTCTCTTGCTGAGTCGCGAGAATTTCAACAACGATTTCTACACATGAACGTATGTAGTTTGTATATATGCATGTGTGTGTATATGCATTATGTACATGTAATCCGATGTGCAGGGTGCTCGTGATTCATGCTGGCCGCCCAAATGCGCCAATACATGGCCAGTTTGCGCCATAATTTAAGACAAATTTTACGTTATAGCGCGAAAATATTTAACGAAACGCCAACGAGACGCCGCCGTTGCGACGCGTCGCTGCCGCCGTCACACACTTACCCACACAACGCTGCAACTCAATTTCGTGCACACGAAAACGACTCACGCACACGAGAGACTCTTCAGTTGCGCTCACTCTCTTCGCTCTTAGCGAAGCAACGCGTCGCTGTCGCTGCGTTCGGCTCTGCGCTCTGAGCAAGCACGCGTACAGTACGGTACAGTACGGTTTGCTTTCGCTGTTGCTCATTCTGCTTCGGTTTGCTTTTTTGCTTTTGCTTGACGTCTTTGCTTTTCTGCTTTGCTCAATTCATGCTTTCGCTTTGTTTATCTGTGAAATAATAGAATATTGTTGTTGCAACTGAAATGATGATCCGTTTGAAAAGTACTCTAGTTGATGTTATTGATTTACTGAACTGAATCGATATTTGGCAACGTTTGCATAGGCAAGAGATGAGCTCGTGTCGTGAGTCACGTTGACAGAAAGAAAGAAGTGAATTTATTTACGTACAACTTAATAATAAATTACATATATAGAGGAAGAGGTTTATTAGTATTTATTGATTTACTGTATGAAATCAATAATTGGCAACGTTTGGTTGGGCAAAAGATGAGCTCGTGTCATGATATTGTAGCGATGGCAAAGGAAAAGAAACTGAATTTATACAAAATATGTTTATTTGTATATTACTGTTTATAATTTTATTTATAAAGAGGAATTCGCTATTTTCATTGACAAAATCAGATCGTGTCGTGATTGGATCATTTAGCAGAGAAAGGATTTAAATAACATCTTTGCTCTTAATCATTATTTAATTTGTATAATTTCTTTATTTCCATATTAGAACTAAATATGATACTGCCAATATTTGAATTTATGGAACCGGCTTAAGAACCTAGCTCAGCTTCAGCTCAAGCTCACACTGTCATCTCTAATCTTGATTGTTTAGGTTTTCTGATCAAGCATAAACAGTTCGCAAATAATTAAACATTTTTGCGTGATAAGGAAAGGTCCTATTTATAGCTGAGTTAGCCGTGATTCCATAGGGTAGCTGGGATACCTTTTCAATTCAAACGCCTAATTAGGAAAATAAATTAACCTCTGTCGTATCACCATTGATTTTACGACGCTCCATCGATAGCATATACTGAATCTTCGATTGCATAATCATTGCATTCGCAAGGGGCATGCTACGTAGCTGTGCCGCAACGCTGAGTCCAAAGAACGTGAACTCATCCTCACCCATGGACTGCACGATGCGGGTTTGCTCCAACTTCAATGGGGAGGAGCTTATGCTGGACACTGGGACAGCATCAGTCGGGGGAGGCTGCGTCTGTTGCTGTTGTTGTGGTGCGGATGGTGGAGGTTGCGGCGAGATTAGACGCAGCGGCGGTGCAGGCGTCAGAGTGGGCATCAGTGGCAGGGCGGAGTTGGGTATGACAACCTGTTGATTTGGCTCGAATTCGGTTTTTACCTCGGGCTCGCAAGGGAAGGGAAATACCTTGAGGCGCGGTAGCTTGATCTGTACACGCTTCAGAGGCATGGTAGCAACAACAGATGCCTCATCATCCGATTTCTAAAGTATTAGGAAGATATAATGCTCTGTGAGTGTACAAAATGCAATACCAACAATGCATGTCAAGTACCTTGTCCAGGAACTGTGCGAGAAAGCTGTGCAGCGGTGCAAACCAGGGAATCTTAGGTGTATATTTGGGATTTGTTCTGATCTTCTTCAGCTCCTGGTGATAACTGCTGCGCATGTTCTTGATCTTCGTTTTCACGCCAGGCAAAGTGAGAGGAGTCTCGCCAGCATCCGCTTCACAGTTCATGCCACGCTGAATACGCTTGTAGGCCGCATTGCGTGCACCCCACAGATAGGGTCGTCGGTTCCACAGACACGGCTCACGCCTGTAGAGCTCCACGAACTTGACGTTGCGCTCATCACTGAAACGGAACGGCAACCCCTGCGCACCATTGGCAGCCATGGGGCTGTGTGAGTGCGAGTGTGGGATAAGTGGAAGAGAGTAGGCGTGCGAGTGTGTGTGTGTATAAGAGAAAGAGAGAGCAACCGTTTGGCAACCGCTCGCTTGAAGAGTTTGCTGTGAACTGCGCTTCGACCTAGACGATTCTTGCTATTGCAGTTTGCTCTCGCAAACTGTCGCTTGGCGTTCGCGGTGTTCGGCTCGTATCATCGTGTTCGCCCGCTCGCTCGCTTTCTGCTTTCGACTGAAGCTTTCGCTTTGCTTTTTTGCTTGCTTTCGTTAAACGACTCGTGATTCAAACAGTGAAACATCGATGTTTCATATGTTAAAGCTCAGCAAGCATCAATGTCTCTGCACCTTCAGTTAAGGTCCTCAAAGGCCCGTAGCGACGGTTCCGCGGGTCCTGATGCAAAACTTCTTTATGGCCCCTATTGTAATTGCGTTGCTTTTCAATGAAGTATGTTTTTGGGTTATAAAACATTTCATAAATTCAAGAAACCTAATACCTTTCACCATTAACCTATTTCCCGATTTTATATTGACAAAACATAATTAGTTTTTGATAAATCTACAGATCTAAGATCTAATCAAAGAAAACCCCAATTAAGTTTATAAAAACGACTTTAAACATAAATAATCATTGCATTTTCCCTTTGCAAAGAATTAGTTGACACACTGTATACATACATACATATGTCAGGCCTCCAATTCTCGTTTAATAATTATTTTAATCCATTCAATCCACCTTTTAATATTATACCTCTCAATTATTAAAACCATTCCGATCCCACAATGTATATTGTAGTAAGGGGGCTCACGACACATACCAATTTATGGGCCTGGGTCGTCCGCATGGTGGGGACAACTGACCTATGTATCAATATATGCTGGTCAGAGACTGTTACTAAACTTAACTCTGTAGGTACACAAAACTGTTCCTACTCTGGTGGAGATTTCAGGCTTCCCCCCAATTCTCAGCAACGAATTTAGGATCGATTAACTTTTAAATAAAGGAATTATTCTTCATATGATACTTTAAAAATTTACCCATTTAAATATTGTTAATTATAATCTAGTTATATGTAGTATGTATAAATATGTAAATAAATATTGTAGAAGAAGTTGCAGCAAAGCTTTACCACACTGTGCAGTTCGTGGGGCAGGTCAACGTTGGAATTGGGAACTCAATCAGACAGCAGGAAACAGGAAATGAACCAATTCAGTTGTAGAAAAATATTTTAGACGCAGGGAATTAATTTAAGGAGCATACTTTGAAATTTCCCCCTAAAATTCTGAACTCGACTTATCGCTAGCAGGGCAAAGAATACAGAGAATTCTTTGCTGTTACCTAAGCGAAACGATTTCATGTGAACTCGAAAGGGACTCAATGCAGTTGCCAGCTTAGCACGAAGACTTCTTCCTTGGGCTGCCTGCTCAGGGGAACTTCAAGCAGCGCGTGACATCGTTATCCTTTGTTGCTGCCTCCTGCCTGCGCTCAACGACACAACGGCAACAATTGCAACGCCATTTTTGCCTCTATGCCTCGGTACGGTTCGTTTTTTCCATCGCTCTTTATATTTTTATGGCGGGAAACTGCAGCAGCAGAAGGCTCCGTCCGTCGCTTGTTTCGGTGGTAACTGGCCGTCAAATCTCAGCGCTCTTTAACCCTAAACGGGACACAGGACAAAGCAACCGTTACGTTTTTTTCTTCCCTGCCCTCACCCCTACGAGTCCTTTTTCCCTTGAATAAACACATTCTTATCGGATTGCATCGGCTTGCATAATATTTTGTTTGTATGTTTTGAACATTTTCTCCCAGATATTTTCTTTGTACAGAATTCAGCAATCCTTACGATTTATTTGATCTGAAGTTTAAAACTTTGTAGAATTCTCTCATATTGTTATCAAAGAAGCAAACTAGAAAGTTTTTGTTTCGTAGTACCGGAACTCTGTGCTCAGTAAGCTCATTTTAGTTTTACATTTTACAAAACAACCATATACAACGAGCCTATAATTTATTTTTTAAGTATATTTATTTTTTTGTCGTAGATTAAGATTGTAATTCCTATAACGCACATTGCGTGTTCATTTATGACGTCAGTGTTCTTTTGATTCAACCTTGTCATTCTTGTGATACGTGTCGCACAACAAAAGCTGGCTGCCATA
>JAEIFJ010002490.1:0-111179 GCA_018903435.1 Leucophenga varia | reverse complement strand
AAATCATACAGGTTTTGGAGCTTCGGGCAAGTTGCATTTATGTTTGATTTGATTTTGATAAATGTGTTGTAAGGGTTATGTGGAACTTATGTACAGCATTTGTGGACACATTAAAAAATTATGTAAAAGTTTTATAAATATAGAAAGTTCAAGTGATTTTGTGTGTCTGTTTGGTCAAATCGATCAGTCAGAATTCACGAATGTGCCTGTACTTTCGTAAAATGCTAGAAAAAAAAAAAAACAAGGAAGAACGCTGACGTCAGTGCGAACCGCAAGCTACCACTGTACCCAATCATACGAATTCCTTTAAGTTAGTGTGTCTATTGTGGCTACCATAAAACATTCGAGATGGGATTGGTCAACGACGAAACAACTTAAAAAGTGTCGGGCCTATGTGGGCGTACTTTGATATTGGATGATATCTAAAAGGTTTTTACTCAATTTGTAGTCAAAACATTACTAAAAATAACCATTTTCATATAAAAATTCAATGAGCGGAAATTTTACTAAATTTTTGATATTGAATGCCATAAAAAATGTTTTTAGTCAATTTGAAGTAAATACATTCCAAAAACAATGCCTATTTTTATACAAAAATTCGAAAAAGGGCGGTAAAGTTTATATGGGGGCTATACCTAAAAAGAGGGCGTGGCATCTTGTTTGGTACCTGGATGACAAAAGAAATGTTTTATTGGAGCGAATATATTCATAAATAATAGCAATTTTTATAAAGGAAATCAACAGGTAAAAAACAATAGAGTTTTTATGGGGGCTATAAACCTACAAATGGGCGTGGCACTCTCATTCTCGAACTTAACATAGTTCGTTGCTGAAAACACTAGATCAAATTTCCAAACAAGCAATATCTTTATATGTTCAACGAAAAAGATGCAAAAGAGAATAAAAATACAGACGGACAGACAGACGGACATGGCTAGATCGATTCGTCTCGTTGAGCTGATCAGGAATATATATACTGTATGGGGTCTACGAGGAAAACGAATATACCCTTCACACTATGGTATGGCGGGGTAAAAACAAAAATGTATTTATTTTCCAGGTTTCTACATTAAATCTACGATAATGTCTTATTTTCCCATGTAAAATACATGGAAAACTTCAGGGCTTTGCGGCACCATTAAATATTATCCGATTTAAAAAATGGAAAAGTACGGGTCTTCATATTTTTGATATAAAATAATCCTAGGGGGTAAGCGCATAAATTTGTTTTGGACCACCCTAATATATTTAAATATTTTTTAGTCATGGACTATTTTACGCCGATATTACGTTCAGAAATTGTGCCGTATCGACCATGACTTTTCGATCGAAACTCTTATAAATCTAAATCTCATTTCTCGTTAAGTGGAGCTATTAGTACCGCATCTGTTTGAGAAACCTTTCTATGATTAAAAGAATCATCGAGCCTTATTTTTTTCAGAATAACTATGGGATCACTCATGGGAAGTGTTTTCAGAAACAGAAGAAAGTAATGGACAATGTAATACACGAATCACATCATTACTAAAAGTGTCAATTTTGACTGTCCTTTTTGTGGGGATTTTTGTAGGGGCAACTTTTATGTAGACAGGCCACAGTCCTTTGTTCAACCTAAAACGTATATTCGCCGTGAAATAACCCTAATAAAAAGTTGTGGCAATAAATGACCATGGCACTTTGGGTTTGACTTGTGTGATGAGAAAAGCTTAAGTTTCGAATTTCTGGTAAATATCTCGTTTTCTCTTTGCTATTATTAATATTTTTTTGACATGACTTTCATATATTTGGTTTCAGAGAAATATGACAGCAAATAGACAAATGAATGGGCGGACAGACGGACATGCTGATGTGGTTGCATGGTTTCCTAAGCAACTGTAACTATACCAAACCATGTCAGCTAATATTTATTCGGAAAATCCAAAGAAAATTTAGTAATAAATCTCTTTCTCGCTTTCTCTCTATCTCTGTCAACAATAAATATCACTTTAATATAATTTCAAAAATCATCATTTTCCAGCATTTTGATCATATTTAATCCTTTTCTATGTTGCTAACGTTTAATTGCTCTGCCAAAAACCAATAAACCAAACAGATTTCCAACTTCATTAGTGCTACGAAAATCCAATGAATTTGACAGAATTGACAACTAGCACAATGCCGCCGCATAGCCACAACTAACATGGATAGCAATGCTGACATGCGACATGATGACAGGCAAGGATACATGCCATAATACATAGGATAGTGACACTAAATCGCAAATAATGAAGTTAATTTGGCAAATTGATGAATAAGGATGAAAAATAATAATAGTAATAATAATTTAGTAGCAATATTGAAAATATTAAAAGTATCAAAAAAAAATAAATCAAAATTTTCTGTCCAACTAAGAAACAATATTTTAATATTATAATTTGAAAAATGAGGAAATTAAAATGAGAATTTAATTGAAAATACAAACGGAAGTTCTATCAATCATAATGGATGCGCGCGACAGCGGCGGCCATTTTGTAGTGCTGACAAAAATTTTCAAAATGGAAGTTTTTTTTTTTTATTTATTTTACACAAATTTTATTTATGTTTGCTGTAACCGAAAGGACATTTTATGTAGCGTGACTGCAAAGAATACAACAAAGAGAAAAACAAGAAAACCAGGGAGTGACTGTTTCTTATCGGCTTTAATAAAGCGAATCAACGCAGTGCAAAACGTTGTGGCCAAAAAAATAAATAAAAAACTAGTAGAAACGTTAACTTCGGTGGAACCAAAGCTGAAATACCCGTTACACAGATTAGGTTAAAAAGGGCGACGCGAAACTTCGTGACGTCACCTAGGCCAGACACGCCAATTGTGATACCATACAATCACTCATTTATTTCTCCCTACTCAAACCAGCTACTGCATTAATCTTGACTACCAAGTAGGGTAAACCCTATTCTCCCAAGGGCTGGGCAGTGGCAGAGAAAATGATCTACTGTCTCCTTCTCTTCCTCGTTACTGCTGCAGAAGATGCTACCCTTAGTCGGACGGCATGTCTACCAATCTGACAATGTCCCATGAGAGCTCCAACCATCATGGATAGAGTCTGTCTATTATAGCGCATGAGTTGGGCTGCTCGTTTGATGTTGTATTCTGGCCAAGTAGGTTTCGAGGTATTTGGGATTTGTGGTCCCTGCTTGTCTGATTATTTCCTCTTTACTCGCAGCTTCAGAGAGGCCATGGGAACTCCTGTCGAACTCCTCTCTGGAGGAATAACGGAATTTGTACATTCTGTGACCAAACCTATCAGCTTCGCAATTACCAAATATTTCTTGGTGACTCGGAACCCATGTGAGGCAAATATCCCATTGCTCAGCCATCTTGTTGAGAGATGTGTGGCACTGGGAGGTAACCTGACTATCCGAGAAGATGTATACTACCTGAGTGGTGCCCTAGATAATGCATGGTTTCGTGTATAGCTATCATTTCAGCTATAGATATTTATGGCGTTGGTTTTATAATAGGGTAGGCCTCACCATTGTGCTCTTGTTGTGATAAAAATTTTGTACTTTCTACCAAATGTTGGGTATGATTTACAGTTGTCTGTGGCTGGTGGCGAGGGCACTAGAAGGTCAAGTATTCGTTACACAACACTTTTAATAGTTCACTAGGTGTTAAGATTAAATTTCACAATGAATTTGGTAAAATTTGTATGGAGGCTTTATGTTATATTAGCCCGATCCTTATCATATCGATAGTGTTCACTAAGGTGGACATTGGGATTGATTTTACCAAATTTTAATTTCGATTCATTCAGAAATAATAAATATTTTCATACAAAAATTTGAAAATTAGCGGTATATTTGAATGGGATCAATGCCGGAAAATGGTCGTGGCACCTTGATTCTGACTGACAAGGACTAAAAAAAGCTTAAGTTTAGAATTTCAGGTCAATATCTTAAAAACGTTCTGAGTAAAACGCATTGCAACAGACAGACGGACAGACCTACGGACATGGCTAAATCGATTCACCTCATTGAGCTGACCAATAATATATAAACTTTATGGGGTCTCCGATGCCCCGTTTAATGCGTTACAAACTTTCAGACAAACTGAATATACCCTTTAAACTATGTGTGGCGGGTATAAAAGAGAAGTAAATTTCATTTGGTCATTTCGTTGGTTTGTTTGTTGATGACGCTGCGTAACGCTGCCGCCTTAAGGCTTAACACATTACAAGTCATCACTATAGTGAGGCGACTCCGGCGATTCCAGATGGAGAAAATGTTTGTGGTTGTGTGTGACACAAATTTGAACGCTTGTTTTGCAGTCAAGTGGAAAAGTGATTAAATCAGCACGATTTTGTGGGTGTGTGCGATTTCTTTTTCCATTTTTTTTACTAAAACTATTTTTTCTTCTTCTTCTTCTTCTTACAATGTCCTGTAGTCCTGTTTCCTGTTTCGCGCTTTACTTATTCACTTACTTTGTGTGTGCTGTGTTGTGCGTGTCTTAAGCGTATTTCTGCTGTTGAAAATGACGACATCGCGTTTCACTTAGCACTGAGTGAACTAATCTAAATGGACTACTTCTTTGGTTATGGCTGTGTGTTGCGTTCTGTAAAACAGTAAAAAAATTTAAAAAAAAAAAAAAGGGTGTGACATGCCATAACAGTTTTGCGTGGCATTTAATTTTTAGAGCGAAGCTCGTGTGTGTCCTTTTATTTACTACTTTTCCTTTTTTTTTTTTTAGAACTAAGTAATACTCAATCAAAAGTTTTGCGATTATCGTTGCCTTCCACAGGATACAATTAGGAATGACATTCGTAATGTATTTGAATTGTTTGATTGCATTTGTCGCAGCAATTTCAAAAGTTCAAAGTAATTAAAAACGAAATTGAAACACACAAAAGTCAGTAACAATTTATTTAACTCCTAAATTAATTAATAGCACCTAATTTTCGTAAAAAATTAAAATGAATTCCAATAATAAAGAAATTGAAAAAAGAAAAGCAGGAAAGAACGCTGAAGTTGAGTATGCTCAACTGCAAAATACCCTATACCCAATCTTAATGTACCATAAGTTAAGTTTTTATCTTAAAAAATGGGATAAAATTGTAAAATTTTGTTGATCCAACCAATATTGGTATATTTCATAGGGACTATCATAGGCATAATGTATACTAAGTTTGAAGATACTAGAATAAGAAACAAAGAAGTTTTTACGCAAAATTCGAAAATATTGGGCTAGATATGTATGAGGGCTACCCCTTAATATGGGAGAAGTGCACACTTGACGGCTTAGGAGAGTTAAAGTTTCAAATATGGTAGCCCTATATCTTATAGTCTCCGAAATAATCTCTCTCTCATACGGCCGACAGTAGGACAGACGGACAGACATACAGACATACAGACGGACAGACATAGCTATATCGACTCGCCTTTCAATGCAGATCGAGATTATATATACTTTATAGGGTATCTCATGCTTCCTTCAACCTGCTACATACATTCGCACAAACTTATTATACCCTTTTGCCCTCTGGGTGCAGGGTTAGACCGTGTAAATTAAATAAAAACCTAAAAAAAAAAAAAAAAACTTTAACTTCATTAGAACCGAAGCTAAAATACATGTCATACACAACTTCAAATAACTTACCATATCATAATATCAGTTGCGTAAGAATTTTTTCTTAAAGGGAGAAGGTGGAGATCAATGGCCTAATAGAAACTAAGTTTAAAACTATATTGAAGCTTGCATAAAGAGATTATATTACAACTAATCTTATAGTTAAGTTTTTATGGGAACTATTTACTAAAGTGATCCGATCCTAATCAAATCTGTACCGTTTACATGAGTTGACATTATAAATGTTTCTATTCAATTTGGCTCAAATAGCTGATCAAGAATATATGGGTAATAATTTCAGCCTTAAAAGTCATTCTGACTTTGAAAATATGTAACCGAAAACTGTTTTCTTTGATTGTCGTGGTCTGAGTTCCTTCCAGATTGTCAAGCGGAATATTTTTTTTTCGTTTTGAGGCGAGAGCATCTATAATGTTCACTAATTGCTTTATTTGTAGGTATATTATTGTTTAATTTTTGAATAGTTTTATTGAATAGTTTTATACTTTTTAATGGAAGTTTTTTTTTTAAGTCCAAAGTTTACATTAATAAATCTATGCCATGACATTTTTTGATCAATATACTACATAAAATAAGTTCGTATCTGGCTCCTCTTCGCCCCTAATTGGCCCGGAGCCTTTCTGCAGGCTCAGTTGGGCTTCAGCCAAACGTATAATCGATAGGTTCTTCGCAGTATCTCTTCAATAATATTGGGTTCAATATCCGTGCCTACGACAAGCTAAGCAATTAGTTCGCCCTATCGTATATCTCAACCGTCACGACCTCATGTTGCTAACTGGCTACCTTACCGGTCATAATAGATTGAGTTATCATCTTAACAAAATAGGCTAGTCCCAGAGTCACAGTGTAGACTCTGCTTAGAGGACTAAGAAACTAGCACTCACATTCTCTGTGAATGTCTGGCTTTGGCCTGCTTCAGATTCACTCTGTTTAATCGCTATTTTATCACAACCGACCAAATCATAGTCTCCCCAACTAAGCATTCTCTCCTGCTTATTAAAGTGGCGGAGAGATTCTCTAACCATTTTTCATGCCGGGCTTGGGTAGACTCCTTTAAAGTCGCATTGCCTTTAGTCTCCAGTTTTCGGAGGGCCTACCATATTCCTATCGTACTCTGTCCTAACGATAGAAACGTGTCGTGACTGTCTTGAGTCTTGACTTTCGCTCTGACCACTTGCTTGTCTCGCGTCCTCAGCCCAGACACAACGTCAGGCTTTTATGGTCATGGTTTTAGTTATGGTTATGGTTAAGTTCGCGTCTGCTTTTTTGTTTGTAGGTCGCACTTTAAGCCAGCATCAAATCTGGCTTCTTGTAGAGTTTTATAGTACTCCTCATAATTCAATGGTTTCAAGAATAATTCCACAATGATCTTCCCACCAATTTTAGCTCACATATTGCTTAAAAATTCTATATTGTTGTGCCGTAGCTTTTTTTCCACTATTTAAAGTTGAAAAGTTTTCTCCTCTTGTAGAGAGCACAGCACTACAATTTTGCGGTTAACTCCTACTGGTACTTAGTAATTATCAAAAAGTAATGTCGATTTTATTTAGTGACAAGACTAGGGCTGTGTGATTGTTGAAAATAATCGATTGTAGATGATTGTAAAAAAAAAAAATGACTGTTGCTGATTAATCACGATTATCACAATGTATTTTTAGATAATTTTTTGATATTATTATATTTGATCATCTTGGTTTCAATTTAAAAAATGTAATAAGTGAAGACCATTTTTTTTGCTTCTCACTTTGAAAAGCTTTCTTATAACGTCTGCTAATCAGTTCCGAGACTTTTGTCCTCTATTAACTACTTCATTATTGAGAATTGATTAATCAATTATTAATTCTTGAACTAATCGATCAACTGATTATCCCAAATTAATCGATTGCTTCTCCAAGTGCCGGGTAAGCATGGTATAAGTAGCCCCAACAAAATTTAATATCAATAAGAGTTTGATATTAAATTTTAAAACGTCTTGATCTGAAAAATTTTTTACTTCAATTTGATCATTACGTAGGTCACTGAATCAAGCTCGAACTTTTATATAGGAGAACCGAATCATTAAATTAAGAAATTATAATAAAAAGATACTTTTAAAATATTAGATTTATGTCAGCTTATAAATACATTTTTATTTACACAATTGTAAATAATTTTGTTTTGTTTCACATTTCGTTTGTTGTCTAATGACAACGACGTCTGGGCGACATTTAACGCTACTAGACAACAACAAAAATGAAAAAAAAAAAAAAAAATCAAAAAGTAATGATTCTAATTTGAATTGCAAAAGATAAATACTATGCATACATAAGCTAAAATGATGATTTTTTCGGTAATTACATTGCAACAAAAATAACAAAAACAACAAAACAGATATCCCATCACTTGGTAGAAGGCAGAATAATTAGATTACATACAGTCTGTCCGTCTGTCTGTCTATTTTAATGTGTATGTGTCTTTTTAGCTGTCTTTCTTTGGCTACTTGACTCAAATCGTCAGACAGCGCGGCAGTCTATGCTGTACATTTTACAATTTCAATTAGTAGTTCACTGAGATACTTTATTTTTCTTTCATTTAAAAAAAGATACAAATTAAAAGCTAAACGCGAACTTGTCTGTTTTGACTGGCAGTCTTTGATGGAAGATTTCTTATGAAGTACATATTTTTATGGATTTGAAATACTTCAGAAAAAAATTCTAATAATAGAAAGCATTTTTATCATAATTCAATTTTTTTCTTTGGAACTATAAAAAATTGTTTCTGTTTCTTTGTTATAACGAGTATTGCTTAATATTTTTTTCTTTCTAACCTCACTTTTTTCACATTTTTCTGGTTTTGCCTAGTTTTGAAATTTATAATATGATTTTTAAGTTTCTTTCTAGAATTATTATTATTATTTTTTTTTTTAAGAAACACGAGTCTTACCGATTCCCATTTGGATGTGTTCCAAAATTCCGCAAGGTATTAAAAAACAAAAAGTTTTATATAATTCAAATAATTTATGTTGTTCGAGATTAATTTCTTCAAGATATATTATATATAAACAAATATTTACAAATTATAAAATACATTATATGCGAATTAATATTAAATAAAAAAAGTTTTCTTTAGTAGACGAAAATATAAAATCGTATATTTTTTTGTTTTAGTAATAAAAGTATGCTTTAGACATAATGGCACGATTATATAGGTATACTATATATATAGTAAAAAGCTACAATACATAATAAAAACCTTGGCAAATGAGTGTGGCCATAATAACTAAAAAAAAAAAAAAAAAATAAATGTGGCGGTTTCGATTTTTGTGACATTTTATTTATTAGAATCATAAAAAAATAGATTAGACTAGGAATGTAGCATTGTTTTGAAGTATGATGAAATAAACTTATAAAATTTTAGTGAATCATTTCAAAAAGAAAAAAAAAAATTATTAATTTTAAAGGATCATTTTGTATAAGATTTTTCCAATGTTTCTGTAAGTTCGTCGACCACAAAAATAATAATTATATTTTTAATATAATAAACTTTATTTCTAATCGCATCAAAAGCAAATTTTCACAACTATAAAATAAATTTTTAGTCAAAAGAACAAAAGAAATATTTGGCAGTATGACAAAAAAAAAAATATATATACTATATATATAACCAAAAAAATATATATATTTAATAAATTGTGTTAGGTACAAAGCAACGAAATCCAACTCGTGTATATCAAAATATAATAAAACAAAGGCAGTTTAATATATACATTATATGTAGACGAAGGTAGTTCAAATAGATTTTAGTAAAAATTCTTTTTAAAGTTTGAAACAATTTTTTAAAATATCTTTAAAAAACATCTAAGGCTGCGCTTAGACATACAAATATTTTGATCAAATTTTTAGGTTATTAATTTGAATTATATTTTTCTTTAAATATTTTGTTAAAATGTAGTCATTTATCGACGGAATATAACTGATTGCGAATTATAAATATGAAAATTTTATGAAATATATAATTCACATTGTAATTCAAATTATAATTCACATTAGAATTCACATACAGTTAAGGCATAATATTATATAAGAATTTACTCTCGATATTTTCAAAATGATTTGATTTTATTTTGTATTATTTTTGATTTTGAATTCGATTTTCAAATAAACATTTTCACTCATGCCTAAATTTAAAAATCAGAATATTAACTAGGCTGACAATCACTCGATTTGTAACCGATAACAGCTTTGCCATGTAAAATGCAAAGAACAGTTTTGAGAATGAATCATAGCTTTTGCGTTGGACGAAGCAATTTGAAATCGCAAGAATTTACTAAATCGTAAACCGCAAAATTTTTACGATTACGGGAGCATGACTGATAGTTTTATACCCGTTACACATAGTGTTTCGGAAAGTTTGTAACGCACGAAAGGAGAAGTCGTAGACTCCATAAACTGTATACATATATTCTTGATCAGCAGTGCTAGGGGGTGTATGATTGTTGAAAACAATATTTGTTGGTATAATTTTTTGATTTACATAATTATATTTTAATTATATTTCATAATCTTAGTCCAACTGAATAAAGTTGAAAAGTCACGTCCTTTTTTTTTTTTTTTTTTTTTTTGGGGCTACTCACCTGGATAAAGCTATCTTACCACGCTTGCTAATCAATGCCGAGACTGCCCTCTATCCTCTATTGATTAAATCATCAGTTGATTAATCAATTATTCATTCTTCAATAATAACAATTGATTAGTTGATTACACAAAATAATCAATTGTTCATTCGATAATCGATTAATCACACAGTCTTAAGCAGTGCTGCCGATTTGGCTTTTTGCTCTTTCGCACTCATGCATTGTAAGCTGTATAGAAAGTAAAAACAGTACACCATGCGAATGTGCGAAAGAGAAAAAAAAAACAAAATCGGCAGCTCTGTTTATCAGCCCTATTAGACGAGTCGATCTATACACGTCCGTCTGCCTGTCCGTCTGACCGTGCGTCTGCCTGTCTGTCTGTCTGTCTGTCCGTCTGTCTGTTGCGATGTGATTCATTCGCTCAGTTTTAACGATATTGAGCTGAAACTCAAAACATAAGCTTTTCTCAGTCCTAGGTAGTTTGTATGTTAAACTCAGAATTCAACGCCCATAGCCCCCATACAAAATTACCGACCATTTTCGAATTTTTGTATAAAAAAAGTATTATTTATGAATGTATTCACTTCAGATTGGGTTAAAACTTTTTTTTTATATAAACCAATATCAAAATCAAAGTATAACGCCCGTTTTTAGGCATAACCCCCATACAAACTTGCCACCCATTTTCGAATTTTTGTATGAAAATAGTTATTGTTTAGATACTATGGGTAAAAGCACATCTTGATATCATCTTATGTATACACCACCGATAAGATATGGAACAGGCCATTATAACGTATAGCCCTATAATAACTTACCTCTTATTTTCTGATATTTTCAAGAAAAGTATTAATATATCTGTATTGTCCGACTATTGATCCCCATCCATCTCATATCGAAGTTCTATCCAAGCTACTGATAATCATTCATATCTCCTTAAATATTCGTGTGATGGGTATCTAAGCATCGGATCCAACGACTTTTTCCTTCTTTTTTTCCTCTGATACATATACAAACTGATATTAGTGGTGAATGACCATTTCTGTGCTTAAGGAGAAAGCGTTGCAACTCATCTCATCCAAAAATTAAAAGTATCTCTGGAACGGAAAGGTCGTTTGTTGCTCTGTGATATTTTTAATGCATTTAATGCATATTTTTAGCATTAAATGTATTAAAAATATCTCAGAGTAACAAACGACCTGTGCATTTCGATTCCAAATCGTTTTTAGAAAAATTTCATAGTGCATACCACGCGGCATTATTTGTATAGTTGACTTCTAATTGACAGATTTGGTCAAGACGTAACTCAAAGTCCCTCGATAGTCTTGTGGTCCTTCTCTGCAAGGAGAACATCGACCTCTACCTTATCCAAAAACTATGAGGAGGCTTGAAAGTAACTTTGTATAAGCTGTACCACAGCCAGGTGAGTAAGCCTTGTGCCTGTGTTCTAATTCAATTATTTTTCTGTTCCCGAAGTTTGTAGTTCGGATCATACTGTTTGCAAGACATAATTAATTTTTTCGCGCTCGATTAGAATTACTAAAAATATACTTAGGGAATCTTTAATTACTATTTTGATAGTTACATAATTTAAATATGCAAACAGTTAATGTTCGGTAATTAAATTTAAATAAAACTTTCTCGTTGAATCGATTAACACGATTTTTCTATAAGTTTTGCTAATAAATTTAATAAAACGTGATTATATTATTGTACAATACAACGATTGTAGTTTACGTAATCACAGTTTAAGTTAGTCTGAGAGAGTGTTGTTGCATTCTGTTTTGCTTTAAAAAATGTATCTTTTACGTACTTAAATATAAACAATTCGTAATTATTTCTCTTACGTGTTTAATTAATTAATTAACTAATTTGTCTGTTGTACAATAAAAAAAAATTATTTAGCTTATGCAACTCAAAAAAAAAAAAGTGTTACGTTTATAATTTTTTTCTTTCATTGTACAATTAATTTAATTTTCACAAATAATTTATATTTTCTATTGTAATATAATTTAATTGATTTAGTAAACATTTCAGTGATTCATTTGTATCTCAAGTTGCTTTGGCTCGTTCCGAGGAAATAATGTTTTTGAGCTGAAATGTATTGGAAAAATTCAAACAATCTTTTAAATTGTCGAAAAAATCAATCGAAAGTGATTTCCAAAAATAAACTTCAAAACTATGCTACAGATGGTTTTCAAATTTTTTTTTTTTTTATAAACAATCTATTAAAATAAAATAAAATTCGATAAAAATTAAGTTCTCTAATTAAATAAAAAATAAATGATGTATCAAATTGTTTGTTTAAATAAAATTGTTGCATAAATATGAATGAATTGAAGGGAACTTGTTTCCAATTTTATCTTTTTTTAATAAATTATTCAGTAAGTTTGATTCATTTGAATATATTGAAACTGGTTTTAGTGCAGTTACCTGTTCGTATCTTGTTTATATTAGGTTCTGTAAGAATTGCAAGTAAAACATGTAATTCACTCAATTTAAAAAATTTATCTGTTTCGTAGATATTTTAATCTTGATCTTGATCAACTTTTGATATGATAATCTCTTCGCCAGATTTTGTTGATTACCATTTGTTTATTTGTATATCTGATCCCCAGTTAAGCTCTTCATCTTTTTTTTATGAATCCTGATGTTAATCAAAATATTAAGCAAAAACTTGAAGACCCACATATGCAAAATCAACAGACCTCTTTAATATCCGGCTTATCTCAGCCTTGTATAGATAGAAACTGTTGAATTTAATCTTTTTTTGTGTTTTTTTTTTTGATTATTTGATTAATTGATTATTTGATTATTTGATTATTTGATTATTTGATTATTTGATTATTTGATTATTTGATTATTTGATTATTTGATTATTTGATTATTTGATTATTTGATTATTTGATTATTTGATCATTTTATTATTATACTGTCATTTAAAATAACTGTGAACCAACTTTAATCTAAATTTCTCCAGCTACATACTACCACATTTTACCCCAATCCAACTCAAACAATTCCATTCACTTGCAACATGTTTGAAGCTACCCAATCACTTGAAACATGTTGTTTCTTGCGTACGACGAATCACTTTGTTTGAATTTTCAATTCAATTTCAGTCAACTTTAGTTCGTCGTGCAACGGACACGCGAACTGACTGTGAAAAAATTTAATACGGATGTAACGCTCGTCGTATCTAGAAATTCTGGGTTGGTAAAATTGTTCAATATAATTGAAGAAAAACGCGCGAATAAAAAAAAAAAACAAAAAAAAAACGTTTGGTGTGGGTGAAGAAAATCCACAATTCTCGTTGCGTTTTGGCTTTATTCGGTAAATTATACTTCATTGAGAAAATTATTGGCGCGCGCAATTTTCTTGAGGTTTTTCCCGCAGTAATCGAAACGTTGTCGTCGTCTTCGTTGAAGTCGAGTCATGCATTGAGCCGTATACTGAATTCAAAGAAATATGATTTAATGATTTGGATTATTTGTGGAACGATTATTTTGTGTTTTAAAGTGAATAAATACGCAAATATATTTGCCTCAAATTAGTATAACTAATTAATTAAGTGCAACTTTATGTAAACAAAATTAATGTAAAAGTGATTTAAATATTTTTTATTTAATAATTAAAAAAAAAAAAAAAAACCTAAATTACATTGAATTCAAATTGTGCATTAAAAAGTTACACGTGCTCACTTATAAAATTTCGGTAATAATTCCCTGAAAAAAATAAACCATTTCTTTAATTTATTACGTGCGCCATTTTTGCATCAATTATCCTTGCTATTCTAAACTCTCTCGCACTGCTTGGACTTTGCAAAAATAATAAAGGACATTATGAAAACATAAAAATAAAATAAATGGATAATAAGCATTTATAGCGCACGAAAGTGCTAATAAAAAGGATTTTGTGCTGCTTTATTGTGTACTCGATTTATTTATTTTTTTTTTATACAAAATTTTATTACCTGAAGCAGCGAACAAGCAAACTAAACAAAATTGCCGAAAAATGCGTTAATTAAATTTTTCGGTTTTTATATATTTGAGTGCCTTAAAAATTTGTTTACAACCATTTAAAATTTATTACTAAATACAATTCTAATTGGAATCGGCCCAAAGCAATAAAATGAATCCTTGATATAAAATTTTTATTTGTATATATTTTTACGTCGGACTTAGTTGCAGCTTAGCTTATTTTTTTCCTATATCGTATTTATGCAAACACTTAATAAATTGGTATTTAAATATAATCTTTTGCAAAAATCATTGTCAAAAAAAATTATGGAAATTGAGTAAAATTTTATTATAAAGTGCTTAAGTCGATTTTAAAATTTGCAAATATGTTTGCAGTGATAACTTGAAAAGCAATTAAAATTTTGAATAAATTTGAAAGTTTGAAAAAAGGAAGAACTTGAAATTCGGTAGAACCGAAACTCAAATACACGTCACACTTCAAATAATTAGGTGGTGGGTTTTATTCATTGGCTGGATACCAGCACCAATGGGACTCATAAGAATTGTTTCAACTTGTAAGCTTAAATTACAAAAACTAAAATTAAAAAAAAAAAAAGAAAAAAAACCCAACAAGTTCTAGGCGAGTTTGTTTAGTGGTTACATGATATAGTGGCCCGATCTTTATCAAATCTGTTTTTTTGTCCTAATATTTAGTTAAAAGCATGTTCCATAATTTTTCACAGATAACATAATGCGGCGGTAGTTGTTTAACTAAAATTGTATATGGCATACTGGTTCAGATAAATGATGTAGTTGTTGGTAGGAGACGCATAAGTTAAAGCCCAAGATCTTTAAAACTGACCGAATTTAATTTGTAGAAAGAAACAGACAGACAGACAGACAGACAGACATACATACAGACAAACGGACAGACATGCGCACATGCATAGAACGATTTGTCTTCTCGTGCTGATCAGTAATGCATATTGTTTATGGGGCTTATGATGCCTCCCCTCCACAAACTGATAATACTGTGTGACGGATATAAAAAAATGAACTGAAAAAAGTTATGAGCTGAGTTTTTTTTGAACTAATATTTATTTTTATATAAAACTAATCGAAATACCCGGCGTTGCTCGGGTGTTGCAAATAGTTCTATTCAAATGTTTTTGTAACACCAAACATATTTTCCCAGCGTCCTCTTTTCGAAACTTTCTCCGCTCCTTAATACCCAGTTTCTATATATCCTGTTCCCCAAGGGTAAAAAAGTACATTAAGTTTTGTAAATGTATGTAAGAAGCAAATGGAGACATGATAGACCCTGTAAAGTGCATATATATATTATAAAAATCATAACTCGAGAATGGCTGGACCGATTTTAGATCACAAAATTAACTAACCATCATCACTCCTCCCTGCACCTTCCCCTGTAATTTTATGGCAATTTTATGTTCATATTTTTAAATAATTTTTCCAAAGAAATATACTTTTCCTCGCTTCTATACGTCCAAGTACTAACAAGAAACACTACGGAACCCGAATTCACCGATTCGAATGAACAAAGCTTCCCATGTATTTTAAATACATATGTGTTTTAAGTGGGAAAAATATACTTTTTAGTAGAATTGATACAGAATCCTGGAAAATGAACATTTTTGTAATTAGATAACTCTGCTTCTCTTTGTTATATACCCTTTTCTTTATTTATTATACAGAGCTGAGCGCCTTTCATACATCAAAGTTTGAGCCTTTGCACATAAATAAAAATTCGTTTCCAATATTTTTTCAAGTTTAAAAGAAAAATCTTGATTCTCTCCGAGTCCGTGAGTCTAGCTTCCGTAATGTTTCATGTAAGTTGTGTTGCTTATACTGGGTCTCGCCCTTTATGTATATAAAAATGTTAAAATAATTCTATGTCCGCTATTTACATTGAAACCGTCCAACTGATGAGCCCCAAAACCGGTTACATTTGAAAGTAAACAATGCAAGTAAATCGAAATTCCACTAAAACAATGTCTAATGCCATTCGGTTCATTTAAGAAGGCGATTTTCTCATTTTTCCATATAAAAATATTTTACTTTTTTAACACAAACAAAAATAAAAATAAAAAACAGCTGATTTCAGCTTTCCCCAATATATTTTAGGTAAGATAAAAAAAAGTGGTATTTTTTAGTATGTTTTTAAGTTAGCCCCAGTCCATTTTGGTTGCACTGCAAACAAAAAAAGAAAGGCAAATAGTAAAAAAGCCATCAAAAAGAACTGAACTTGCACAAAGCACAGCAGATGCGAAACGGAAAAGAGCTGAAAGAACAGCCGAAACGCCCGTATAATGTAGTAGCATACGCCGGGTATCTGCTAGTTTTCTATAAAAAATTAATTTAAATCTTTATAAAGAAATTTGACAAAATATGACAGGAACATCTTATAATAAATAAGATTTAGCTTTCTTAAATAAAACTGAGACTAGGCACATCATATTTGGCATACTACATTGTTTAGGAAAATAAACTGAATCATTGTATTAGTCATTTAAATGGAAGCAAAACCTTTAAAACTTATAGCCGACTAATTCGTCAAATACGAATTCAACAAGAGCATTGAATAATTTTATTATTTATTCTGGAAATAATCGATAATTACGCAACTGTGACTAGGAATGTGTTGATACATTTAGTTATCAACGCATCCCTATCAGTGATTTTGTCACAAATATGTGAAAGCCATTTTAATATTAATATTAAATTTCCATAGATTTTCCACAACTGTTTTAAATAATGTAAAAATTTTTGAACGATTTCAAAGTAAATTCTGTAAATTTTAATAATAATTTATTTCTTAAACTCCGATTTAATCGAAGCACTCTGTTGCCACGGAGAATTTAAAGAGGCCAGTATTTTTCATTTCATTTGGAAACTTCAGACTGTGGGGTTCAGAGAGATCTATTAATTGTTATAAAAAAAACAACCAAATCATTCAAAATTGCCAAAACTCTTTTTAAAATTTCCAAAAGATTAGTAATATGTAGTACCTAATGAGTATACTTATATTTCTATCTCACTTCAACTTTCCGTTTATATGTCCGATCAAATTATACTCTCGCAACTACAAACTTTTCCCGAATTATTCAATTTCAAGCATCAGAAAAACTTTAAGCTTTAAATGCTCCATATAAAATCCAATAATTTCAACAAAATACTTCAATATTACAATTTACAAAAGAACGCTTTACAGCTACAAAATGCAAACTTGGTAAACCGTATTGAAACAAACAAATTCTTTGATAAAACATTTTTTTTACGAAAAGTTATTTCATTGTGCAAATTTTTTTGTGTTAAAGCAACTATTTGATGTAAATAGTAAATTCAATCTATGCTTTATGCTTTTATTTTTTGATGTAGATACATATGTATCTCAAAATACCTTTAAATTTTGAAATTTCCATGAAACACACAAAAAAAAAAAGAAACAAAATTTTTGTTGACAATTTTTCTTTATTTTTTTTTTTTTTTCTTTGAAATAGTTTTCCACATTTTTCTGTGAAATTTTGTAATAATAATTTGTCTATTTAAATTTGAATGCTGTTTAATGATGCAGGAAGCATTAAAAATAATACAATAAATAACTCATTTATCAAAGTGATGCCTTAATTTTAGTGATTTTCTTTTAAATTTTTTGGCAAACAATATTCTTTGTGTCTAAATAAATTACACTTCAAGTTCTTTTGGCAAAAAAGTAGCCACGCATCATATAGTTACTTCAAACACAACACACACAAACACTCAAAATATCTTTTGCAAAAGGTTGTTGTTGTAGAATTTCGCAATGCACTCGTATTGCCTTCAACTCTATGCAGCAGCAACATTCGAATCCTTCCACACTTGTCTTTCAAAGTTTTCAAGTAGTCGCAAGCAATCTGCTTGCTGTCAAAAACTAATATCGACATTACTTGAATGTTTTTTACTTAACATGAGACGAGACAAACACTTTGAGAGAGAGAGAGAATGAGAGAGGGACAAAGACGAGAGGTTGGTTTGAAGAATTTTAAAAGCGATTTTGTGGCATTTAAAAATCCAACGCTCTATGCAGTTTAATACACATTGCGGTAGGTTGAGATAGAGAAATTTTTTCTTCCTTCAAAATTATGTGGTGGTCCTCTTAGAGACATCTAATCTTTCTAGCGTGTAATTATTTCTATTAAAAACGAGTTATCTACTCAATTTAGAAATTAAGTAAAAACACATTTTTCTAGAGTTGTTTTTTAAATTGTTTGGCAACTTCTATATCGTAAAAGGCATTCCGAAAGACCCTCTCCTGAAAGAATATCATTTGTAGGGCATTTCCTATTGTATTTGTACCATGACAAGGTGCTTTCTGTATTGCTGGGACATTATATTGAGAGATCTGCTGGTCTTACAAATAAGAATTGAATATAAAATTTGATCAACATCGAATTAAGTGCTTTAAGACTTTCTGAGTCGATATACAAATGTTCTGGATTGGTCGTGTAGGTTTCTATCATGCTCATAGCGTTTTGGATTGTTAAGTTTCGATGCATCTTTAAAGTATATTCTATTAAAGCCACATATTCATTGGCAGTCTGAGTGCCATAAAAGCACTGCAAAGAACTGTTTCATCTGTTTTAGAAATGTTCTGATGGGCAAGGATGCCATTGACGCTCTCAGTATCTCTAGATTCCAAGCCATCGGGGCATTGATGGTACTACGGTAATAAGGATGGTCAGCCGTTCTTCACTGAATTTGTGGAAGAAAGTGGAGAAAAACTATAAACTGTAAAACATCTAAAACAATGAGCGTAAAACCTAACAAAAAAACTCTCGTAATAGCTGCTTTAGCTACAAACTAGAGACTATAGACTGCTAATAAGACTCCCAACCAACATTGGGAATTACAAGCCCATTGGTTACGTTAATCAACCTACGACACAACCTTGAATAAACTTAATCTTTTATAGTGCCTAAGAACCTCCCTTGCATATGTTTAATAAAATATTTTATCCTTCGAGCATAGAGTATACAATTAGCCAAAATTAGGCAAAAAAATCACTTTCCGTGATTTTTCTTAGTGATTTAAAAATCACAATGTTGCACTGCTACTGAAAGAAGTGATTTGCTTGTTCCTCAGTAAACATATTCAGTTATCGGCAATTTTGTGTATCGCTCTTCGCAACCAGTGACCCTGTTCAGTAATCGCTGTTTGTTTTTCGGGACTTGCGATTAAATCACTGTTTGCAGTCACTGCGATTTTCAAGTCGCAATAGCTTATCACACTGTGACTCAAATATCAGGCTTTTTGCCAACACTAATACAAATAGCCTAGAAGCTTCACGTTCAGCTTTGAGTTCACTTGGACCGGGCTTAAAATTTCCAGAGCATTTTCCAACTTGTCAATCAAAACGCTGGAAATATTTGGAATACAATAACACCTGGCCCTACCCTGCTCTTGTTTTTTATTGTAGAACTGGAAGCTGACTTCTGCATGATTTTTCCATTAATAGATAGCTTGAGAGATGAGTTATTCGTCTGCTTTTTCAAAGAGCTCGATTACTGGAATGCTCTTATGATTTGGTCAACGTGAAATTTGCTCTAAAAGATTCTTATGGGTTTAAACTAGAGCCCTGCATCGATTAACTCGAAAAACAGAAATAATCGAGTCTTGATTTACTTGAGCCGATGAGTCGAATAACCGAACTCTTCGATTTAGCTCATATATTTTACTCAAATAAACGAGTAATCTCTAAATCGTGTTTCAGTAGTTTCGGTTATCCGACCGAAGTTAACCGTTTGATTCGTTTATCCGATCTTTCGGATATGACTCGAGTTTTACTATTGTAATTTTAATGCATGCTAGCACTATAGCCCGAGTATTCGACTCGATTTGAGTTGAAGCTGACATACTCGAGAGTCGACTCGTACCGAATTTAAACGAGTCGAGTTGATCATTTACCTAGCAGTAGACTTGAGTTACTCGAATCGTTTTTTTCGAGTATCATTTTTAAACGTTTGCGGATAATTGTTCGGAGCTCTAGTTTTAATCGATTAAACTGAGTCAACGAATCATTTTTGAATATAAACAAAATGAAATTGAATTTTATAAAGAATCGAACATTCCATTTGAATAATATCAAATTTTTCTATTAAAAACTTTTTCAAAGTTCCTCGCTTACACACATAAAATGTAAAAGGGTTCAAGGTGTACAAAAGTGTCCTACTCGGTCTATAGGAATGCATGTGTTTATGTGTGTGTTTGTGTGTATCTGTGTTCATATTTCAGTTGTTTTGTTGTTGTTATTGCATTTCAATGCAGCAGTCATTACCCATTTCTACTGACATACAATCCCCAATTGTGGGTGCTTCTTACTTGTAAATAAATAGTTTAGTACTAGATTTCCTTTTTTGTTTTTTTTTTTTTTTGTTTCACTCTTTTTGGGCTACTTTCCTGTTCCTTCTGTTTGTATTTAGTACCTCGGTTTGTTCTGTTCTGTTCTGTTCGTGTTTTGTCGCACTGAACTGCACTGCACTGAACTCAACTCTTTGAAATCAATAAAATTTTTACACGAAGGCAGCTTGTAGGTGTTCAACGCAAAAACCTGAAGCTCAACAAATATTAAAATATGTCATTGCTTATAGAAAGTGTATGGAGCGTAGTGTTTTAGGTATGTAAGGTAACTAACCATATTTCTATATCAATGTGTGTGTGTGTGCAGTAGATAAGTAGATACATACAGCCATAGTCAAATGTTATTACACAACGAAATTTTTTTTTGCACACTCAACTTCCTTCCTTCTTCCTACTGTTGCTATTGATGTCAGACTATAATAAGATATGTCGTTGTAATCCTTGATCTATCCTGAATCGATCGATGTCTTATTGGAAAAGATAACGGTATATCGAACCGAGATTCAAGCGAATGAAGTAATGAGTAGCGGCCGTCAAAGTTATTACACACATTTTTTTCCGTCAAAGTAATTTCACAAAACTCAAACTTGAATATCTTGGTCTCTATTGAGATAGCAATGAAATCTTATAGTGTAGGTTGTAGGTCTCTTCGAGTAGAAGAAAACGGTATGCTTAGAATTTTCGGGGGACCCTTAGGGTCTGAATTTAGGGTCAATAAACAAATGTTCCCTGTTTTTTCACTTAAAGAGCAATATCTCTGTTAGTTACAAACCGATTTTAATATTTTAACATGTTTTAGAAAGAAAAAACTTTGCCCTTTTGAGGGCAATGACATTATTATGACATTTTTGATCATACCTCTGCGTATTTTCAAGACAAACGCAATTTTTACCATTTTTTTTCAAACCATTCAAGGTTATCGTTCTTTTGTTACACTTTTTTGTTTTAAAGCTATCTTTATGAGAAAGGTTTTCTTAAAGTACACAGAACTACGAGTAAAATGATTGTTTAATGAGAAAAGTCCGACAATAATTGACCAAGTTATTTAACTTTTTCTATGAACACATTTTCAAAATTATGCTTTCTAAGAATTCTAAGCATTTTCTTAAGAATTTAAAAAAAAAAAAAAATTAAAAAAAAAATTGTTAGAAAAAGTTAAATAACTTGGTCAATTATATATTGATATTGCTCTTTAAGTGAAAAAACAGGGAACATTTGTTTATTGACCCTAAATTCAGACCCTAAGGGTCCCCCGAAAATTCTAAGCATACCGTTTTCTTCTACTCGAAGAGACCTACAACCTACACTATAAGATTTCATTGCTATCTCAATAGAGACCAAGATATTCAAGTTTGAGTTTTGTGTAATTACTTTTGACGGAAAAAAATGTGTGTAATAACTTTTGACGGCCGCTACTCATTACTTCATTCGCTTGAATCTCGGTTCGATATACCGTTATCTTTTCCAATAAGACATCGATCGATTCAGGATAGATCAAGGATTACAACGACATATCTTATTATAGTCTGACATCAATAGCAACAGTAGGAAGAAGGAAGGAAGTTGAGTGTGCAAAAAAATTTCGTTGTGTAATAACATTTGACTATGGCTGTATTTATAAGTGTATCTATAAATGTGTTTTAGTGTTTCTGTAGTGAAATTATGTCAGCTAGTTTAGTTTCGTTTAGTCGAACTGCTGCAAACTGTGAAATTGAAGCATTAAGTGATTTTTGTGGCATGAACACTTTCAATTAATTACAAAAGTTGTTACTTACTACTTAGTCGTCTACATACTTAGTCAAGTTTGCTGGTTGATTGAAATGAGCACAAGATTAGAAGAGATACTCGTTCCATGAAATATGAAAAATTTTATATTTGTTGTTAATAAAGTAAGCCAAGTCATTAGTAAGTCATTAATTTTAATGTTGTTGTACAAGGTCAGTTTGGAAATCTTTAGACAGTTTTAAGAGTTTAGGTAGTTAGGTAGTATATCTTGATATTTATTCATTTCATTTCATTAAGCAATCTAATTATATTGATACTTTACGAAATATTTTAACCTTGATTGAAAGCATTTAATCGAGCTTATTATGTATCAAGATATACGAGATATAAGTTTACAAAGATGCTTTTGATACAAAGTATTTTTAATTAAAATTACATTAAGCCAAAGTGATGCTGATGATTTGCGTACATATTTCATTTTTTTTTTGTACCATTGAATGTGAATTTTACACTTTTGGATGGGATACACAATTCAGTTTTAAATAAACATTAAGTCTTCCGCCGAATAATAAAACTCGCAGCGCTTGACTATGCCAATGTCAATCTATAGCACGTACAGCTCGTTTTCCATACGCATACGAAAATCATTAACTACTCTGTTGAGTGCATAGATTCTTTAAGGAATCTATGTCTCGAACACATGACCATGGCAGAAGTGGATAAATCAGCCTTAGGATTTATCCGCTTTTGCCATGGTCCATACTTCTGCACCAAATAAGTGCTAGAAATCTAGATCGAACGATTCAAAAAACGAAAATTTCGCGTTTGATTAATTTTCACTTTTTTTTTATTCTGATCAAGAGTGTTCAGACATATCACATTTGAGAATGTTTACGTGTTGAAATACCTAAAGACATAGCACTGGTTCCAACTCTCTTTTTTATACCCTGTACCCAAAGGGTAAAAGGGTATATTAAGTTTGTGCGAATGTATGTAACAGGCAGAAGGAGGCAAGATAGACCCTATAAAGTATATATATTCTTGATCAGCATTGGAAGGGGAGTCGAACTAGCTATGTCTGTCTGTCCGTCCGTCCGTCCGTCCGTCTGTCATGCTGTCTGCCGTATGAAAACGATTATTTCGGAGACTATAAGAGGTACAGCTTTCAAAATTGAAACTTAGACTCTCCTAGGCCGTCAAGTGTGCACTTACAAACGGTTTTTCTCTAGACCCATTTTAAGGAGTACCCCCACACAAATCTACCCCAAAATTTTGGGTTTTTGCATAAAAACGTCATTGTTTTTTATTCTAGGAAGTTCAAACTTAGTATTAATTATGTCTATGATAGTCCCAATAAAATATCCCAATATGGGTAGGACCAACAAAATTTTAGGTATAGTCCCCATACAAATTTACCCCAAAATTTTGGGTTTTTACATAAAAACGTCATTGTTTTTTATTCTAGAAAATTTAAATTTAGTATAAATTATGTCTATGATAGTCCCAATAAAATATCAAAATATGGGTAGGACCAACCAAATTTTAGGTATAGCCCCCATACAAATTTATTCCAAAATTTTGGGTTTTTACATAAAAACGTCATTGTTTTTTATTCTAGAAAATTTAAATTTAGTATAAATTATGTCTATGATAGTCCCAATGAAATAGACCAATATGGGTAGGCCCAACAAAATTTTAGGTATAACCCCGTTCAAAGATATACCCGATTTTTTAAGTTTTTCTATGAAAATCCAATTCAATGAGGTATAGTAGTCAAATAGAACCTAACTAATGATACATTCAGATTGGGTACAGGGTATCTTGCAGTCGAGCATACTCGACTTCAGCGTTCTTTCTTGTTTCTATATATGCTGCTAATATGCAAATTCCAGCATGTCAACCTTACTAGCTACTTATGCTGCTGCTATTATGGCTTCAGATGTTTATTTTCTTTATCGGTCCGATAATTTGAGCAATCGTATACCGGGTTTTTAGTGCTTACGCAAAAGCAACTCTAGTGAAAACGTAAAAAAAAAAGGAGAAGCTATTTATTCCCTCTTCAATCAATATTAAAACTAGCATCTTCTTTAGGCCTAGTTTATGATATTTCGCATTTTTCTTGGCTAAAAGTTTTTTCAGTCTATTTGCGACTGTTGTTAAATGAAAATATAAAAGTCTAGAAGACTCCAAGTCCTCCTTATTTTTAATACCTTGTACCAAAGGAGTTAAAAGTATATTAAGTTTCTGCAAATGTTAGGTACAGGATATCTTGCAGTCGAGCATATGGGGCTTCAGCATTTTTTTCCTGTTTTTTTTAATTTTTTCGGCTATAAAAATTTGTGGAAAGATCGCAGAAACTTCACAAATTGTGTCTAAAGGCACTTGTGAGTGTCTGAAGGCACTTATGAGTGTCTGATGGCACTTATGTGTGTCTGAAGGCACTTATATGTGTCTGAAGGCACCTATGTGTGTCTGAAGGCACTAATGTGTGTCTGAAGGCACTTATGTGTGTCTGAAGACACTAATGTGTGTCTGAAGGCACTTATGTGTGTCTGAAGACACTTATGAGTATCTGATGGCACTTATGTGTGTCTGAAGGCACTTATGTGTGTCTGAAGGCACTTATGTGTGTCTGAAGGCACTTATGTGTGTCTGAAGGCACTTATGTGTGTCTGAAGGCACTTTTGTGTGCTCAAAATTAAAAGATACGTCATAAACATTTGTTTTTTTTTCATTATGTAAGAAAACACACCACTTAAGCATAATTCTTCCGCTTTATTCATGATAACTCTTTTACATTTTACAATAATAAAATGTTGTTGTCTGAAGTTCTTTTTCTTTTTTGTTACCTGTTGTTTTTCAACTATTTCCAATTATTCTGTATAAACAATAAAATCATTTAAAGTAAAAAATATTCTCTCTATCACATTCATTTGCTTGAAACCAAATTTGTATTTTTCAAAGATTTTTATTTAATTTAACCACAAAAAAAAATGTTTTTTGTAATTTTGCTAAACAAATTCGTTTACTGTTGAACAAGCTTCAATTAAGAAATAAACTTTGAACTTTTCTGCACCTAATTCAACCACACAATAAACAATTGCTCTACTAACGATCTTGTTAACAAACAATTTGTCGCATTTTAAATGTATCTATGTATCTTTCTATCTGTATCTATCTGTATGTGTGTGTGTATAACATTATATATAGTATAAAATTGCTGTCAACCAATAAATTGCCAACAGAATAAACATATAAAAGCAACACAGTCACCCGAATACAATATGAAGCTGCCTGCCTATATTTTAAAGCCAAAATAAAAAGCCTAAATTGAAAGCACTTACAAGTCAAGCAAAAAAATGAAAAAGGTTAAAAAAAAAGAGAAAGATATACGCCCAGCTGTTTTTAGCGCTACAACTACACAACTACAGCAAAAATACCAAAACGTTGTCCTTCTACTTGTACCTCGAACTCGAATATTGTTGTCCTTTTGCTTGTTCCGCATATTGTCGTGCTTGTCATTCTTCTTCTGCTGCCGCTGCTGCTGCATTATAACTTAACGCGACATTTTGTAGAATTGTTGAATTGTTGCCTGCCGAATGGTTACCATTTTCTATTTTTTTGGGGGGCTTATATCGCTTGGGTTTTGGATACTTTTATTTCATTTTTTTGTTGTTGTCAGTGTACGCCCACTGTTCACATGCCTATCAGTAACTCTTCCTTTTTTTTCTGTTAACATTTTTTTTTTCCTTTTTTTGGACAATGTTTGCGCTGGTTCATAGTTCTAGTCAATCCGATTAGTTTTCCTTTTTTTTTGTTATCGTTTTCTAAGCGAAAGCATTGAGCAGGGTCTGAGCGCTGCCAAGAGATAGATGAGACCCGCAGTTGTCAACAAATGGAAGTGTAGGCAATCTTTCAGCAAAATGTCCATTTTAAACAAAAAAAAACAAAAAAAGATAAAACTAAATTCAACTTTTGAACCCTTTTTTTTGTTTTATGTTTGCGCTTGTTTGCTTTCGTTTATATAGATACACTTCAAAGATAAGCATTATTAAGTTTATTTGAGAATTTTGTAACATTTCAAAAAAGTTGTTTGGTGTTTCAATTAAGTAATAAAAACTTGAAGATATTTATTTTTACACGGATTTTACTGAAAGAAAGCTTTTTTTATTAATCTTATAAGAGTAAAGTTACAGTACCAGAACACCCTCATGAGTTCTCATATGAGACTTTGGACAGAGTGGTAATTGGTTATGCACATGAATATATTTTGGCTTTTTCTTTAGATTTGGCAATGCTCTACAGCCTAAGCTCAACATAATTCGAATGACACTTTTGACTTGAATGCTGTTATTATATAAGAAAAGTGTATTCCAACTTGTTCTTATATAAAACAGCATCCAAGTCAAAGGTATCATTCGAATTATGGTAAGATTAGGCTGTATCAAATATTAAATAACTAAGACACTTTGTAGAAAAATCTTTTTCCATCATCTTGAGATTAAAAAAATCGTTCGATTGAAAAGAAACCTAAGAAAATATGCTATCTCAGTTTTATTTACTGCAGCAGCTTTTTTTTTAGTGCTCTGATAGACTACAAAACTTTTCCCCAAGGTTGTAAAACTACCAACTGCTGAGACAGAGACAACGAAGGACATGAGAAACCCGATAGACTTGCCAGATTTGATTCTTCAACACGCATGCTTGTACGCCCAGCTGCGTACATAGTTGGGTTACGGCCAAACACCTTATTGATAATTTCTAAGAAGAAACTATTTTCTATTTCTGAACTTATTATACCAACGTCTTTGGCAAGCTAAATAGTTAACTCGACCAATCTATCCCAAAAAATTATAAACTGCAGTCATCCAGAACTTTGTCTACTCAAGAATTATCTTCTTTAAAAATAGGCCAGTTCCAATAAACTGAAATAAGTTTGCATATTTTATGAAAATTTCTGGCTCTAACCAGATTCAGACAGACTCTCTTAGAAACTGTTTCCTAAGTAGTGCTATAACCAGAAAAACTTTAGCAAAAAAATTCTCAAGTTTATTAAAGAAGCAGACAGCAATTTTAGTGTTCGAACCTAAACATAATTTGGATTCAAGCAGAATAGACTTTATTAAGAGTCGAGTTGTCCTTTCTCCGGTTTTAAAAGTGCCAATCATTGGAAACTTAGGCGGCGTTTCCATTAGGCCGCGTTCCGCGTTAGCGTTAAAAACTCGACAAACTCGCGTTAAATCGTATACAATAGAGATAGGCAGTTAGGTATGGGAAAAAGTCGCGTTAATTTTGAACGCGACTTTCGATAACACGCGTTCAAACCGATTTCACACCGATTTCAAACCGATTTCTCTTATCGGTTCGAATAATTTGGCAATCGTAAGTTGCGCATACTTATGAAAACAGCTGACAAATTACCCGCAAAAAATAAACATTTACATAAAAGCTTCAGCTGCATATATTGAAATGACGGATTATCTTTTCATGCTCGTATTGGACAGCAGTTACTAAAGGAACAACACCTACATCCATTCGATATATTAAAAGTGTGCATTTCAAAAAAAAAAAAAAAATATTTTTTTAACCTGTACAATTTTTTTACTACATAACAAACAAAATCAGCTGTTTTAACTCGAACGCTAACGCTAAAACGCAATGGAAACACCGTTCCGCGTTTTTCGATAAATTGTTAACGCGATAACAAAACGCGGCTCAATGGAAATGCGGCATTATATTACTCTCTTTCTCTTCACTTTACCCAATTGCCACACTGGTCCAGTCACTACGTCAAGCTCATTGTTGCCCACTTTGGAATTACTTTTTTAGTAAATTGAACTCGATTTTCTTCTGGTTTTCCATTTTGAATTCAATAATTATTATAAAAACAATCAAAAGGAACACACTTTATTGACTGATTTTTTTTTATAAATTAAACAATTCTGATGATTTTTATATCTTGTTCCCAAAGGGACGGACATAGCTTATAAGGAAAATATGTTCAATATAGGGTCTGTCTAACCTCCTTTTGTCTGTTACATACATACGCTTAAACTTAATCCTTTCAGTCTCAATCCTTAATCCTTTCAATATTGAGTTTGTGCGAATGCATGTAACAGACAAAGAAGGCTAGATAGACCCTATATTGAACATATTTTCCTTATAAGCTAGGTCCGTCTGTCAGTCCACCTGTCCATATGTGTAAATTTTCGTCTGTCTGTCTTTCCGTCCGTCTGTCATGCTGTCTGCCGTATGAAAACAACTATCTCGGAGACTCAAACCCCATTTTAATGGGTACCGCCCATACAAATTTACCTTAGCAATTTTGGTTTTTGCATAAAATCGCCCTTGTTTCTTATTCTAGGAAGTCTAAATTTAGTATATGTTAAATTATGCCTAGGAAAGACACAATAAAATATCCCAATATGGGTAGGACCAAACAAATTTAAGGTATAGCCCCCCATACAAATATAACCCACTTTATAAGTTTTTATATGAAAATACAACACAATAATGTATGTTACTAATGTTGGACATAACTATTGGATACAGGGTATCGACTTCTGCGGTCTTTCTTGTTTTTATTGAAGTTTTTATTAAAAAATGTTGTTTAAGTTTTTTTCTTAGGTGTCTCAATTAGGTAGCCTTAATTGTTTTTGATTTTAGATGAATTTTTTTGAAAAAGTCTTACCTTCGGGTTTCATATATGCCATCGAACGACGAAAGTATGGGTGTAGCACATAAAAAACTTCAGCCTAACTGAATTAAACAAAAACTAAATATTTTTTATGCCAACTCCACGACGATTTTTTGAATGTTCAAGTTGAAGTTGAAATTGAAATGTTCATTTGATTTGTGCGCGCACAACGAAGTTTTACTAATTTTTAGTGTCGCAGTTTTTTTCAAATATTTTTTCTTTGTTTCGTGTTGAATTTAGGATAAATTAATCAAATTCTAGTTTTCTTTATTAGTTTGCACTGAAGGATATACCACCTACCTACCTAACCATGTAGCTATTACCTATTAAGCGTAGAAGTCTAAGATTAAAAACACGAAAGCTATGCGTGTTTTAGGCGCTGACGTGAGTTTTTGTGCTGACTTAGAAAAAAAAATACAAAAAATATTCATTTTTCATTTTGGCATTAATTTATATTTGAAATAAAATGAAAAGAAAAAGAAATATATTTAAGTAATAAAAAAAAAAAAAAAAAATTATATAAGCCAAAAACAATTTTTTGTTTTTTTTTGGTTTGTTTCAGCTAAACGTGTCGTATACGCAATGGATCCATTAGCCCCCGTCAAAAAATTAACAAACAGTAGGGGTGCTTTCGTGTATACGCTTTCTGTTTCTGTTTCTATTCTAACGTCCATTCACTCACTCAAACATTTCATCCATTTGTTAGGTTTATACGACGCCCAACTAGTTGTGCGTCATGCAAATGTTCCAAATTGAATACAGAAGAAAAAAAAATAGTTCGAAAAAACTGCCCAGCGCCTAGTTTCATTTTTGACATTTGCCAAAACTAAAACAAAAAAAAAAAAAAAAAATTAAAATTTTTTTTCTTCGTAAAAATATTGCGTTGCTCACATTCTTTGTTTTGTGACGATTAGTCAAATTGTATCTACAAAACGCACCTAGTTAGCTGCTAGATACAAATGTATCTACACATAATTTTTTGCTTGAGCAAATAGGCTTTTTAGCTATCTTTAAAATATTTTTATAAAATTTATATTCTTTTTAATCTTCACCTAGTATTCGGCTGTCTGGGCTAGTCAAAAAAGTGATTTGAATTTTTTTAAAATACATTTTAGTGTGATAGACATTTGAGTGCAAATAAATATTATTGTACGCATGCGAAAAGAATAAATAAACGCATTAAAATAAATAAATAAATAAATAAATAAAATGAACATAAATTAATTTCAATAAATGTTTACAATAAATACAGAAATTAACACAAAATTAATGCAAATAAATTATAGCAAATAATAATAAAATTGCTTAAATTATGAACTAAATAAATCTAATGAAGTGGCGAGTACGGCGAGTAAATAAAATTGTTGTCGAAATATTAGTTTAGGTCGAAAAAAGTTCAAACATAAAAAGAGCAAATGTTTATTTGAGATCGTGATTAGATTAAATAATAAATAAACATTTACTAGAATTCTTAGGAATTAATGATTACAAAGTTTGTTGCATTAAATTATGCGATTTGGTTAGACCGATAGCTATTTAATTTGTAACCGATAGCAGTGTTTGTCATGTGTATTGGAAAGAAACATTTTGGAAATGAAACATAAATTTTGTGACTGCCGAAACACGAATAATCTGAAACGATTACGGGAGCATGGCTTTTTGAAAAGATTTATTCAATAAATGCTTCACCGATTGGAAGAAATTTAATCAAAAATCTTCATACAGTAAAACGGAATAAAATTGACAAAAAGGCAATGTTTTGATAAACCAGTGTAGCTTTTTTGGTTTATTTTTTTTTGGCGAAATCAAAAAATAGATAGATACAAGTGACTATGGGACAGTCCCGACCAAAAAGCACATGAAGCGCCGTTTTTAACTCACATAATCTCGTAAATACGGTCTTATGCTCAGAGCTAGTACTGCCCGTGCAGCTTACGAAATAGCTAAGTTTTAGGTGACAGGTATTGGACAGTTCACTGAGTAACCGCATTCTGTGTGATCTGAGGTGCAAAAAAAAGTGCTCCAACGTTTCTGTTGCGTCCTCTTACTTGCAACTTCTACAATGCCTTTTGAATGGAATTCCTAATGTTCCCCGATGGGCCAATGTCCCGTTATGGTAGCTGTTAATCTAACGAGGGGTTTTCTAATACTTTGTTTAAGCGTTTTGCGTCTAACCTGGGACAAATCGTTCTAGCTTTTCTGCAGCTGTCCAGATTTGACCATTTATTAGGGGTCAAGTTGGCGAAAAGATTGTTAATGGCAGAGATTACTGCACCAATTGGAGTCACTACCCGAATCGGTCCGGGGACGCTAGCTGATCCCTCCCTGGCCAGTAGGTCTGCATGTTTGTTTCCGGGAACATCAGAGCAAGCCATACATTCGATAATACTCTTTACACAAGTACCACAGATACATTTTTCAGACATACATTTTATCAAGCTACGTTCATCCGTCCGTTTTAAATACACTGAAAAGTAAGATTTTTGCCTAGACGAGAGAATGCAAAAAGAGAGGAGAATTTTTCGAGCCCTTACTTTTTTAAGGTTCTTGTTGTATGAAAAAAAGGTCCGTGATTCATTCTTTTCATTCTGCAGATTTCTTTTCATATTTCATTAGGATCGGCTTAGCTATGTAATCTATTTATTCTAGATCTTTCACTAGAAAATGTAATGTATTTCGGTGCATTAAGCTTAAAATTTCACTTCATTCTTCGATCGGTACCGTCTTGCAAATAGAGCCGAAAGTATGCTTACAAAACCATTTATAAGAACTCAAAAGATAGTATCGAAATTTTGAATGTATCGTACCATTGACCCTCACCAACGTTCTATGCGAAAGATTATTTACGTCACTGATGATCATACTTAAGCAATTTAAAATTTTGTGACGAGTATTTGAGCTTCGGTTTTGAAGAAGATACAGTTTATTATTACTATATGCAATACAATTAGCAAATTCGAATTTTTTCTATAGAATTTTATTTCTAGACTTTTTGGAAGCTTTTTCACAACAATGTGTGAATACTTTCTTTAAAACAATTTAAATTTGTGCTAATGTTATTTTGTATGAAACGAACCAACAAAAAAAAGTTACTAGATTACACAACTCAGTAGATACACAATATAGCTGCAGATATAAAATTTTTTAATGTATCTACAAAGTACATAAATAAAGTAAATTGAACATTCAATCAGATTTCATTTGAATTTGAATTTACCACGCAGAAAAAAAAAATGTTTAGGAATCTAAATGAAAACAAACAAAAAATGTGCTTTTAGTATTGCAAAGCGAAATAAAGAAAATAAACAAATGAAGACGTATTCGATAAATAAACTTTAAAAGTTTTTGTATAAAGCAAGCCAAAATGCATTGTAAACAAATTTTTCAAGGCATAAAATGTGCATTAATGAAAAAAAAAAAAGAAAAATAGTGATTTTGTTTATAAAAATTTTCAAAAAAGTTAATAAAATTTTAAATATGATTTTCATTTTATTAGGAAAAAGATAAAGTATCTGAAAACTGATTAAATAAAAATATAAAAAAAAACTCATAAAAATGCAACAATCGCCTTGCGCCTGGTATTTACCTTGGGGTGTGCCAACAGCGCAACCAAAAATGATCTCAATGCCGGCAGCATTTCCGGATAAAAGTGCAGCATTAGCGGCCGCAACTTATGCGCCACTTCAAGTGCAACCACAACAACAACAACAACATCAACAGACACAAGCACAACAAACAACACATCATCAGACACATCAAAGCCAGTCACAAGAACAACATCAGCAGCAACAACAACATTCACCTACAACTGCTGCAGCACCGCCACAAAATTTTCAACATCCAGCATTGCATCCAAGCGCTGCAACTCTTGCTGCCTATAATTATTCCCAATTGAGCAATTCGCTGTCTCGAATCTACAAAGTTATGGTGGCGCCCTACATCCTGCACATCATGCACATCAGACACAACAATTGTTGCATCCAGCTGATGCAGCGGCAGCAGCAGCTGCAGCAGCAGGCATGTATACACCACTTTCATTGAGTACATATCTACAAGCAGCAGCAGCAGCGGCAGCGGCAGCAGCAGCTGCTTCTGGGACAACAAATCCTCTCAATGGACATACACTTTTAACACCAAGTGCCGGCGCGCAAGTGCCTCATCATCTGCAACAACAGCATCATCATCATCAGCAACAACAGCAGCAACAAAACGGTACTCATGCAACAGCGGCTACACACGTTACTAGTCCGGCAGCAGCAACAACACTTTTGCAACAATTGAGCTGTGGCGTACCGGCATCAATTTCATCGCAATTTAATACACATGCCCATCATATACAACATTCTAATCCTCACCAGCAGCACCAGCAACAACAACAACATCATTATACACACCAGCAACAGCATCACCAACAACAGCTACAGTTGCAACAATCGATTAATCTCAATTTGGGAATTATGGCATTGGGAAATCAACTACATCATGGCGCTGCCACAAATGGTCTAAGCGCAGCAGCTGCTGCTGCCGCACATGCTGCCGCTGCAGCTGCCTCAGCAGCTGGTATTAAAGTGCAATCGAATCTATTGACTACAAAGAAGGTATGTAGAGATACTTTTTGTATTTAAGATACTTTTTATTTAAGATATATTTTATTTGAGTTACTTTTTATACAAAAGATATTTATAAAAAAAAAGACTTTTTATTTGAGTTATATTTTATACAATATATTTTTTTTTTTTCGTTTAAGATACTTGTTATTCGAAAAATATTTTTAATCGAGATACTTTTTGAGATACTTTTTGGAGATACTTTTTGAAGATACTTTTTTGAGATACTTTTTTGAGATACTTATTTTCAAAAGATACTTTTCATAAAAATTTAATTTATTGGAAATATATTTGTTTTAAGGTTTTTCAATCTACTTTGTATCCAAAAGATATTTTTGATTTGAGATATTTTTAATTCGAAAGATATTTATAATTTAAAATACTTTTTATGCACTTTCAAGATACTTTTTCCTTTATATTCCATCATTTTTAGTACTAATTGTGCAGATTACATAAAACTATTGAAATATTTCCCAAAAACCATTCCCTTAATTTACTTAAACTCAACTGCCTTACGAATTGCATACACATCGATTTTCGTAGAAGCTTACAACATATCTAAGTCCATATAATCATGTTCAATTAACAATTACACACCTCATCACGAAAGTTAAATTAAATAAAGACAAATCAGCAGACAGGCAGACGGACGGACGGATTGTTGGCAAAGTGCTATTTTAACGCTTAATCACAGCTTAACAAGTGATTGGGCGGATGTTTTTTCTAAAGATTTATACTGCTTGTATGCTTAGTAACTCAACCGCAAAATAAAAACTAAAAAAAACTAAATAAATAAAAACAATCAAAACGTACAACAATAAAGCGAATGAGAAACCATTAATTTGAAAACTTTATTTGCAACTCGATTTGATGCCAGCTGTTGTGCTTGCCTGTCTGTCTGCCTGCCTGACTTGTGTATTCTTCAGCATCGATGTTGTTGATGATGATATTTTTTTTATTTTTATATATTTTTTTTTTTTTGTTGGCAATCAGACAATTTTTTAAGAGTGAGGAGAGGTTAGTCCTCCATTGTAAACGTTTGCGACAACTGTTGACAGTTGACCTTGTCGATTTCACATTACGCTGCGCACGATTGCAATTGGTATACAAACAGAGTATCTGATAGATACTCATAATAGTTGGACACACATATAATAAAAATAAATAAATAAATAGCCTTAGAGTTTGAAGTGATGTCATGCAATAACATCTTACAGCAACTTATTTTAAGTATGCTTTATAATATTGTAAAATTCTATTGGAAAATTCTTTAATTAGCATAATTTACTTACCTACCAGTAGTAGTTGCGGCTTTGATTGTTTAATGTTAATTTATTGGTAAATAAATAATAATTGAAATGTAGTAAGTAATTTTTATGTTTATAAATTAAAGCTTCCTAGCCATTTTATAAAACTTGATTAATTACACATCTCACATGGCATGCTTCTCTTATTGGCATGCTAGCTGATGTAGGCTGATTTATTGAAGCTTGAAAAACATTCTAGATCTAATATCTTCTCAAAAAGAATTAATTTTATTATTACTCAGGAAAGCTACTAGTCAAAAAATGACAAAACTTTTCTTGCGAAATTGACCTATGTTCTTTCGATTTTTTTTTGCTAGAGTTTTAATAAAATTTTAACTAAACTTTACATCAAATTTTCTCTCGCTAAGAACGAAAGAATGTTTATTTTAGTAGAATCATCTCTAAAGTTTTTTAAATCGAAGATGTAGCTGAGTAGAAAGCATAATAAGCGTCACAATAAGCGTTCAGAAGCCGTTTTGATACTACACTTCTCAGTTAGGACCTGTATACAAACAGGATTGGTCAAGGGTAACCAACGTCAAACTGTACAATAAGTGGTTTCCATATTGCATTCCTTTGTTTAGTTTGGTAACGAAAGCATCAGTGTAGCCAACTTCCGAAGTATTTTAGTCTACTTGACGTAAGTGTTGAGCAATGACCAACATGTAATGTAAAGTTTTGGTAATATCAGAGAATATTTAGAGGTGTTGACTATATCTGAAAATTTTCTTTGTCTTCATTAATATGCCGAACCCTATTGTGAATACACAAAGAAAGTTGTCTAATGTTTTTCGTGTATCCTCTTTCTTATAGCTTCTGCAGAATCTGTAGAACAGAATTTCTAGTTAGGTCACAGAGACCCCGTTTCGTATGGATAAAAGTAGTTTATTACAGGCTATTTATCTCACAAGGTCTCTGCTTAAGTTTTGCAGTAGTAATCTGTTATATTTGGGTTCGTAGGTTTGCTAAATAAGTTTAGCTTTTCTACAACTGAGCACATTGAACTTGAAGCGTTGAAACCAAACATCAATAAAATTGAAAAAATTTTCAAAAAAAAAAAAAAAAAAAAAAATATGTGTGCACTAAAAATACACACAGATAGGATCTGATATCTATATATATATATATAAAAACTCTTTCACCTGACCGACTGATTTTAGGCGATCGGCCTACAGGCCAAACGGCTAAAGATAGAAAGGTGAAATTTTTACTGTTCATATATATCATTGAGAAGTAGCACTAAGGCGGAATTTTTGGAAAATTTTGACCGGGGCCTAACGGTGGCCTTAATACCGGAAAGCCATATGAATAAACGTAGACACTGGAAACTGGGCGCATTTGAAAGATGGTTAAAGCATGTTCAAGGGATTTCCGAAATTTGAACCTGGGACGGTTGATACAAATTCTGGGACCCATTGGTGGACCCGAAATAGATTTTTTGACCAATTTATATTTAGTCGAAGGTAGAATCAAAAAAAAAACAAACA
Organism: Leucophenga varia; assembly: GCA_018903435.1. Lineage (NCBI taxonomy): Eukaryota > Metazoa > Arthropoda > Insecta > Diptera > Drosophilidae > Leucophenga > Leucophenga varia. Next base: position 74,748 of record JAEIFJ010002490.1, on the reverse strand, counting down.
ATAAAACAAACGCGAGCAAAGCCGCGGGTACATGCAAGTTTTATATATATTGTTCGAAAGTCTAAACTGGTTAAAAAATAAATTTCGATTCGTAGTTGACTGAATTATTTCCACATAATTAAAAAAAGGAGAACATGAAGGAGTATTTTAACAATTTTTGGCGAAAAAAATCACTTTCGGTAAACATGTTCAGTTATCTTCGGTTTTGTGCATCGCACTTCGCGAACAGTGAAACTGTACATTTATCAGTGAATGGTGCTTTTATCACTCTTCGCGAATCGTTCATATTCGCTTGAACCCCGAACCTGTACAAATTTGTTGGTGCATTTGCCAGTCAATAAAAACATGCAATTCACTGAAAGCGCTGTCCATTGAAATGATGAATAGTGAAAGCGCAATTGCAACAAAAATATTAATATGGCACGAAGTGATTTGTGACCTTTTTTTATACAAAAAAAGTAAAACAAACGGCAGAATGCAAAATGTTTTCCGTGAAATTGTCGTTCACAACAAGTGTGACTAACTTGCAAAAAAAAGCAACCAAGATCACTGTTCAGTAATCGCTGATTGTTTTTTCGCGAACTGCGATTTAATCACTGTTTGCAGTCACTGCAATTTTCAAGTCGCATTCGCTAAAGACTCTGCAACTCAAAAAATCAAACGTTTTGCCAACACTAGATATGATTCTTTTTTTTCCTACTGAAAAAGTACTAATAGAATCAGGTGTCTCAAAATCAGTGTTGAACAGTGTTTAAAAAAATCAAATTGCCATAACCAAAACAGTGTTTACCACAGGAGACACATGCCATAATACATATATGCCATGCGCACCTAATAAAAATTTTCGCATCTTCAAAGTCAAATTGTCACAGTTCGTGTATCTGTGAACAATTGGCAAATAGCCAATCCGCACCTGCAACCAATGAAACATAAAAAGTGACAGATTTGTACCAAATTAATTCGCAACTGATGCATGAATTCAATTTTTCAACCAAAAAAAAATATTATTATAACACTCAAAAACTGACAAATTAACAATATTTCAAATTAATTGCATTAATAAAAAAAAGAGTGACATAAAGAGAAAAAAATTATAACAGACTTAAGAAATCAAAAATTAAAAAAAAATACAATAAATGATTATAATATATGAAACAATAAAAAATAAAAAACGCTTCAGTTGTGTTGGCGCAATTATTTGCTTTGTTAATTTTTAATTGCTTAACAATTTCAGAAAACAAAACAGAAAAAAAATTATTTAATAACAATATAAATGTTTAAGTAATCCGGTCGAGTGAAGTTATAGTACGCATTTATTACTTCGAAACATAAACCTTGACCAACTGCACACTTTATAAGCACGCCAACAACGAAATCAAATAAAATATAGATAAAAATTGTATTTTAAATATCCAAGATATGTGCTCATAGTTTGCTATTAAATCATTTTTCAGTCAAAAATTTATCTACTAAGAAAACTTCATTTCGAAAGTCATCGTTGCAATGTACGCTTCGATGCACAACAGTGCTAAAAGTTTTTTAATTGAAAAAATTAAATAATCATAAAAAAAAAAAAAAAAAAAAACAAAATTATTATTAAAAAAACATTCAGAATAAATTTCATAAGAATAAAAAAAATTTTATTGCAACATAAATTCAAGATAAAGAAAAAAATATAAAAAAAATTTATTTTTAAAAACTAATCAGCAGCTTGAGTAGCGCGCAATGAGTAATCAACGATTTAAATTGTTTCAAAGTACAGTAAAACATAGTAAACGTGTACATAAATGCGTTATTTCGTAATGCAACACATTCGATAATTGCTGTCGTTTTATATGTGCAACTGTCATAATTTCGAGAAAAAACAAATTACAAAATGCATTCACTACCCACTCTCACGTTGAGTTAAAAAAAAAAAAAAAATAAGTTGTAATACAGCATTCCGTCTGTCTGCAAAACTTACTGACCAAACGATTGATTGGCTGACTAACCAGACTAAACTGTCAGCATTTTCTCGTTGTTGGGTTGGCTTGCATCAATCATCACATCAATGCGGTTTGGGGATTGCCCCATAGCTGCTGCTGCTACTGCTGCTGCCTCTGTTAATGTTGACTCTGACGCATTTCACTGTGAATAAATTCGTGATAAAATTGTAATAAAATAAATCGCTTTCTTTGGAATTTTTTTACATTATTGCATTTAGAGCGTTTGTTTTTTAAATTATTATTTTTTTAACATTTTTTATTGACAAAAACCTTTACGAAGCGAAGCTGTTTTATTGATTATTTAAACAATTTATTGTTTAAATTCGTTTTTTTTTGCATTTGCATTTTTACTGTCGTTTAAAAGTAGCTTTTCTTTTGATGTGAAAAAGAATAAACTGCGTTGTATAATAAAATCAAAGTATTAAAAAATAAGTACAATTTAAAAAAAAAAAAACAATATTACTCACGTCCATTTTTCAATCTTGAGTTAAGCACTCACTGGAAGTTTAATAGATGAAGTAACTGCCAGTAAGTACTTAAATGGCCCTAAGCGAAGTATTTGTGTGCTCAAGAATACATAAAGATATTTAGAAATTTTATAGCTCATTTCCACTGGCACGCGTTCGCGTTAGCGTTCATAACTAGACAAACTTGCGTTAAATCCGGCAGTTAGGTATGGGAAAAAGTTGCGTTCACTGTAAACGCCAGTTTCGATAACACTGATTTCTCTTATCGGTTCGATTAATTTGGCAATCGTATGTTGCCCATATATATGGAAAACAACTGACAAAGTAACCGCAAAAATTAAACATTTACCCAGACGCTTCAGCTGCATATATCCAAACGTAATGGGAACACCGTTCTACGATTTTCGATAAATTGTTAACGCGATAACAAAACGCGGGCCAGTGAAAATGTGCTATAGGATTGATAAAAGATGGTTAAGGGGAAAGCGTTATTTCCGATGGAAAATATCTTTAAAAAATAGAGAATAGATAGTTAGTTATAATGAGTTGTCTTGCTCAGAGCCTGATCAAAGCCATTTACAGTTAATGATTGTGAAAGAAAAACACTTCTTGTTCCTTGTAAATTTTTATAGATTATTCTACGGGTGCGGTTACGTCAGTTCTATAAATTCTCTCTTGCGTTTATGAAAATCACATAATATCGTTTCAAACACATAGTATAACCTTTTTGTGTCAATTTACCATGCTAGGTACTTCGAAAGATTTTATGTAATTTCTATAGATCGTGTTAGGTCCATTATATCAATGTTCAGTTATTATGGAAATGTAATTATTCCTTTAGAAAAAATTATTTAACAATTCCATAAAATTCCAATTCCAATTAAATAGTCGATCTGTCCGTCAATTGAACAGTTCGTAAACGTCCGCTCATATTTCCAACTTCATGTCCATGTGTCCCTTGTATCATTTTTTTGTCATAAATAATATTACAAAGTGAAGATGAATTTAAGAAGAAGTTACCATACAAGTTTTCTATCGGTTGGATAACTTTTTGTATATATTGGGCTCGGTATTTGCCATAAGAAGATGCTTCCAAATTGTATTGTTTTCGATCACATAAATAAGAAACAAGAAAGAACGCTGCTGTCGAGTATTCTCAATTTCGAAATACCCTTTTTTATGTGTTCAAAATCATGTCCTATCACATCATTTTTATACTCTGTAGTGGAAGTGTTTTCGGTGTCACCATTGTAAGGCGAGTCCATATAGATTTGTTTGTCTGTCTGTCCCCACGTCTGCCGAATGATAGGGCCACCATATTCAAAACTTAGAATCTCCAAAGTCGTCAAGTGAAAACTTACAAACGGGGTTTCTCTAGCTCTATTTTAAGGGGTGCATCCATACAAACCCTAACCCAACAATTTAAGTTTTTTCAACAATAATTCTATGTTATGTAATCTTTAAACTCTAAATTTAGTATGAATTATGGCTACAATAGTCCAAATGAAATATGACAACAAAGGTATAGCTCCCTTAGAAATTTACCAAAAATTTTTTTTACTCTTTGTACAAAAATACAATACAATAAAGTATGTTAAGGTGTATTAATTGGGAACAGGGTTTTTGGAAATACAGGATACACGACATCAGCGTTCTTTCTTGTCATACAAAAAAAAAAAAATGGTAAACTTATCATAAAATTCTAAATCTTGGAATTACTTTGTTTGAGTGCCTAACGTTATAGTGGTCCCATATAAAACAATTTTTTTGTGGTTAGCATGATCATAGGTCAGACTAAAATTGAAATATTGGGACTATCTAGTTAATAACCCTTACTGAATGTAGAATTCCTAGATTACTTAAAAAAAAAAGGTTTCATACGAAAACTTAAAATTTTTTGGTAGCTTTGTATGGGGGATACCCCATCACACTTTTTATAGTTTTACAGTTGTATGGACTATTATGTGACAGACTGACAGACATGGGATGATCTCTTCTTTTAACTCAAATTCAGAATGTACATGCTTTATAGGGTCTATCAAGCCACCATCTGCATTTTACATACATTTGCACAAACTAAGCTGTGTACGATAAATTTGACTGGTTCTCATGCTTGAATGTCCCTATGCTGGATCAGCTAGTATATTACAATAGCTTTTAGTGCCCATTCGAATTTTTATATCAGACCAATTTTTAAACATTGTTGTATGAAACAGAAAATCCATTTTTATGTCAATGTTAACAACCTTTTTATAAATATACTTTTTAAGACAAATTTTACAAATGTAAAAAACTTGTATTTTTCAATTTATCTAAAAAATATACACTCATTCACATATGTAAACAAGCAGCCCAAAGGCAATTTAGTACAATTGAAAAAGTTTTCATTAATTTAAATAAAAAATAAAAAAAAAAGAAATGTATCTAAAACACTCAATTCACACATAGCTACAGGTGAAAACAAACTTCAACATAAGAAAGCATCAAAAAAAAAAAAAAAAAAACATTCAAACCAAACGAACCATAAACATCATCGCCAACAAAATTTAATCTAATCCATGTTAAACCCCTCGAAAAGTGCAAAATGTATAAACCAAAACGACCGCAAATCTGTCTCAAATTTCATATATATTCATGAAAATAAAAGGGAAAAACTAAAGAATATTACTAACCGAACTAACCCAACAAAGCGAAGCCAAGCCATGCCATACCATATCATGCCAAGCCAACTGCACCGTTGAAAACCGCTATGTAAATAATTTTGCAAACAGTTTTCCGGGCAAAAATTTGAATAACTCTTTCCCAACTGTGACGCACGGTGACGCGTTGTGGTCCACCCCATGCTCAGGCAACCTAGGTAAAGTATTGTTGTTGTATTTAGAATGAAGGATGTTAGAAGAGTAGAGAAGTTATGAAAAAAAAAAAAAACATAAAAATAAAATATAATCTAAATGAGAAATTGTGGGAACACGTTTGCAACACGTGAAGATTTGGCAAAATATCAAAAATCTGTTGAATGCGTTGCTGTTTGCTACTTTTGTCGTCGTTTATAGTTGTACTTGTTGTTATTGTAGTTCTTGTCATTGTTGTTGTTGTTTTTGTTGTTGCTGTTGTCGTTGTCGTAGTCGTCGTTGAGTTTCCCTACAGCAAAAATTTTTCTAAAGAAAATACAACCAAAACGCTACACACAGCAGCAGCAGCAGCAAAACAACAACAAAAACAAACCACAGGCAACAAAAAATCTTAAGAACAACAATGAACCAAACACAGATACACACAAACACCTATACGCAGTAGATATAAAATAGAAAAGATACAGATACATATACACACATACATATGGCCGTGAGTGTAAAAAGTATCTCATAAATACATAGCGTAAACTTTTTGAAAATTTATGTTAAAATTTTAAATATTTTTAATATGCTACAATGAAAAAAATATTGTAGTTGGGTTTACTATATTGTAGTCAGAAGAATGCCTGTCTCACTCACTCTTTCTTTCAATATGATCAATATGAAATACCGATATAAAACATAAAGAAAATAAAATCACTTTAAATTAATTAACCAACCAAAAACGTTCGATTCGTTTCAATGCCATTGATTATACCAATACTTTCACTAGTATCGATACTTACAATGTTATCGATACTTTCTTTACTATCGATACTTGCAGCAATATTGGTACTTTCAATATTACTAATACTTTTGGTACTATCGATACTTTCAATGTTATCGATACTCTGTGTAATATCGTAACTTGCAACATTATCAATAGTTTCGATGTTATCAATACGTTTAATGGTATCAATATTTTCGATGTAATCTATACTTTCGATGGTGTACAGCCTTTCAATACCATCGATATTTTATATACCATCGATATTTTTGATACAGTTGCCAGTTTCGATGCTATTGATACTTGTGATGTTATAGATAATTTCGATGCCATCGATACTTTTAAAGCTATCGATACTTTTGATGTTATCGATACTCTCGATGTTATCGAAGCTTTCGATGTAATCGATACTTTCTATACCACCGATACTTTTCATACTATTGCTTCGATACTTTCAATACCATTGATTATTTCAAAATTCGATATTTACGATATTTACGATACTTCTTTGGGCTGCAATTTGTTGAAATTAATTTGATATACAACGAAATATATACAGCAACAGATTTAAACATTTCACGAAGGGTATTAAAAAATTTTAAAAAACTTTTTAACAGTGAAAACCTTTTTTAGACCATGAGAATTGCTAGAATATAATACTTTTTGACGTACTTACTATATTTATATATATATATTTTACATATACCCAGACACATAAAATGTGAGAATTACAAAACGAGGCATTAACAATGACAACTATGTCAAACAATGAGAACTATTTAGAAAGAAAACTAAGTATAAATATATTGCACAGAGCATATTCACATATATCTCATTGTCAGTGTAAGAAATTTTGTAGCAGTTTTCCTTGGAAAATCAAAAAAAAAAAAAAAAAACTACTCAGAAATAAAGAGAGAAAAAGAACAACAACACAAGTGACTATTTTAAACATACAATAAGTTTATGTAAGCATTTGGTATAAATTATGGTAAAACTATCTAGATACAATATATGTAGTTGTTGGATTAATTCAGGAAAATTGAAATACTTAGATTCACTTCAGAAAGACAATTCAAAAAAAAAAAAAAAAAAAAAAAAATCAAGGTAACACTGACATTGTTCCGTAATAAAATATTTATTATATAGAAAGGTAATATATATGCTCAAGAGTGGTTCTCCAGTAGCTCACTTTACTTTAGAAAATTTATTTAAATTTAAAAGTAGCGTCTTGAATTTTTTTCTGCATTCTTAACATTTTTATAATACAATAAATCGTATGAAAAAAGTTTAAAAATTGTTTATACATGTACAAGAGAAAAAATAATAAAAAAAAATCAGAAAATGCTAAAAGTCTTCAAGCAACATGCTTAAATGATTTGAATAAATCAATTGGTCTTAAAGTTGTTAAATCGCTGCAGTTTAGATAATATATCAAGCACGGGAGATGCTGTAAGACAAATTTATACACTGAAAAAAATAACACCACTAATATTGTATGAAAAATTTTCCAAATTTATATGATAAAATGTCGACTACAACTCATGTTCATATCAAAAGTTTTAAAGGTTAGAGCCCTGACATACAGAAAGAGACTTATAAACAGGTAACTACGGTGCTATCATCTTCAATGCGCATTCTACATTCATATTTTTTTTAGTCTTCAATGACATGTTAGAAACCCTAATAGCATTCTCAGTAAGTTTTCTTTAAGTCCTCTGATCGTTTCTTATTATATGGACCCATCAGTTTTTACGCTGCCTGATTCAAGCAATAGCGCTACTATCTCTGTCTCTGGCCTTATTTTGCTCTGGAATTTCAGTGCTTTGACTGGTACTTGGCTTAATGCTCTTGTAGTCTTTATCTATGTTGAACTGTCAGCAGCTCTATCCTCCAAAATAGACGGTTTCATACGACAGCCAGACGGAGTGATGAATGGATAAATGATCGGACAGACGGATGTTGCTAGATTGACTTAGCTATCGTTGTTGTAGATATTTATCTTATGGAGTATTTTTCCCTGTCTCCTTCTGTTTTTTACACACTCTTCGGATAAAGGGTATAAAAATTAGCAAGCTTGAAATTCTTGAAACCTTTGAATGATAACTATTCGTCGAGAATTGCTGTAACCATAGAGTAAACATGTGTTTCGTTGTAGCGTTTCTGTCTAATGGAACACCCTAGGTTTTCTTGAAAGTAAACGTGATCCAATCGTTTGGTTATTTTTACCCCCTGATGTGTACAGTAAGATACTTTGAAATTGTGCTCAATCTTCTCAGTAGTGTCTTGAATATTTACTTAGCTTGGGAACTATATCTTCAGATTCAAGATAACTTTATAGCTCTGCATTCTCTTCAATGCATCCATCTTTTTTGGATGCCTCCATCAATTTTACCCAGACTGAATTCAAATTCTTATAACGGATAAAGCCATCAGATTTTACACATAGATTTTCTTAAGCCGCTGAAAGATAGAATTTTTATGATTTTATTTAATTTCCTCTTAAATATTCAACACAAATAAATGACCCATATAGGAACACTTAGCAGGGTATACAGTACATAACTCAGAGTCGTGTCATTCAACTGAAAAATTTATATATTTTTTTAATTTATTTCAGTTGATTTGAACCTTTGACTCTACCTAAATATTTTTTATTACTTACATTCAAAAATTCAAAATTTATGAGCGAACAACAACAAAATAATTATATTGTAATAAAAATTAAATTATAAAACAAATCATACCTTACCGGCTTTTTTACTGTTGTACTAAAATACTAATTATAGCGGGAATATACGTGCAATAAAATTTAATATTTAAAAATATAATAAAAGAATATAATTTTAATGAAGATTGGGTTAAATTTATTAATTAATTAAATTAGTCAACACATGAAACCTGTTGCATACGAGAAGCAGACAGAAGCGCACAGTGCCGACAAGACAAGTATTCGCTTCACATTCAGTGTTATTTTTAATTATTCATCTTCAAGTAAAAAAACAAAAGATTTTTTTTATACATATATCTCAACGAGGAGCTACTAGACCAAGTCAAAGTGTGGCCAGAAGCGGCGCATGACGAAATATACAGCGTGGAAAAGAGAAAGTAAAACGTAAGAATGAAAAAGCTAACATATCAAAGACAAAACAGCAACACTGCCCGCTTCCAAAAAGTATTTAAAAAAAAATAGAATTAAATAATCCGCCCACTCTGCATTGGCAGCAGAGCGGAGCAGAGCGACGAGATTAAAGTAACCAACGAGCGACACATGCACACAGATACATAGTTAGATACTTTTTGAGATACATTTTAAATATCTTTTTTGTTTTCATTTTCATTTTTTGTTTCATTTGTTCTCGTGAAAATTCTAAATTGGTTATCTAATGGGAAACGATGGAATGGACGAACGCGTTGGTTGTTCTAAAGAGTCAAGTGCGTACAATGCTGGAGATAATTTAATTTATTGTGCGACGCTGCTGCTGCTACAGCTGCACGTGACTATTTTGAGCAAAATTTCTGAAAATTGATTTTGATTTTTCAAGAGCAACAACAAAGCAATGGGAATATTTTTTTGTTTTTTTTTTTTATTTATGTAAGTAAAAAACATTAAACATTTTGCTTCATTTGTATCTTGAGGATACTATAAAATGAATACAACTTTTATGTTTCTTAAATAGCAGATGAAATGATAAAACATTTGTTGAAAATTAATTCAATGAGCATTTAGCTTATTTTATCATAAATTTTGGTTGCGATATTTTTTTTGGTTGAAAAGAAAATTATAGAAGGGAAACATCAAATACGTAAATTTCAGAAATATAGGAGAAGTATCGCCTGAATTCTCATTGTTGCATAAGGCTTAAGCTGACCTTTGCAACTAGAGTACTGTTAACTCCAACTTTTGCTATTCATATCTGTACAATTCATTACTTGGAACGTTTTGACTATCTACATTTCCCTCCAAAATATGTAAATCCAATGACATAACAAACATCTATCTCCAATCTGTGCAGACCCTGTGAAAAAACTGTCAGATATGGTAGGTAGTTCAGCTTAAAAAGCATTTACTCGTCCCACCAGAAAAGCAGTGGTGACAGAAATCAAATGATTCACAGGCTTCAGTTTCTGAGTTAATGCGATACGGAAGGGAACACTTTAAAGCTTTTATGAAAATTTCACAACAGAGTACATATTTTTAGCAGGGCTGCAAACCGAACTACAGTATTTTTTTAAATTTTGCTCGGAACCGTGAACCAGCTCATCTGAAAGAAAATGGTTTTGTAACAAAAACCGAACCACTTAAACGAAAAAAAGAGATTCGAAATTTCTTTAAAAAAAACTTTAAATAAAATATTTTGACATAAAATGCATTTGAGTAAAGCGGTTTTCCTCGAAATTCGCCGTGTGAACATTATAGGAAAAGAAATCGATCTTAATGTCTCGATCGAAGATTGCTTAGTTCGAAGATTCTGGCAAAAGACTATTTGAAACACAGCTTATTTCGAACGTAAACCGAAGCACCGGTTCAAAGACATTACGAACCGCTGAACGAATTTATGGTCATTTTTTTTTACAAGTAGAGCCATTCTAAAATTTTTTAAAGATTATTTTATACATAAAAGTTGTTAGTATTGAAAGGCCTCTAAAACGCTTCTCTTCCCATTTTCCCAAATGTTTCGAAATAGTTCGATCCGTTAATACTATTTGAAAGCATACGAAAACTACACGTCAATAATATAAAAAACTAGACTTGTTTAATCCTGCAACGGTATCAATGGATAAATTAGATCCGTAAACGATAATAATTATGAATCGAACGCTGCCACAAACTGAGAGATTGTTGATCCAATTTTCTATAATTTTTGAACCTCGTCCGAGACTTTTGCCACTCCATACATCTTTACTTAAAATTATTATTTGAAATGATGTGCGTATGAGTAGCGGTTTAAGAGTCTTGTTTAAAATATATTTTCAGAATTACTTTTGCACATTTTAGTAAGTTTTATTTACTGTTATTCCATTCCAAAAGTCTCACTCTCGACAGCCTCACTTAAGACTAGAGTATGTAAATTGTACAGGGTGTTCCGTTTGGTGTTCTTCTATGATATCGGTCCGCTTGCATCACTTTTTGCAGTTTATCTTTGGGAATACGGGCAATTTTTCCTCAGCTGGTCCAGAGACTCTGATTTATTTAATTATTGCTTAAGTGGGTACTTATACTGCTACCTAGAGAGGTATATTCTACAACCTTTCTGGCTAGATAACTAATTCTAGCTCTAGTCTTTGAATGAATCTAATCATTTTCATTTCCTAACAATGACATCCACATTCTGTTAGAATATGGAAAGGTGTTTCTTTCATAATGCCACAGAATCTTCACTCAGGAGAGCTTGCTACACCTTACATGTAGGTGTTTCCTAAGTCTGCAGTGACCCGTTAGGAGCCCTACCATGATCCTTAGCTGGGTTCTATTCAACTTAACCAATGATTTGGTAACATTAGAGTTGAATCCCTCTATTAATAATTTGGCTTGTCGCATGCCCTTCCTTAAAAACCAGTGCTTAACCCTGGTTCGTTTCCAATCATTGCATATTGTCTCATTTAGTGTGTGGATCTCAATGGGACAATAATGTTCTGGGCCTATTAGGAGATTTGCGGCCCCCTTCTTGGCTAGTGCGTCTGCTTGCTCGTTACCTGGGATGTTTGAATGCCCTGGCACCCACAACAGTTGTACCCTGTTGCTTTGTCCTAGTACAATATATTCAGGGTGTCTATAGCCTCTTGACTCTGACTTATCGGCATAAACTTTTTTCATCAGATATTCCCACAGAAAAACGATGCACCCTGTTTATATGTATGCGAATATGCTTAAATAAAATTATTCTGTGCATTCTTAAAAAATATATTTCTTCTTTGTTGGTTTGTTTGTTTTATATTTTAAAGATACTAACTAAAATCTTGAAATTGCTTTGATATGCAAACTCAATGTGTACAGTGGCAGCCAAGTTGACAAACATCCAAGTACATCATACACACACATACAGATGCATTTGACATAGTAAGTTCATAAAATGCAATGAAATCATAACTAAATTTAAAAATGTGACTTCTAGACAAGAAAAACAAAAAAAAAAAACAAAGACACAAAAAAACAATTTTATGACAAGACACAACGTACTGAACTGTATCTGAAGTATGATGCTGCTTGCTTGCTGCTCACTGAGACGTTTTGTAACTAAAATTGCGCTGCAAATGAAATTGACCGGCAGTACGTAGCAGCACCTAACGAACACCCACACACACACTTCACCGCGCACCCTGTATGCACATGCACTGAGATGTGAGGTTGCTGTTGCTGTTGTTGTTAATGCATTTTGCCTGCGCCAGGGTAAATAAGTTTCCTCGAATTGGGCGCATTGCCAGCAGAATATGCAGAATAGCAAATAAAACAAAAGACAGGAGATATGATGCAATTTAATGCACACACGACTACTATGACAACAACGCTGCGGACGATGACTATAACGACTACGACGACATTACATAGATACACACATACATATATACACATATGTATAGCAGGAGCATATGAGATCCAATTAGACGCGCAGCAATATAATCGCTCGTGCAAAAAAAAATCAAAAACAAAAAAATTCATGCGAAAAATATTGTAAACTAAAATTGAAAGCTTTTTATGCATTTTCATTTGTTAAATTTTATGTAAATATTCTTTTCTTCTTTCTATTTTCTTTTCATTTAATTTTGTTGTTTTTTCTCTTTTGAGGTTTTTTTGTTTTTGAAATTAATTTTTAATTGTTTATATTTCTGTCATTGAGACTATTTCGAAATTCGTTGCGTTATAATTTCTATATTAATTTCCAATTTAATTTTAATGACAATTATGACATTCGCTGTTTAGATTTAAATTGGCTATTAAAGCTTTGGTTCCATGAGATTTTCATATATAGTATACTATATTTTCATGGATTTTATTTGTTTAAATTTTTTTGATGTTTAGGAATGCTACTAAAATTTGTAGCAATAAATCTCAACATCAACATTTATGTTTGCAAAAACATTAGAGGGTCGTTTCAAAAGTTTTTAGATTCTATAAATATTTTATATCCTTGATCAGCATCTGTGTACGAGTCGACCTGATTTCTGTGCTGTGCTCTGTCTTCCAAATGAACACAATTGTTGTGGAGACAATATGAAAATCAGACACCACAATTGGCGTTTTATTTATTATAAGGTTAAGTAAGCATCAGACAAAAAAATTTTTCAAAATATATTTCATATTTCCAAGTATTTTGGGCCGTTTATTCCAAAAATGGCCACGGAAAATTTTTCTTAAAGCTCATTCTCGAGATATCCTCGAAAATCTTTTGTGGGACTTTAGAGATAGCTCCAAACAGCTGATCTGTACATCATTTAAAAGGTAATTACTTCTGAACAACGATATGTTACTTGTAAATATCGATTGAATGCTATTGGTGTAACTAGCGTTAAAACATGAAAAATATGACATATAGTATTCGAACTAAAAGGGTGAAAGTTATAGAGAAGTTAGTGAAATCAGACAACTTTATTTACTGATTTATATAAGGAGGTACCCATAAAAAAAATTAAAAAAAATTGTTGTAGTTGAAAATAACTCTTTTTAGCATCATTTTTTCACGAAAATATTATGGGATTCTAACTTAAACTGCGACATCTTTTATTTAAAAAAAACAAATTTTTTTTATAGGGGTACCCCCTTACATAAATCTATAAATAAATTTTTCTGATTTTACTTATTATAAGCTATAACTGTATCTCGCGAACGATCTTTAAGAAAAATCGGACCAAAATACATGGAACAGATCTATTTGAGCCCACAACATTTTTGGCTGTAAACTAGTGTATTTGATCTGGAATTCTAACCTTGTTTATTGTATGTGGTTGGGTTCACTAAATTGAATCTAAAGCTCATTCTATACCATTATATCGGGATTTTGACCAACAAAAACCTTATCCTGGCACACAATGTCTACCCTTCCGAAAATAAAAAAGGTTTCAAAAAGTCTAAGCCTGAGTTAAAAAAATTATCCGTTAGATTCAGATATTTTCTTCACTATATTTTATTAAGACTGCTGCAGATGGACAGACGGACATAGCTAATTTGACTAAGCATTCGAACAATATAAGAACATAAATACTTTATGGAGTCGATCTGCCTGTTCATTTTGTACAAACTTAATATAAAATTTTACGCTTCGAGCACATGGTATATAGAATTCTTTAAGATTTTATATTTAAAAAATGTTGAAAAAAGTCGGGACCCATGGGACAATTGGGAAAAAAATAGTTCTGACCAACATATGTTTTCAAAGTTGTCGAATCCAAAATTAACACTTAAAATTGACTACCGATTCGAATCCACCAATATAAAAGTAAACGAAGAACAAGGTAATTTCCAGCGAAAAATTAGATCAATTTAACACTATAAGGCTCAAAATCTAAAAAAACAAGTAACGATATTTCGACATGATTGGAATTGTTTGAAATATTTGAAAACATTTTTTTGGAGACATTAGATGTAAACCTACTAATTTTGTTTGTAATTGTATTAAAGAAAATTGTTTATTTTATAAATCCAGTTTGTAGCTATAACACTGACTTTTTCTTGTCATCAACATCCGATTGTCACCTAAGACATTTCTACTGAAGTTAATTTGACTAGGAATAGTTTATACAGGTTTCAAAATGTGCGCTAGAAACTCGAAGAATTTGGATGGGATCTGAACTTGTACAAAATCTTTTTTAATCCACTTCTCCGAAATGTATTATAGAAAGTTTATGTATTGAGAAGGCCAATATTATTTTAAATTTTTTCCACAAATCAATCAAAATCCCAGGAATTATTTGACTTTAAATATGCATGGTACATGGCTTTGGTGCATTTAATTTCTTTAAAAGTAAAGCAATAAAAAATTTTAGGGATTGGTCGACATATTTGAAATCTAACGTAGGCGCATGAAATAAAACAAGATCTATGAATATATTTCAAAAATTCATTTATCCTTTTCCTTCAAACTGCCCTCGCTCACTAGTAAAAATATTTATTTTTTAATATTTTCTTTTGCAAAAAAAATAGCAATAAATTTTAGTTGCCGTCAAAACATTATGAAATATTTTCAAATAATAAACGCTCAATACGGCAGTTAATTATGATTTAAATTTTAAACGTGCAAACAAATGCATAATTAAAATAAATATGAAAAGAAAAAAAAAAAACAATTTAACATGTTTTTTAAAAATACACAAAAAAAAAAAATATTTTACTAAGCAAATTAAATTTTATGTTATTTTTACTATAAAATTTTTTATTAGATTTTCGCTTTAATTTTGTTGTTTTTTTATTACAAATATGGAAAACTTTTCAACTTATTGCAATTTTACTTGTAACCCAAAAAAAAAAAAAAAAAAAGCTGAAGCGCGCCAACAATATTTTTCGAAAATGCATAAATTCAATGTTTGCTGCTCATATAGAATAAAATTTTGCTTTAACTCGAGCAAATAAGTTTATTCAAATTGTATATATAAAAAAAAATAAACATTTTCGACTTTTAGCGATTAAATTTTTAATACTTTTTAAGCGGTTTTATTTCGGTTCTTTTTTTTTTCTTTTTGTAGCTTTTTGATGGCAGTAAAAGTAAAAATTTGGTAAAAGGTTAACAGAGAAATGTTGTTTGCGGGTTTCCTTGCTGCTAAAGTAGCAAAAAAATGAAATAAAGATCAACATTTTTTATTTTTTTTGGTAAAATGCAGTAAAGAACTTTAACCGAAGAAAAATGTTTGTGGCTTTATGTACTTAGAGGTTTTTTTTGTTTTTTTTTTTTTGGTAGCCAAACCTCGAAAACCAACAGCAAACATGGAGCGTAAAGTAAAATGTATAAAATTGTATTAATTAGAATAAGTTTTTTAAATGACGCAAATGTTTTATTCATATGAGAAGACTTTACATATTCTTTGTAATTAATTTAATTATTTTTTGTCTATTTATTTCAGCTTACATCAATTACAACTGATGTTGACAGAATTAAATCAAAGTTAGCTGAAAAACGGAAACCGGTGGATTTGGAGCAGATTACTGATTTGAAAAAGGTAGTTGCTCTACTAAATTGTTAATTGCGTACAACAATCAATTTGTCATTTATAATTAAAAAAATGCTAATCTAATTTAAATTCGTTTTTTTAATTCTATTTTCTAGGCAAAGCTTGAAACAAAAGCATTAAAAGCTAAAAGACCTGGCTTTACGGACGAACGTTATCAGGAGACGTCCTACTATATTGAAAATGGTAAGATTACAATTTCAATAAAATTTCATTCAAGATTAAAAAAAGCAAACAAAACCAAAGAAAAATGTTAACTTCGGTAGAACCGATGATAGAGAGACCTGTTCGTTATTCAATGTATATATTTATCTTATCCTTATCAAATGTTTACCATACAAATGGACTACCAAAACAAAAATTTTCACAAATTTAAAGAAATTAGCAATAACCTTTTTAATATAAATAATAAGGTTGAGTTTGTATTAGGGCTATATTCTATAGTGACCCGATCCGAAATAAATCTCTTGTGTAGACATGTGTTGAAAATAGAAGTGCTTTTATTCATTTGGAATGAATGTATTTATTTAAAAATTTATTTCAATGAAAAAAAAAATCAGCCCTAGCTTTAACACTTTAACTTTATTGGGCTGAGAAAAGCTTATTTTCGAATTTGAGGTCAAAATTTTTAAAAGTAAGCGAATGAAACGCATATCTACAGACAGACGGACAGACAGACAAACGAACAGACAGAACGGCATGGCATACTATCAAAATGATACTTCCCTCCACATGTGAGATGGTATGGGTAGTGCTCAAATGAGGAAATGGGGGATAAAGACCCTTGACAAGGCCCATGCAAAAAATGCAGGTATTCAGAATTTCGACTTTTAAAACTTTTAGTATACCAAAAAGTTGGGCTCAAAATTTTAAGATGAGCATACGACTGGTTTAGGAAATATCTGAAGTCAAAGTCGAATGATGCCCGTACAAAATTTAGGCAGCTGGAGGAACAGACATACAGAATTTTTTTTTCATTTTTGGAATCCTTTTAATTAAAAACATATAATTATAATAAAAATTTAGAATTTGGTGCAACGTAAAGGCAAAACTCTAATTAGATTTATATATTTTCTCGAGATACTTATATAATGCTTGCTTATGCAGAGTCAACTTTGCCTCAGATATTTGCTAAACCAGTCTTATGCGCATCTTAAAATTTTTCATGGATTATTGGGCCATCACAACTGACTCTTTGGTTTAAAAATCAAGATCCTGAAAACCTGCACTTTTTGCTAAGGCTCTTAATATGAGGGTTATATGTTATATATAACCGAACCTACGTTACCTTCTTTAATGCATTACAAACTTTCTGATGCTAGATGCTCTTCGTTGTGATGTATCTAAAGGTATATAAGTTTATATATATAAGTTTACAGGTTATTGCAATTTACAAACTTGGTTTGTATGGGAATTTACGCACTTTCTTTTTTACTAAAACTGATTTTTTTTTTTTGATAGTTGATTTTGGATTTATTGGTTCTAGTTGCATGAAAATTGCGTATATTAAAATTGAAAAATTACAGATCCAGCGGACTCAATATGGAGGATATTCAAAAAAATATTCAAATTTCTTAGAAACTTGTTAGTAGTGTGTTTTTTTGAGGTCGCTGAATGAATATCTTAAGCTTTCAAATCATCATCAGTGTTCAAAAGACGTCAAAAATTATAATAATCTGACGTATTTTACTTTCTCAGTCTATAGCAGTATAGACTGAGAAAGTATTTATAAGAAAGGGTTCTATAATCTTTAGAGAATATTT
The DNA here is from genome assembly GCA_018903435.1 of Leucophenga varia. Classification (NCBI taxonomy): domain Eukaryota; kingdom Metazoa; phylum Arthropoda; class Insecta; order Diptera; family Drosophilidae; genus Leucophenga; species Leucophenga varia. The sequence goes on along the minus strand of JAEIFJ010002490.1, from coordinate 56,757 downwards.
AGTGGTTGATAGATTTTCTCTACTATCCAGAAGGCTCATGAAGGATCGTGAGTTGAGGGTGGAAAAATCAAGTAATACAATTTTGGCTTTATTTTTCAGTTTCCGAAAGTGTTTATCGTAACAAGCTACGCTCCAATTGGGTTTCTCTAGATTAGCTCGTATTCACATTTTATCGTTTTATATATGGTACAATTTGAGTGAAACTTGAAAGTTTTTTACCCTGTAACCAAAGTGTAAAAGGGTATATTAAGTTTGTCCAAATGTATATAAAAGACAGAAGGAGGCAAGATAGACCCTATTCTATATTCTTAAACAGCATTGGAGGGTGAATTGAACTAGCTATATCTGTCCGTCTGTCTGTCTCGCTGTCCTGTTGTCTGTCGTATGAGAGAGACTATCTCGGAGACTATAGCAGATAGGGCCACCATATTTGCACTTGCAAATTTTATTTCACTAGCCCCATATTAACGGGTACCCCCCATACGTATCTAATTTTGGGTTTTTGCATAAAAACGTCATTGTTTCTTATTCTAGGAAGTCTAAATTTGGTATAAACTATGTCTATGAGTGTCCCAATAAAATATTCCAATAAGAAAGCTATTTGGAACCATTTGTTTGCCAGTAGTTTTTTAGAAAACCATACGCCGAAGACGGATTCTTTTCCAACACAACAACGCGGGTTTTCAAATATTGTTTCACACAGTTTTTAACGTTTTTCGTCATTCTTAAAAGCGAATTGATAATTTATTTGCTTTAAAATGCTGCCTTTATATCCAATGAGTTTGTTTTCTTTCGAAACATAAAGTTACTTTTTTTATTTATTTTTTCCACTCTTTAAAGCCTTTAAAAGACTATTCTGGCTTATGCACTATAATTGTGCGTCATAGTAAAAGTATCTATTACACAAACTCTCCCTTTCAATTCAATATTGCTGCTATATAAAATGAAATCAATTATTATTATTATAATTTTTTTTTTTTTGCAGGCCTTCGTAAAGTGTATCCTTACTATTTCACATTTACAACATTTACCAAAGGACGCTGGGTTGGCGAAAAAATACTCGAAGTCTTTGCACGTGAATTCCGTGCACATCCGGCTGAAGAATATGAACGTTGCATACAAACAGGCACGCTGACAGTTAACTTTGAAAAAGTGCCCATCGATTATCGACTAAAACACAACGATCTATTGGCAAATATAGTGCACAGGTAAAAGAAAAGGAAAAGCAAAAGAAACAATTATATTTGCAATTTATAATTGCAGCATACTTCAATAGAAAAAAATAAAATAAATAAATTAATAATTGTATATATACTATAAATAATAACAATATCATTGAGGCAGCTATCATCAATGTATCTATCTATCCATCTATCTATTTGCTCTTAACAATGTAATTTATTTGTCGTAATTGTGCTGTAAATCGAAACAACAACAACGAACGACAAAATCACTAACCAGAAGAATGAATATATATTCATTTACTATATGTATTAAATTCTTTATATATATATATGTATCTCTATATATATCTTTACAGACATGAAGTCCCTGTTACATGCCAACCAATCACAATCGTACATATAGACGAGGACATTGTGGTTGTAAATAAACCGGCATCAATACCAGTAAGTGGCTCCAATGACTGCCATACTACTACTAAGTATTATTATGTATACTTATATATTTCTCTTTAAAAATACTAAAAATATAATAAAAAGAAATCATTGAAAATCAAACTCATTGAAAATAAGAAAAAAAACAAAAATAATACAATTTAGAACTACAATTGTAGTTTGATTGAAAAGTTTACTAATAATAACTTAAGTGTTACTTGAATAACTAACAAGCAAAAAAAAAAAAAAAATTTAAAAAGTATCTTTTATGAAAAAAAAGTATCTTTTATGAAAAAAGTATCTTTATAAAAAAAAAAAAATTTCTCTTCACTATCAGGTACATCCGTGTGGTCGTTATAGACATAATACTGTCGTCTTTATCTTGGCTAAAGAGTTTAATTTAAAGAATTTACGCACCATACATCGTTTGGATCGTTTAACCTCAGGTTTACTGCTATTCGGACGTAGCCCGAGAAAAGCGCGTCAAATGGAGCAACAGATACGTAATCGTCAAGTGCAAAAAGAATATATTTGTCGTGTTGAAGGCTGTTTTCCTGAGTAAGTTAACATTTTATTTTATGATTTTTTTTTTTTTTTAATTTTAAATTTAATTTAGTGGCACCGTTGAATGTAAAGAACCCATTGAAGTTGTTAGCTACAAAATTGGCGTTTGTAAAGTTTCGCCAAAGGGCAAAGATTGTACCACAACATTTCAGAAAATTTCACAAACCGGCAATACGAGCGTTGTACTATGTAAACCGTTGACAGGACGCATGCATCAGATACGTGTACATCTACAATATTTGGGTTATCCCATTGTCAATGATCCGCTATATAATCATGAAGTTTTCGGGCCACAAAAGGGACGTGGTGGTGATTTGGGTGGCAAATCAGATGATGAGCTTATACGTGATCTCATTAATATACACAATGCTGAGAATTGGTTGGGCATTGATTGTGAATCGGATATATCAATGTTTCAGAGCGCCAAAGATACGGATAATGATCGTGAGAGTTTGAGCAGTGAACAGACATCGGGTAAGTAGCAAGAATTATTTTGGATATGCTCTACATTGGCCAACATTTTTGACTTTATAGCTATTTTGGCTCGTATGTTAGTTTTGAGTTCGTTCAGGGTCTCTGGTTTATCAGATATAGCCATCAGTCATGACTTAATTTTGCCAAAAATGGGGTTCGGTTTCTTTGATGTTGATTTTGGCGAATTAAAGACGTATAGGCAATCTTTCAGTGTATATTGTCTCATAAATGGTAAAATGGTACGGAATGACGTCTCACATGAAATACTACGGAACCCGGACTCACAAGTTTTTTTAAAATATGGAAAAAATTTAATAAGTTTATTTTGTTAAGTGCAAAAGAAAAATTTAAATGATTTGTGACACCTTGAACTTTGTAAACTTTGAGGTAGGTTCATATAAGGTGAATAAGGTGATCCAAAAAAATTTTTTTCGAAAACTTTTTTTTTTGAGATATTTAAAAGCCCTAACGTCTATTAGCAGGTTTTCTAAAATCCATTAATTGTTCTTAGATTACCTTTTTTATTTCTTTGTACTGAGTAGATTGCCTACATACATCAAAGGGGTGGTTTCTACACTTAAATTTGAGCTATTGCACAAAACAACAAATACGTATCTAATATTTTTCCATAGACGGGATCCATTTCAAATCAGGCAGGCGGATTTAGATTTAGTTGACCATCGAATAAATTATTCTTCATCGAAAATAAGGGGACACGTACTTTACCGATTTTGAAAATGATCATTTTTAACGAAGTTATGAATTTTTCAATTTTTTTCCTTTAAAACTAAAAAAAACTTTAAGAAAAAAAATGGATCCCGTCCATATTTTAAAGGAAAACCCTTGATTCACCCGAATTTGTGAGTCCGGGCTAAGTAGTGTTTCTTGCCAGTATCGTGGACAATAGGCATACTCTGAAGCTCTTTTGGTTGTTTGTATTTCGTTGCATACTTCACACAGGTAGCATATGTAGAATACTGAGCTCCAACATCTTTGGAATACACGTCGTATTAGTTTTATTTTTTGTTTTACATATTAAAGTAGAATAAAATGCCATGCAAAGTAGTCGAATCTTTAAATTAATCGAAATAAAAAAAAAATCAACCAATTCGACTGTATCTGGAGTTTTAAGACGTAGACTAGGGCTGTTTGTGATTGTAGTAAATAATCGATTGATGTAATTAGTCAAAAAGATAATTAGTGAACACCTTTTTTGTTTTTTTTTTTTTTGCTTCTCACTTGAAAAATATTTTTTATCATTCATCCCCGTGGTTGGTTCTCTGTGTATGATGATCCCATAATTGTGATTATCAATGGTGCGACTATTGCAGCTGATTGTTCATTATCAATTACCTAAAAATTGTCTGTTACTTATGATTATCGACTTCTTTGATTTTTGATTGTTGATTAATCGAATATTGATATAAAATATTCGATTACTGTTTGATTAATCGATTAATCACACAGTCATAGCGTAAACCCATTATATCCTTAATTACCCTTATCAGCTATTTAAATCTTTTTAACAACTTAATTCTTTGTTTTGGTTAGGTTTACAACAAAGCGATGATGATTCATGTACAAATTCACGTGAAACATCACCGCCCTGCATAGAGAGTCCACAGCTAACAACAGCAGCAACAACAACAACAACAAACGAAATAAACCGTACAACAACAACAACTGCAAACGATATTATTAAATCGGATGAACTTAAAGAGAAACATGAGAATGCTATCGAAGCACACAAAAACAACAACAACAACAACACAACATCAGCTGAAACTGCAAACTTAACACTGCAAAGCACAACAATTGCAACACAAACTGGCGCATCCGTTGAAACCAGTGAAACCGTTGAAAACGTAGCAACGGATGCAAATTATTGTGCAAATAAAATGAGCATAGACAAGCATTGTTATGAGTGTAAAGTACATTATAGAGATCCAAAACCAAAGGATTTAGTTATGTATTTGCATGCATGGAAATATAAGGTAAGATTTCGTGGAAGACAACAACAACAACGAATACGTTGCATTTAAATAAAAAAAAATTTATATATTTGCTTACAGGGACCCAATTGGGAATATGAAACCGAACTGCCAAAATGGGCGCGTAATGATTGGGAAAATCTTGAAAATGAAACAATTTAGGTTTCTAACTGAAATGTTATAATTTTAATTTTTTCTTTTTTAGTGCAATTCAAAATTTATTAACCAAAAAAAAAAAAAATAATGCTATTTTGTAGTCGCCAATACTAATCAAATTGATATGAGCTTTTTTCAATGCAAAATACAAAATAATAAATAAATAAAATTGGTGCTGTTCACGAGGTTTAGCATGAGTGCATAAAAGCATAAGTGCAAACAATTGCAACAACAACGAGCACAGGAAAAAAAATTTTCTGTGTTACTTGTGGTTGCAATCGTTTGCACTCATGCTTTTATGCACTCATGCTAGACCTCGTGAACAGCACAAATTATTTAAAAACGAAAATAAAAAAACACATTGGACCAGTCATGTATGGCAGTTATGTACAAACAAACAAAATGGCACAAAAATCAAATAAAATATTTTTAAATTTTTAATCAAAATGTAAATTCAAATAAATCAAAAAAAAAAAAGAAAAATCGAACTGTAGTTGATGTGCCTTTCGATTAATGAAGAAAATGCATAAAATTTATACATTTTTAAAAAAAAAAAACAAAATAAATTATTATAAATAGTAAAATCAAAACGTATCAATTTCATATATTCATATATTTAATAAGTGAAGAGTTTAATAAAAATATTAATATTAATAATAAAAAGTAGTTTTGAAATTATATATATAAAAAAAAAAAAAAAACATTTTTGTAAAATTCATGCATACTTTGCCAAAAGAATACAAAGCTTAAAAGACATTTTCTTCTTAGAACAATTCAAATTAAATAAATAAATAAATAAATACTTGTATTGTGTAGTTATATTGTATAATTGCTTATTAGATACTTTTTTTAGCTGCTATAAACTGTGAACATAAAACGAAAAAAAGAAAAACATTTATTTTTGGGTGAAGGTACATGTTATAAAGCAACAATTGCAATTACAGATACATTTTATACGAAACATTTGTGTGAAAGCAGCAGCATAAACATGAGATACATATATTATATAATTAATAATTTAATAATGGTTATAAAAAGAATAAAGTTTGCTACGTTTCTTAGCAATAATATAAAAGTTGCCGCCGTGTTTTCTATAAGCATTTTTAAGCTACTTTGAAGAAAGCATTACAGCAGGTAAGTGAAACTTATAAATAATTCAAGCAAGAAAGCATTTAGCTTGACTTGTGCGCTGATGTTTGCCAACTTCGATTAAAAAAAACTTTTTAAAAGATTTTAATTGAAACAGTTTAATGGATTGAATGCATAAAATATTCATTGAACTATTTACGAAATAATTAAGTAGTTTTTCGCTCTTGAGTAGTAGTTTATTGTGATAGAAGCAACTTTATAGAAAGATACAGATACAGATTTGTTTTGGAAGCTGTCTGTCTATCAATTGTTTCCGTTTGCTGCATGGACTGGTAAGAATCTACTTCATAAAATAGTTGCTTGTACATGAAATAAATATTTTTTCCACTTTCAAATCGAAAACCATTGTTAGGCAATTTAAAGCTTACATTTATAGTTAGATTTACTTCGTCAATCAGATAAAGAATTTTGATACACAGCAATGTTCCCGTAATCGCAAAAATGTTAAGATTTTCGATTTGGTTAATTCGAACAATTTCAAATTATTTGTGATTCGACAATCGCAAAGTTATGTTTCAATTCCAAAACGTTTCTTTGCGGTATACATAACAAAAACTGCTATCGACTACATACCAAAAGTTTGTCGGTCTAACCAAATCACAAATTTTGTTGCTCTGACTAAATTTTCTGCTCTTTTAAATTAGGTATAAGTTGAAAATATAGGTTAAAATTATTTTTTTTTTTTTGTTTTGTTTTTGTAAGGAGAGTCTTTAAAAAGACACCACCGTGCAGGTGATAAAGTGAGATTTTTACTCACTAAATCATGGTGCACAAACAATACGTCGGAGCGTTTTGTTTTGAATTTGAACATGAACTTTTTTGATAAATCGATTAATCAATCAGCAATCGATTATTTTGTATAATCAAGTGATATAATCATTTAAGAATCAATAATCGATTAATCGACAAACAATAATCAAGTAGTTGCGGCATTGATTGTCACAATCATGGACAGAGAAGAAACCACAGAAATGTGTATTAACAAAACATTTTCAAGTGAGGAGCAAAAAAAAAAAAAGCTCTTCACTTTTTTTTTCCAATAATCATGATTTGACAACAACAATTTATTATTTTTCAATCATTAACAATCGATTATTTCCAACAATCACACATCCCTATACTGCACGATGCCATAGAGCCCCAGATTGAAAAATTAAATCGGTGCAAATTAAAAACAAAAACATGGAAAAGGTAAACTTTGGTAGAACCGAAGCTTATATACCCGTCACACGTATTTTTAAATTGTTAAAGTGTTATTATCAGTGGCTTAAATAGAACTTAGAGATGGGATGGGTCGGGGTCAATGGACTGATACAACTCACTCACGTTGTGTGTGGGGCCTATGCCAAAAAAATGGGCACCTAGGATTTGAAATTGGATGACATATGATGATGATATATGTGTTTTTAGGCAATTTAGAGTGAATACATTCGTAAATAATAACTATTATCAAAAATTCGAAAATGGGCGGTATGTTTGTGTGGGCGCTATGCCTAAAAATGGGCGTGGTACATGAGATTTGACATTGGATGGCAGTAGAAGTGCTTTTTACCGAATTTGTAGTGAATATATGCATAAATAATAACTATTTTCATACAAAAATTGAAAAAAATCGGTTAGTTTGTATGGGGGCGTGGCAATTTCATATTCAAACTTGACCTGGTCGTTGGAGAAAAAAGCTTAATTTTCAAGTTTCAGCTAAGTATCTCCAATAACCCCGAGAAAATAGCGCTGAAATAAACAGACAGACAGAAGGACATGACTAGATCGACTCATCTCGTCGTGCTGATCAAGAATATATATATAGTTTATGGGGTCTCCTATGCTTCCTATACCCTTCACACTATGTGTAGCGGGTATAAAAAACTCGAAAATGGGCTGTAGGTTTGTAATGGAACTATGAACTACTTAGGGATGAGAAAAGTTTAAGTTTCGAATTTCAGGTAAATACCTTTAGAACTAAGCGAATGAAACACATAAATACATATCGACGAACAGACGGAAATGGCTAGAACGGCTCGTCTCTGTGCTGAGCAAGAATATATAACCTTTATAGGGCCTATGTGTGACGGGTATAAAATAAATTCGCCTAATTTTGTAGCAGTAAAGTAATGTGTTACAGCATATCAATGTTTTGTTTCCAACGGCATTAGAGTACGCGTAGGCGTTAACCTGTTGTTCTCGAAAGCATCGATAATTGTAGACAAATATTTTCTTACCAAAAAGTCTTGGAAAGTAATAAGTACTTTGGTATACATACGTAGCAGTCGTTATTTTCGATAGCAACGAATTAACGCTAACGCAACCAGTAGTGGAAACATAAAAGTGGTAACGCCTGCTCGTTTCATCTTGAACTGAGTTCAAAATCTAACCACGGAACATGACATCAAAGGATGCTTCATTATTAGCCATGATTCAAAGATTCATTATAAAAAGCTAACTGGTTATAAAAATTCAATATACTAACAAGCTTCGAATTTTACGACAGATGTGAAACTACAATAGAAACTATAAAATCATACAAAAATAACACAATACACAAAGGAAACAAAGCTAATACCAGATAGAGATATAATTAACAAAAATAATAAAAATATTTAAATTGGGATAAAATTGCTGAATATATTCAACAAAAATAATCTAACAAACGAAAGAAAACAAAGAAATAAGGAAAGAAATAATGTCGCGCAAATTAGAGATTGTAATGGTGCGAAATGACTCGTATGAGCCTGATTTACACGCGGAAGGAATTTATATATGTCCGATGCCACAACCGCCACCGGTGCCACCAGGCGTAAGCTGGCATGCCGGACTAAAACCGCACGAACGTCTATACTACCATCAGACAATGGCTTCGGTACGCTGTAGCAATCGTTTTCGCCAATATCCAACTATACCGAAAGATTCATTAGAATTTCGACTGCTCTCACGTTATGATCATAGTCGCGAGGCATTTCCCGATAAGGTTGACTCAGTGCTACAGCGTGAAACGTGCAGTGCAACAACTAGTTGGTCACAAGTATCAAGGAAAAAGGAACCTGGTGCCAAAATTATGGATCATACACGCATTCTTAGTACGAAAAAGACTGTAAGCGCTGCAGCAACCTTAGAGCTGGGACATCCACTTAGAATTGGTAAGACTTAGAAAATATATTTGATGCTGATGATTATGAATGAAATATTATTCTTTATGAAATATTTTAATATTGCTACAGCTGGCCTCAAGGAAAAATCAATCCGAATAGCATAAAACTTATTTGTAGCGGCATACACAGTCAAGCGGTTAACAATGGTTTCTCGCGTCAACCGGCGGATGGAAATTTCTTCCGTTACTAAAAGCTATAAAAGTAAAGGGCCATTGGGTGGGTACAGGCTTCAATTTGAGGTTCGATAATTTTTATAGTACTTTATAAAACAAAAAAAAAAACAAAAAATTACACATTAATAAAAAAATATATATTTTTTATAAAACTTTTGAAAACAATATTCTTCGATGTCTTCGCCATAGTCTTCGTTTGCCATACAAAAAATAAATAATTCTATATACCATATAAGAAATTAACTAAAAGCATCTGTTTGCAAATTGGAATGCATCCAAGAAATTGCACTACTCGGAATTTCTTCAAAGCTTATGTGGCGCAGTGCGTTTGCAAAATTGCTTAATGAGGCTTTATTTGCAGCATTGCGTAGCTGCTTCTGCTGCTACAGGAAAACGATATTCTGCATGAATGCAATCCAAGCCAAGCTATAATTATTTAATGAATATGATTATTAATTAAACAAAACATTCATGCAACATGAACATGAGCACATTTAGTCATTTTGATATTTTCTCACATCAGTGAAGATGCCCATTTGAGAAATGTTGAATGCATTAACCTCGTTTAAATTGAACTATTCAAGAAGCATGAATATTAAATCCTTTTGGACTAAAATAAACTAAAAAGGAGCCAGATTCTACTAAATGCAAGCATCTCGAGTTTCATAGCGTCGATTTCGGCATGAATGTTTGCCTTAAGCTGATCCATAGTCTGAGGCTTGTTGGCGTTATCCTTACTTTTCAGCTAACCCAACAAAAAAAAAAGTCGGGTTTAAATCAGGTGATCAGGGGGGCCAGTCGATATTGCCTCTTTTGACACTAGACGTTCCGGAAATTTTCCATTGTTGAAATTCGATTGTTGCATTCGCAGTGTGGCATAAGCGTCTTAACCTTTCTCATTAATTTTCGGGCAGATATCATGAGCCAACATCCACCGATATCGATTTCCATTGACCGTTTCGTTTTATCTGAAAAATATGACCCAATGAAAGTTTTGGCGAAAATGCCGGCCCAAACAGCTACTTTCCGGTCATGCAATGGCGTTTCATGCTTCTAGTGTGGATTCTTCGTACCCTAAGTGCGACAATTTTATACCCGTTACACAAAGTGTAAACGGGTATATTCAGTTTGTCCGAAAGTTTGCAACGCATTGAAAGAGACATCGGAGACCCCATAAAGTATATATATTATTGATCAGCTCGATGAGACGAATCGATTTAGCCATGTCCGTCTGTCTGTCCGTCTGTCCGTCTGTCTGTCCGTCTGTCTGTTGCGATGGCTGTTACTCGGAAAGTTTTAAAGATATTGACATGAAACTTGAAACTTAAGCTTTTTGTGCTCCTAGTTATTTTGTATACCAGAACCAAGGTGCCACGCCCATTTTTAGATATAGCCCCCGTACAAACTTACCAATTTTTCGACTTTTTTGTATGAAAATAGTAAGTATTTATAAATGCATTTACTACAATATAGTGTAAAAATACTTCTAATGGCATCCAATATCAAAAGAATGTTGCCACGCCCATTTTCAGATATAGCCCCCATACAAACTTACCACTTTTTTTCGATTTTTTGAATGAAAATACGTATTATTTATGAATATATTTAATCCAAATAGGGTAAGAACACTTTTTATGTCATCCAATGTCAAATCTAAGGCGCCACGCCCATTTTTATGTATAGCCTCCATACAAACTTACCGCCCATTTTCGAGTTTTTATATGAAAACATTTACTATTTCAAAAAGAATTCAATTAAATTTGGTAAAATCAATTCCAATGTCCAAAAAGGTGAACACTTTCTATATGGTAAGGATCGGGCAAATATAACATAAAGCCTCCATACAAATTTGACCATCGTGAAATTTAATCTAAGCACCTGGTGAACATATAAACTATTAAAAGTGTTGTGTAACGGGTATTTCAGCTTCGGTTCCACCGAAGTTAACGTTTTTCTTGTTCTTATTAACGCTGCCAGAGAGATTAAAATGTGCCTCGTAAGTATTAAAATTTTCTTACAAAAATTAGGGTCAATTCGAGCGACTGATTGGCCGTATTCCAAGAGACGTGGGCGGTCTGTCGGCAATATTTTTTGTGTCAATTCAAATTCAAATCATCCTTAAAATGCGCCTCATTGTGGTCTCACTGATGCTTATATGCTGAGCGCAATGACAATACGATACTGTTGGATCCTGGGGCAATGCTCTCGTTCACTGCTTCAACAAGTTCATTGGAACATCTTGGTCGTTGATGAACGGCATGTTGACGATCTCCTACTGTTCCGTGCTTGTCATTAATTCAGCGTGTTATTTCAGTGTAGAGTGATTATTGGTTAAAATTGAGCTGAATTGACGCATCGAAAATATGACAATATGACAAAAGTTGGCACACCCTGTATTTAGTTTAGAGTTAATATGCTAGCAGAATACTTACTCAAGCAACAACTTGCAACTAGTCGGCTAAAATAACTAAGCGCCCTGAAGTATGCAATAACTTTGTTAGCTAAAATAACGCTATGCTATGCTTCAGATACAATATCTATAAAATCTGAAAAATATAAAATTTTAACTGTTTCATTTTTGCATAATGAATTTATAAAACGAAAAAAAAAAAAATTGCATACTTCTACAAATAAGCATTTTGAAAAATACCAACCTTTTAACTCACAAATAAAGTCATTAAAAAAAAAAAGTTTATCATAACAACGTTCTCAAATTTATTTAGTAGCAATGACCTCAAACTTTGCACTATGTTCGTGAATGCCATTGTCCTTTTAACATCGTCGGTATAAGGTTTACTTATATTTGTGACTGTGGCTCTTTAATTTCTTTTGTTCTTTTATTTTTGTTTTTTTTATTTTTGGGTCAGTAAAAGTAATACGCTTGAGGATATTTGAATGTAAAGTAAGAGTATATACCACACATACATAAGTATAAACTGAAAATAATAGTTTGCACTAAAAATGCAAAGAAGTAAAATATTCAAAAAAAAATGCCAAACCAAACAAAAAATAAAAAAGCAAAATGTACCCCAAAGGCACAATTGTGTTTGTTTGATAAACGATATTTTATTTGCTGCTGCTGTTACTGCTGCTGCTGCTGCTGTTCAGGTTTTACCGGCATTATTTGACATTAATATTGCAGCGCTGTGCAGTTGTGTGGAAAAATTGTGTATGTGAAAAATAGGGTTTTTTTAAAAAATATTTTCAAAATATAAATTTTTTGTATTTTATACCAAACTAAACTTCCGCAGGTTTTGTTCAAATGCAGCGATTATTCATAAAGTTTTTTTTTTTTTTTTTTTTTTTTTTTTTTTTTTTTTTTTTTGCGTATTAAGACCAATCATTCAGCTAGCTGGTTGTTTTCTTTTGAGTTTGTTTGAAATCAACTTTTTTATTTTGAAATCAACATTTTTTTGTGCTTTGATAAAATATAGCAAACATTAAAGCTGCTGACAGACAAACACTAATCTTAAACCATAACCATTTGATACATATATTCAAATAACTACAAACACGCCTAAGTGTATGCTATATTTCCATACTTTGCACTTTCAGTTTTGAGTTTAGTCATGTTTTTACATGTTTATGTCTGTTGTAAGCATAATAAAGCCAAGCCAAATCAACTCAACTCAACTCAAATGCTTTCAAGTGCGGCTCAAGTTGTAAATCATGTTGGATTAACACATTTAAAGTGTGTGTGTGTGTGTGTATGGGTATGGGCATATATCTATGTGTGTGTATGTGTATCTGTTTCAAAATGTATCTGTTTGGTAAATACATTTTATGTTATATGTTATTATACATACATACTAACTACATATAAAGCACTACTTTGTGCTTTTTACTATAAGTTGAGATAAGATGAGATCATACTTTAATGGAATGTAATGACATAAAATGTTTGATTAGAATATTTTAAATAATTCTAAAATTCTTTAAAGAATCAGATAAAATTATAGCTAGACAGATGTGAATTGAAATGCATTTAAAGTATTTTATTAACTTAACGGATATAGAGAAACCAAAATTTTTTAATACAAATAAGCCATGCTAATAAATTTTATAAATTGGTTTGAAAATCAAAAAAGTGAAACTTACTTTTTAATTAAAAAAAAAAATAACATCCAGAAATAATTGCAATTTAATGAGTTCGTTTTTTTCCAGAGCTCAAAAAGTTAAAATTAATATAAAGGGTGATTTTTTAAGAGCTTGAGAACTTTAAAAAAAAATAAAACGCATAAAATTTGCAAAATCTCATCGGTTCTTTATTTGAAACGTTAGATTGGTCCATGACATTAACTTTTTGAAGATAATTTCATTTAAATGTTGACCGCGGCTGCGTCTTAGGTGGTCCATTCGGAAAGTCCAATTTTGGGCAACTTTTTCGAGCATTTCGGCCGGAATAGCCCGAATTTCTTCGGAAATGTTGTCTTCCAAAGCTGGAATAGTTGCTGGCTTATTTCTGTAGACTTTAGACTTGACGTAGCCCCACAAAAATAGTCTAAAGGCGTCAAATCGCATGATCTTGGTGGCCAACTTACCGGTCCATTTCTTGAGATGAATTGTTCTCCGAAGTTTTCCCTAAAAATGGCCATAGAATCGCGAGCTGTGTGGCATGTAGCGCCATCTTGTTGAAACCACATGTCAACCAAGTTTAGTTCTTCCATTTTTGGCAACAAAAAGTTTGTTAGCATCGAACGATAGCGATCGCCATTCACCGTAACGTTGCGTCCAACAGCATCTTTGAAAAAATACGGTCCAATGATTCCACCAGCGTACAAACCACACCAAACAGTGCATTTTTCGGGATTCATGGGCAGTTCTTGAACGGCTTCTGGTTGCTCTTCACTCCAAATGCGGCAATTTTGCTTATTTACGTAGCCATCCAACCAGAAATGAGCCTCATCGCTGAACAAAATTTGTCGATAAAAAGCGGATTTTCTGCCAACTTTTCTAGGGCCCATTCACTGAAAATTCGACGTTGTGGCAGATCGTTCGGCTTCAGTTCTTGCAGGAGCTGTATTTTATACGGTTTTACACCAAGATCTTTGCGTAAAATCTTCCATGTGGTCGAATAACACAAACCCAATTGCTGCGAACGGCGACGAATCGACATTTCACGGTCTTCAGCAACACTCTCAGAAACAGACGCAATATTTCTCTTCTGTACGCACTGTACGCATTCGTGTGGTTGGTTTAATGTCCAATAAAGTAAACTGAGTGCGAAACTTGGTCACAATCGCATTAATTGTTTGCTCACTTGGTCGATTATGTAGACCATAAATCGGGCGTAAAGCGCGAAACACATTTCGAACCGAACACTGATTTTGGTAATAAAATTCAATGATTTGCAAGCGTTGCTCGTTAGTAAGTCTATTCATGATGAAATGTCAAAGTATACTGAGCATCTTTCTCTTTGACACCTTGTCTGAATCCCGCATGATCTGTCAAATACTAATGCATGAAAATCCTAACCTCAAAAAAATCACCCGTTATTTAAAAAGACTACGTTTACATCTATATATAAATATGCCCTGTTCGTTTATACGAGGCTTATAGACTTGAAAAGTTCTGAACCGTTTAACCCCAAATTTTGACACAACATGTGTTGAGGTTCGGATTCGGTTTTTATCTACTTTTTATGTTGATAACATATCTGCGTTTGCAATTATATCAGTTTTTTTTTGTGTTTCCACGTGCCCCTACTGGTGCGCCACCTGCAGGCCGCCAGCTGCCCCTACTACTGCGCCACCTACCGGCTGCCAGCACTCATGCATGGGAAACTACAGAAATTGAAAACCAAACACCATATGTGTGTGAGAAAAATGGCATCACTGCTTCTCATAGTTCTAAGTTGAGAACTATGACAGATAGAACAAAAAGTGTTATCATAAAAAATGTTCGTCTTTGAAAGGCAAAAAAAAAAAAAAAAATTTTATCACTCTCATCTATCTCACATGGTTTTTAGAGTTCTAGGGTGAAAACCAATAATAAAATACTAATAAACGAAGTCATGCCACCCAAGAGGTTGAACTTGGGTCGTCGCACTCGCCGCGCAGAAATACGAAGACGGGTGGTTTTGAATATGACTGAGGGAGAGCGGAATTCGATTCGAGAGACTCAGCGGCTTAGAATAGTGCAGATGTACAACGCGGAATCAGCAGAAAGAAGAGCAGCCAGGCTTGAGAAAGCACGATTGAAAGCTCGGCAGTCGCAACAGATTTGATTCTTTATATAGTCTTTGTCTAATTTGTGTTCAAAAGCCGCAACTGGTTCATCCACATTATTTATGATCGTATTTTTCATTTCTCATGTTGACACCTCACGTCCGATCACGCAGAAACTGTGTATTTTGTTATGCTTAAATTGTTTAGGAATTATAAGATCATAAGAATTTATTTGAAAAGAAACTTACAAAATATTTGTGATTTTGAAAATGGGAGCCTGGCTGTATAATTCACAATCAGTTTAATAATGTAACTAAATTTGTAAAACTTTATCGAGAAAATATTAATAATTTTTTTTTTTTTTTTTTTTTTTGTGTTACCTGTTCCATTTTTCGTCGGCAGCCACTACCCTCTTCAAAAATGGGACATATTTTGTATCGTTTCAGCAGCATATCGCAGGCATTGATTCGGTCCAGAAGGTTTTTTTTGCATCAAGTTTTTTTTTTTTTTTTTATCCAGTTTTCTGCAGATGTCACGAGATGTCACATGCTGGTCAAACTCGATGCTTTCCATGATTTAATCGGTATTCTTCGCCACAGGGGTTCCACCGGCTGGCTTATCCATGGTGTCGTTTTCACCGGCCCTAAATTGTCGAAACCATTCCTCTGCGGTTCGACGTGATAGAGTATCATCCCCCAAAAGACCATTAATCTAACGTTTCTCTAGCGGATTTGCCTTTAACGAAGCAAAACTTCAAAATGTTAACACGTCTATAACACAGTATCCAAACAAATCATGCATAGCGTCGTTTTGAAAGTTATGTCAAGACCTTTCAAATGATGTATAGTATTGCCCGATACCTCGATCTGTAGTGCTTTGTACATAGCCGCGAAATTCAAAAGATAAAAAGGCAGAAGGGAGATATTTGACAACCTTATATTTACTGTCTTAATTTTTTTTTTTCAAAATTTCTTATTTCTTTAAAAATTTTGCGTTAAACAAACTAAATTTAAAATATAAAATTTTTCATTTAGAAAAATATTTCGCCTAGCAACATGAAATATGCGAAATCAGTTTTCAATAAAGCAAAAATTATTATGGAGAATTTAATAAAAAAATAAAAAAACTTTCTTAATTACAGCATTTGAAACTGCAAAATATTTACGCCTGCACGTACATTTTCTCCACATTTTTTATTCATTTAAAAACAAAGTTTTTTACTTTTTTTTTATTAGTATTCATACGGAATATTGCTTCATTTCAAGGCACTACTAAGCCACTCTGATGATGATTTTTATAACTTTCCCTACAGTAGTGTGTCATTGTCCTTCTTTGATATTACTAAGCTTTCAGTTATAACTTCCTCAATTAATTTCCATCCAGTATCTCCCCATTTAGTAATTTTGTGGACAGCAGTCTTAGTTTTTCGTTTCGTTTTCTGCGCTTATTGTAGGCAATTGTTTTGGTGCAACTACTTCATTCATTCAAAGTGACCAACCCTTTAAGTAATTTTTTCAAACGCAATTAAATCGCATTATGAATTCAGTACGGCTGCAGCAAACACGTCCAACTCACAGATCAGGAAGTAAAAGTAAATGAATCTTGATTGCAACGCACCACAAAAATAGAAGTTTCACTTTGAAACAGTTTC
The DNA here is from genome assembly GCA_018903435.1 of Leucophenga varia. Taxonomy (NCBI): domain Eukaryota; kingdom Metazoa; phylum Arthropoda; class Insecta; order Diptera; family Drosophilidae; genus Leucophenga; species Leucophenga varia. Next base: position 39,670 of record JAEIFJ010002490.1, on the reverse strand, counting down.
CGACACAAAACTGTACAAGACAGCAGAAACTGCTTGACTACTAACTGACTGACTGACTGACTGACTGACCAAGTGACTTTGGCTGCTGTCAAAAGCACCAAAATGCTGCAGAAAATTTGCAATGTTTCTTGTTTTTGTAATTTTTTTTTCTTTTTTTTTGGTAAAAAAAATTTTTAGTGAAACTGTTTCGAATTTAAAATAAAAAAAAAAAACATTTTTTTGTTTCTAAGCAGCAGCAATAAAAAAAAAAATCTTCCTCAACGCTAAAGAAAAATTTAAAATTTATGAAATGGATTTTAATTATTCTTAAGTGAAATAGAAATAAAGAGAAAGCTAACTAAAATTGTTTTCTACTTACTTTTTAAGCTAATTTAATACACTTCATTTATAGAATATACAGTATGAAGCAGAGTTTTATAAGTTTATGCTAAGATTTGTAACATCAGCTTTATTTTGGGGCGTTACCAAGAGAAATGGACAGAAGAAAAACTTCTTTTCAAACGAATGAAATATATATATATATATACATATATATATATATATATATATATATATACAGCTTGTGCTAAGCCTGGGCATCACTTAGGGTATTGACCCAGGTGGTATGGTCCAATACCAATTCTGGGTCCCGATATTCCGGACGTCCTCCAGGACCTTATCCTTCCAACGCAGCGGCGGTCGTCTCAGCTCTCGTGCCCCTCTGATTACGTTCACGTTTTTGTTGTACACCGTTCTTGCTGGAGCTTCTTCATCCATTCGAAGCACGTGACCATCCCAGTGCAATCGTTTATACTTGATGCGCCTGACTATATCGATGTCGTTATATAGCTGGTAAAGCTCGTGATTCATGCGAATACGGTATTCGTTGTCCACTCTGACTTTTGAATGTTCCCAACGCCGATTTTTCAGCCTCTGACGTGAACCATGTTTCTGCGCCATACGTCTACGTCTTGGAGAGTTTGATTTTCGATGTTCTGGATAAGACTCTACTTCTCATTTGCTTACCGAGATCAAACTAGCATCGGTAAGCCAAAGTAATTCTTCGTCTAATTTCTAGGCTGGTGTTATTGCTCTTTTTTCTTTGAGAGCCCAATTAGACGAAGTTTTCTACAACATCGAAGGTGAAGTTCCCCATAGTCACATAATCTTTAGATCGTGTTATTTATAAGTGAGAGGATTCCAAGTACTTTCGTTAACCGCTAGTCCCATCTTGCGGGAATTCTCTTCAATATCGTTGAAAGCCCAGCTCACTGTACGTGGATTTTCGCCAAGTTTCCTCTAAGAAAATGCTGCGCTTCAGACCGATGTGTGAGCATTTTCTCAGGATGTTCTCCAACAGGAGATTGAAGAAGTCGCACGGCAACGCAACACCCTGTCTGAAGCCTCTCTTGGTGTCAAAGGTGTCAGAGAGATTTGTCAGCATCATCACACAGAGGCGCACGACTTTTTGCAGGGATACAAAATTCAGCGAATGAAAAAGAGAACTAAAAATTCGTGATGAAGTTGAAGGAAGTTGAGATAATTTGTAGCAGAAATGTTAATCAAAAATTCAACAATAAAAAAAAAATATATTAAAGTGTATATCGGAAGGTTTAAAATGCGTTTTCGATATAATAAAGTCTGTTCGACTTATAGATCCTACGAAAAAAAACTTTGGGACCATCAGAGCTGGCAACGATTTTCGTATTTGCTTGAATGAAGAATTGATAGTTGGCTCACTCACGGGACACTGCCTGGTGGGAAGACATGCCGTCTGACTAGGGGTAGCATCAAATGACTTCTGTAGGAGCTGTAGAAACGAGGAAGAGGAGGAGACAGTAGCACATTTTCTCTGCCACTGCCCAGTCCTTGGGAGAATAAGATTTACCGTTCCTGGTAGACCATTTCTTGATAGTCTGGCGGAGATTGCATCAGTCAAGATTGTTGCCGTCTTCATAAGGAAATCGAGCTGGTTCGATTAGGAGGATATAAAAGAGAGATCATATGGTATCACAATGGACTTTTATCTCCTAGGTGACGTCGCGAGAATTCGCGTCGGCCATTCTAATCTAACCTAAAGGGTATGTAGCTTTCAATATTATTCAAAATTTTTATCTGTTACTGCATTGAATGAACATCTGCCTTGTTCGGGGATAGTGAAATTTAATTAGTGAACAAGTTAAATTAAAAATACATACAGCAAAGTGCAAAACGAACTAAATACTTGTAGAATGGCAAAAGTTTTCGCAACATGCACTCTTACAGTTGCACAGAATTTCAATTTGGATTTCATTTTGAATGCAAAAAGTGTGTGGTTCGGTACCCAAAAATGTTTTAGACGCTGTCGGTGACGCTGGACAGGATCACAGACGACGGCGACGACGACGACGATGATGTCGTTCTCATAGACAGTATAAATATGCTGCTTCTTTCTTCCTTTTACTGCTGCCTTTGACCAAATATTCTACGCTCATTTGTTCTCTGTACTGAAACTCACTAAATTATGCAATACCAGTTGCAATTAAACTGAAATTAACAGGCAACGGTTTTGAGTGTTTTGTATTGTCTTTTCTTTTTTGGACAAATATTTTGAAAGTTATATAAAGCGGGTGCACGAGGGTGCCAGTAGTCTTAAGAATTCATAGTAACCAAGAAAATGTCATTTTCGGTTGTCGCATTGCGAATGTTCTATGTATGCATGAAATATTTTTTACTGAGATACATAAATAAATTTGCTAGTTGGTTTTGCAGCGCAATGTCACAAAATGTATCTGTTAGAATGTATCTTAACTTTGCTTTGCTCCAGGCTTCAAGTGTGCAAAAATACATACAATAAAAACGATGACAGAAGAAATTGCAAACGTTTCATTGTTTATTTTGTTGACATACACATACGTTTGCTGTTCTTACTTGCTTAGGTACACTTCTACACAGTTTATCCGAAGCAAGAAAAAAAAACGGAGTAGAATGTTGACCAATTCGACCCAGTTGCAATAAATAATGAATAAATATCAACACTTCAGCGCACAAAATTGGATAGAAAGCAAGCAAAGAATCCAGAAAGTTTCAGCGGCAAAAGATGTACAGCGACATAAATTAAATAAGTAGTGAAACACGTTTGTACGTAAATTTTAAGTTTCGGGAAATTCCCTAAAAATGAGAGTGGCTTGTCCTTTTGTGGTTCTCCATAAATTTGAATATATAAGATATATAAGATAAGATCGAAAGATAGTTTAATAGAACATAATAAACCAACAACAACATCGAACAAAAAGTGCACAGCAGAAATTGTTGTGCACTTTAGCTCGACCCTTGACTGGAAAAGTGTACAATGTTTGTTGGTGGGGTTGGGGGAGGAATTCAACTTATTCGATGAGGCAGATCCAGCGGGTGATCTTTACGTAGGCGGCAAGTAACAGCGCTGTTATCCAACAGGTTTATGGCAAGGAGGCTGGTGTGGCAAACCTAGCGATTTCCTGATGAGCCCAAAGGACTCCAAGCTCATTGTGTATATTCCTATTCATATGGAACGAGTGCACATTGGAGATTGTGGTAAGTAGATTGTTTTGAAATTTGTGAATTAATTCACAGTTACTATGTTTGACAGAGATTCCATATGTCCAAATGGGCTTTAGTATGACCTTATATTGTTATTGGTAAGGTGAGGTCTCCATGTCAACCTTCTATGCAGCTCCAGACCTAAGTACTTAACAGTGCCACTTGTTGGGATAGGTGAACCATCCAGTTTTCCTCTTCTTAAGGAAAAAGTTGTTGGATTTCTCCCGGTTAACATTTATATTCCATCTTTTTAGCCAAAGGGTTTACCGTATCCAGCTGCATCTGAAGGATATTAGTAGCAGTTTGAGGAGAGATGTCACTAGCTAAGATGGCCATGTCATCGGCGTATACGCAGTTAGCAGCGTGGTATCAGAAATCGTTGGCATGTCAACAGTATATATGGTGTATAGGAACGGACCCAGAACACTTCCCTGGGGGACCCCTGCTCTAACATCCCTGATCGACGATCTCTCTTGTCCGCTTTTAACATAAAATTTTCTGCACACAATGTATGATTTGGGCAGCTTATAGTATGGGGCAGGTAGTGCGGTATTTACGCAAAAGTAATCTCTCAGTTACTTAAGAAAAAACCGCCAATAAACTAATTGGACAATATGAAGAGAGATTGGTTGCAGTTTTCCAAGGTTTTTGATTTAATATTGTATAATTTCGGCGCATTTCAAAGGGGTGGGGAAGTGACCTAGCCGAAAGCAGGATTCCATTTGGAGGCAGGGCTTTGAAAACTAGCACGTCAATTCCATTATATCCAGGGGATTTGTACGTCTTAAGTTTGGTTAATTCGCAAAGCAACTCCCTCAGACTCAACAGGAGGGGTAGTGTCGCCATTTGACAAGACACGTCTCGTCTGAATCCTTTTGAGAGCATCTTGCATAAATGACCAAAAAGATTCTACAGTTCCAAAAAAAGTGCCCATCAAATACATAACAAGTTTTTTTGTTTCACTCAAGTTATTCACTAAAAACATAGAACACCACAAAACGGTACACCCTGTAGATTGTCGTATAGTGCAGGTAAATACTTTTGAAACAGATTTACTGCACTTTACCGGGTACCATTTACCGTTAAAGATATAAAATTTACAAAGAGATGCAGAAAAGGGAATGCTTGCATAGTGGACAGTGGAAAAACTATTAACTTTTATCGTTAGAGTTGGTCTAAGCTGCCTCGAGTGCATGTCTCAGACACACACATACACCCACATACAAATCCATTCGATATGTACATATACATACTAACATGCAAAGAGCAGCATATCCTGTAGGAGTAATGCACATAAAGATAGTTAAAACTGAAAAGGCGACTGACCAGCTCATGATAGTAGTATGTTGTGTTCTTAAGTGCTGTGCTAGGAAAAAAAAAAAAAAAAAATTATGCAGCAAAACACTCAGCAAAATATACAAAAAGAAAAATCCGACTTAAGAACAAAAAAAATCAACGCTTAAATGCAACAGCAGCAGATTTTTTTTTTCTGCGCTAACAGAAAAAAAGAAGAAAAATGTTAAATAAACATTTCGAATAATTTCATCATGAATTTTCATTTTAATATTCATAAACCACAAATAGACACAGCAAATTGTCAACAAAACTGACCTAAAATAGCTGCAGACAACGTCAATACAAATAAAAAGCTGTCAGGTTGGCTAACAAAAACAACAACAACAAAAGGAATGTATCTGTGTATCTACAAGTACCAAATGTATCTGCCATAGACACACTAATAGTAATTTAAAAATCATAGTAGTCGCGACGCTTCACGTAGTTGCTTAGCGTACAAACAAAAATTTTTGAATTTAAAAATATAGCCAGAGGATTTTTTTTTCTTTTTTTTTTTTTTTTGTACTTATAGATTTCATGAACAGCAGCAGCAGTGTGTCTGCGAATATTAAGGATTAGTGCTAAGCATCTGTTCCATAGTAACCATTGGCACACAAATGCAAACAGCGCAAGTAGCATAGTAGACAGTAGAACTTAGGAGAGAGCCACAGAACTAAAGTAGCAAAGAAGCGAATGAAAGCTGTAAGACAAACGTATGGCGCGCCAAGCCAAGCTGTGCAAATGTGCCCAGATGAAAAAGGAATTTTAAAGATAATGGACTTTGATGCGCAACAGCTTTCCTATTTCAGCAGCTACAACAATAACATTTTGAAATGGCGTTAGCAGCAGCAGCAGCAGATAAAGCAGCTGCAGCCTACCGGAGCAGGGATTTTTTGTGTATTTTTTTGTTTTGTTTGATTTTTCAACATTTTAATACTTCAGTAAAATTTTAGTAGAAAATCGTTGTGAGATACTATATACTGTATCTGTGAATTAGACGAATTTAAGCGCAACGAGTGTTCAAATTGCAAATGCATTTAATATTTTTTTTTTTTTTGTTCTTTCTTAAAGTTGATGTTAAGTAGCTAAAAAGCTTAAAAAGCTCTTGAAAAAAATATGTATAGTTTTGTTTAGCTGAACGAGACACGTCGTCAGTCAGACTGATATCAAGTGTAGAAATGTTAAAAATGTTAATAGCTACTTTTCAGAATTTGATAAAGTCTAAAACAAAAGTATTGGAGTGGCCAGTGGACTTAAACGGAGCCTTTCTGTAGTTGATACTTGTCTGTGACTAAAGAAAATGATTAAATGTAAAAAGACTTAACAAAAGATGAGTATTATACATTTCCATTAAAATATTTTAAGCTGTTATAACACACAAATAGTTTTTAAATGTTTTACCATACGATAATAGCAAAATGTTTCATAAAATATAATTATTTTTATTTATAAATTTTTTTTTTTTTTTTTTTTGAGGCCAACTTTGCACTATTTGCAACTGCATTTAATATTTTTTTTTTGTTTACTTAAAATGGATGTTAAGTAGCTAAAAAGCTTAAAAACAACTTGAAAAAAATAATATAGTTTTTATCAGCTCAACGAGACAAGTCGATTTAGTCGAAAATGTTGAAAATGTTAAAAAAGATTCTTTCCAGAACTTGATAAAGTCTAAAACACAAGTATAGAAATGGCCAGAGCACTTAAAGGCAGCCTTAATGTAGTTGATATTTGTCCCCATTTCTTCGACGATTTATCTCTGCGACTAAAGAAAATGTTTCAAAACTCTACTCAAGTTCGCCGTGTATATTTGTCTGTTCGACTCTTATTAAAAAACCGATTTATGATCCAAACCAGCGGGTTCAAAGATATAACGAGCCGCTCAACCAATCCGCTGTCGTTTTTTTTTTTTTTATCCGTTTCTCTGTTTCTGCAGGTTATATTATCCTGTAAGGCTTCAATCGTGTTCGGCTTGTCCACATATACTAACGACTTAACATTACCCCACAAGAAATAATTAAGACGCTTTAAATTGTAAGATCTTGGCGTCCAACTCAAAAGATGGTTTCGAGAGATAAGCTGCTCACCAAATTCATGCCTCAACATGTCGATTATTTCACGAGCTGTGGCATGTAGCGCAGTCTTGATGAAACCACATTTCAACCAAGTTGAACTCAGGCAACTGGGCAAAAAAAAGTCGCGTATCATGGCTCGACATAGTTCTCCGTTGAGGGAAACGTTTCATCCACGGTCGTCTTTGAAGAAGAATGGACCGATGATGCAACCGCCCATAAACCACACCAAATTGTCGTTTTTTTGGGATGCATCGGTAATTCCTGTATGGCATATGGCTTGTCATCATTCCAGATGCGACAGTTCTGCTTGTTTACGTATCCGTTGTGCCAAAAGTGGATTTTCATGGAGCTGTTGTAAGGGCGTTCACCAAAAATTATACATTTTGGTAAGTCAATCGGCTGCAATTCTTATTGCAGTTGAATTTTATGGGCTCTTAAATCCTAAAACATGCTCAATTGCTGAGAACGGCGACGAATTGGCATTTCACGATCCTCATTAACACTGGACGCTACGGCTGCAATATTCTCTTCGGTACGCACTGTACGCATGCGAGTCGAGGGGTTTAATGTCCAACAAAGTAAATTTGTTGCGAAATTTGATGATAACAGCACGAATTGTTGATTCACAAGATCGATTATGCCGAATATAATTTTTTTCCGCCCGTCTGTCTGTTGTAATGCGTTTTACTCGGAAAGCTTTAAAGAGATTAACCTTAAATTCGAAACTTTAGCTTTTTTTTGGCCCTAGGTAGTTTATATGTCAGAGCCCAGATGCCACGCCCATTTTTAGATATGGCCTCCATACAAATTAAACATTTATTTTCGAGTTTTTGTAGGAAAATCGACCCCTACCGATATACTATCTATGCCACTGATGATCTCATATTTATAAGCTATTCCAAGTTTCTTGAAGCGGTTATATGAGCTTCGGTCCTACCGAAGTTAATGTTTTTCCTTGTTTATTGATCAGATTAGTAACCAAACTATCATTACCCCATTGAGAAATTATATCAGCGCCACAAATTGTTAGTTTCATAGCAATGCGTTTGGTTCGTATTCTCGTGTGACGGGTATAATCGTTTTGGTGGAGGGGAATGGAGGGAGTCGAGCTATTTAAGTCTGTCTGTCTGTCCGCCTGTCCTGCTGTCTGGAGTATGAGAGAGATTATCTAGGAGACTACTGGAAACAGGGCCACCATATGTGAAACAATAACTCTCCTAAGCCGTCAAGTGTGCACTTTCTGACGGTTTTTCTCTAGCCCCATTTTAAAGGGTATCCTCCATACAAATCTACCCCAAAGTTTTGGGTTTTTGCATAAAAACATCATTGTTTTTTATTCTAGGAAGTCAAAATTTAGTACAAATTTTGCCTAATATAGTTCCAATGAAATAGACCAATATGGGTAGAACCAATAAAATTTTAGGTATAGCCCCTATACAAATATACCCAATTTTTTTTAAGTTTTTGTATGAAAATGCAATACAATGAGGTATGGTAGTAAGATAGGACTTAACTTAAAGTTAACACTAAGTTTGGGTACAGGGTATCTTGGATTCGAGCATACTCGACTTTAGCGTTCGTTCTAGTTTTTATTTAAAAAGCTTGTTTTTGCTTAATATATAAAAATTAGTTCTTGTTTACAATTTACCTAATTAAATGATCAAAGTACTTATGTACTTGAGGACCACCCTTGGTTTGCGCTCAGTTTGCCAAGTTCGTTTAAAATCTAATCTGATTAGACATACTTGAAGCGTTTAATTGCTTCTTAATAACAAGATAATCCCTCTTAAAATTTTGTATTTTCGAAAATATTTAAATGCATAAATAATATTAAATGCATACAAAGAAGCACTTATTTTAATGTCTTAAAGCTTTGCATAAACGATTATGTTCATTTAATTTAATGCATTTAACTTAAACCAAAATATCCTTATTTACTTATGTTAAAATTTTAAACATGATAATTCTATTGCATTTATTGTGAGTGAATGAGTGTGAAAATCCCTGTTGTTATTTTTATTATCCTATAAATCCGTTGCTGTCATATTATATATACAACATATGTACTTGCATATTGGTTGAGAGATGAGTATATATCATATTATATATAGTAAAGCTTTCTACACTTCCTGCTTAAAATTTCTCTGTTAAATTATTTTAATGAATTGACCGCATCTGTGGCTGTGGTTGTCGTTGTCGTTGCGTTACGTTGCGCTGCGTTGCTATGTTAGCCATTGCCAATTGCCTTTTCGAAATAAATTAATCAGACTTAATTATTGCAAGTGTTGATATCCTGTGAATATTAGACATACTTATGTACTATAATATAATATTATGTTTGTTTGTGTTTGTACTAAAATGTAATTACTTTAGCTCATATAAAATAAATCATTTCATCTGATATTGTGTTCATTACGCAATATGCTTCAAATCCAATGGGAACAATGGTGGTCGTCTGACTAACAACAACAACAACAACAAAACAACAACAACAACAGTAATAACTATAATAAGTGTATCTATTAATTTATAACAACAACAAAAACAAAAGCATTATAATTCAGTTTACAGTCTCGTTTATTGAAATTGAACATAAAGAGGATTTATGATTCAATTTTGAACATAATTAACTGACAATTGGTTTTCAAATGTAATTTGTCTGCATTCACTAGGATTGAACATATAAAATTTCATAAATTTATTGTAATATTACACATACTCTTACACTCATATATGTACTAAATGTATGTATGTAAATTGTAACACAACGTCACGGTTTCGCTCGCAATATTGGCTATTGAAACTTCTGATGGTTATACAAAAACTCACCAAAATATGTAACCAAAATAAAAAGAGGTAGATGCGAAATACTGCACCTTATAATAACTGCATCAAGTTACTTACCAAACATTTTTGTATCAATAAAATCCTGTCTGAAGTTGTTCATGATTGAATTATACCAGGTGAAATATTTCGCTTCTCATTGCCGTTTTGCTACCACTAAAAATATTTTGGAAGCGGGTCTTAAGTACATGATAGTCTCTGGAGGATAAAAGCCAACCAGTACAGTTAAGAAAGAGCCGTAGTTTGAGGGACATAAGAGAGAGAGAGACCGATCAGCGATTTCAACTGCCAACGTCGAAAGTACCTTAGTCTACTCGATCTAAAAATATCTGAAGTACCTCTTCTTTCCAACTTCTGCATGTGCTGTTATAAGGGATACCTAATCTAGTTTCAAGAGATGTTGTGGCGACCAACAAGATTAAGTAGGTTTTTACATTCCGTTACTAGACTACATTTGACTTAGCTGTCTGAGAAAATGAAAATCGATCTGTCCCGAATCTCCAGCTGTACCAAAAGCTTGCACGCAATAAGTACAGCATGGAACTCCGCCTGGAACAAACTGCAGAGATCAGGCAGACGAAAGAACTCTTCCACCGCCAAGTACCCCAGACTCCACACCGCAATCCATCTTGGACCCATCGGTGTGGAGCGTCAGACCATCTTCACTCCCCAGCAGCACCGCCATCCAGTCTTGCCGAAAGGGAATTGCGGCTAAAAGGCTTTTCTAAAACTCGAAGTTTCGAGCAGAAAGTCAGTAGGGCCACTTAAATCTATCGGGATTGTGGATAAAACAGCACTGTGACCATAGCTTTGTGAGGACCACAAGAGCACTGATCGCAGCGATCTGCTTGATGAATAGGTCAATGGGTAACAGGTTTAGCATTGCATTTAGGGCCTCGGGAGTTTTAACATAGTAAGCATTCCTTTAGGTTTGTTGAAGGCTTGAGGGAGGTAAACATATTTTCTGCACTCTTTCAACACTTTGCTTTTATTTAAAATAATAAACTCACCATCATATGTAAACAAAATAAAAAGAGATAGATGCGGATTACTTCACCTTGATGCAATTATTCCAGGTGTTGTATTCGTATTCTGTCTCTTTCTAGTTTTTTCTCTCTTTCGGCTCTTTAAATTGTCAGTTTGATTAACAATTGTTATCTTGTGTTTTTACGTTCTCAGCATTCATTTAACTGAGTTGATTAAAAGGACAGAGTAGAAAGGTTGCCACATGGTACGTCTTCTTCGGAACGTATCTTAAGACTTGGCGTTTACCGAATCTTGAGTTTGTTTCCAGTTTTTATTTTAGAAGCGTGCATAATTACTCAGGACTATAGTTTGTATCTATTTATTTGTATTTTGTATAATATGAAGTTTTTGTTTATACTTGTATGTGCATGATTTGTGCTTTGTAAATAAGCATATTTAGAATATTTTCGGTAATTATTTTGAGTAATTGCTATGTATGGTATCTGTTGTTTAGTTATTTGGTGCACATTTATGCTTTGAAATTTCAAGTATTTATTTAAATCGGCAGCTAAGTAAAAATCGACCAAAAAAATCTATTTTTGATACTCTGACGGATTTTTAGTGTAGGCTATGAGAACGTTTGATTAGGAAAAACTTAAAGCACACTTTTAGGGATTGATTCTGGCTGCATTCAAGTCGGAGTATTGATTTTTTTTTCTTAAATTGTCCCGAAATTTGAAGTGAATTATTTTTTAATCTTTTGTCTACATTTCTAGAGAAGAAAGTAAATGTCTATTTAAAAATTTTAACTGATAGAGCTATATGAGAAAAATCTTTACCTTTATGCCAGTTTACAATTGTTCAGGTCCATTATTCGGATTTAGGCATATGTGTACGGTAAGTCACACACACGCTAAGTCATTGACCTTTTCTTATCTGATTGTATATAAACAATACATATATGATCAGATTAACTTACCTTTAACTTTGCATACCAGGCAAATATGCAGTAACGAGTATAAAGAGCAACAAAATGGCGGTGGCAATATTTTTTTTTTTTATTACTTTAATTATACAAAGCTAAAAGGCAGGAAGCAGTCATTTAATGCAATAAAGCGTCGCACAACGCATTTTACTTTAAACTTTTTACTTTAGCTACTTTCCTGTGTGTGTTTTTATACCCTGCACCCAAAGAGTATTAGGGTATATTAAGTTTGTGCAAATGTATGTAACAGTCAAAAGGAAGCTATGTAGCGCCTATAAAGTATATTCTTGATCAGCATTGAAAAGGGAGTCGTACTAGCTATGCCCGTCCGTCCGTCATGCAGTCTACCGTATGAAAAGGATTATATATATATAAGAGATAGAGCTTCCATATTTAAAACATAGACTCTCCTAAGCCGCCAAGTGTGCACTTGCAAACGCTTTTCTTCTTAACCTATTTTAAGGGGTATCCTATGGTGATCCAAGAATGTATGCAAAATAATTTTTTCTAAATAAGAAGACCTGATTTTTTTTTAAATCGGATAATGTTTAATAGTGCCGCCCCAGAATTTTCCATGTATTATACATGGGAAAGTATCACTTTTTCCTAGATTTTATGTAGAAACCTGGAAAATGAATATATTTTAACCGGATAACGGTGTTTCTCTTCATAAACAGTCATAGAAACTTTAAGGCTTTCTGGCACCATTAAATATTATTCGATTAAAAAAAAAAGAAAAATATGGGTCTTCTTATTTTTGATATAGAACAATCCTAGGGGGTGGACCACCCTAGGGGTACCCCATAGAAATCTACGCCAAAATTTTGAGTTTTTTGCATAAAAATGTATTTTTTTCTTATTCTAGGATTATAAACTTATTTCTATAAATTTAGTACAAATTATGCCTATGATAGTCCCAAATTTTTCGTATATACCCATACAAATATACGATATCTCTGGACTGGATCATCTAAAACGCAAAAACAAAATAAGATTTCATTAATATAATAAATAATCTAGTGATTAATCAAAGGAATTAGCAAAAAAAAAATTATTGACAAAAGGCGGCTACTCAAAGCAAAAGGTTCGAGTTTTGACCAAAATTCGGCTCTTTAATTGTTTAAAAAAATAAGAAATTTTCATCGGATGGGGGAAATCCTTCGATTAATTACTAAAAATATATAGTTGAGAAGCTTGTGTAAAAATTTCAGACCGATCGGTTCAGCCGTTTCTGAGAAATCTTGCTCACCGACTTTGAAAACACCGTTTCGAGAAAAACGCGTTTAAAGTTTTGAAAGCACTTGAAAGCACTGCGAGATCTCTCGGCGCGCCTTCACTAATGTGTCTATAATTTCGAAAATATTCGTCGGATCGACTTGAAATTTTGTGTGTGTATACTCAGATATATATATATTAAGAAAATCGATTTTTTTAAAATCCTAACTGTATATAACCCCTTAAGCTATTGTATGAAAGTCCAATACAATGAGGAATGTTATTAAAATAGGGCTTAACTTAAGGTACATAAAGTTTGGGTACAGGGTATCTTACTGTCGAGCATACTTGACTTCAGCGTTCTATCTTGTTTTTTTTTTTTTTTTGGTTTGTTCATTTACGCGATAAATAAATTTCCGTTGGCGCATTTCATGCTGATGTCATGACAATCAGAATCAACTAAATTGCATAGAAGCATAACATAATATTAACTTCATATATAAACTGAAAACACTTGCTTTGGAATTATAGAGAAATGGAGTAAAACAACATAAACGTTTGAAGCAGGACAATGTTTATGTCTAAATTGCTGCTGCTGCGGGGAGGATGATGATGTTGGAAAAAAAAAACCTACTGCGGCAAACTGATGACATAATTCAATTAGCATAGCTGACATAGGTGACTCCTCTGCTCGTGTGTGTGGGAATTACATTTTATTTTATCAAAGCAAAATTAAATTTGCTTGCACATGTTCAGACTAAGGTATTAAAGATCAAGTGGAAAATATAGCAAACCATATTAAATATTTCCAACTGAACAGCTTTGCTTATGGTCAAGAAGAACTTGAACTGAGCTGAACTGAACAGCAGCAATTTGTATTCAAATGCCTTTGTGGCACAAGTATTTTACAAGGATTCAATTGAATTTCAATGCAAAAGGCATTTGCTGCGGTGCAATTTCAATTTTCAATTGGCTTTATGGACAAGTTATGCAGCTAAAAAAAAGGGGGAGAGAGAGAAAAAGAAGAGTAAAAAAAAACGAGTAAAAAGTCCTGCGGGTAATTTAAACTGACTTTGCTTTAAGTGCGCCTGCGGGCATGAAAATGACAAAAGAAGAAATGTCCTTGCAAAATTAATAAGATAAAAAGACAAATTTTCGAGTTGAAGCAAATTAAATAAATAAGTAATTAAATGGCTTGTGGTAAAGTGCAGCAAGTTACGAAATGTCAAATTTAAAAAAAAACACTATTGCATATCATAGACGTTGAGTTGTACGACTACCCCAAACGTATTAAAAAAATTTTAATAAGAAAAAGAAAAATAGGAATAAGGAAAAAGGACTTAATCGCTTTTCATATATGGTATGTAAGCTGCAGATACACAATTAACGAGACACTTGAAAAAAATCTCAAACTCTTTAATGTGCAAGAACACGGTTTGTGGTTCAGATTCCTTTGATTAATCAAGCTGCATACTTGAACGTTGACTTTTGGTGAAGTTTTGTATAAGGAGAAAGTGAAAGGTGAGTGCATTACAAAAAATAGTAAAAGGTTTATATTTGGAAGCTGCATTTTGGGGTTAATATAAGCATATGTGTACATTCTGTCAAAAAGTATAAAGCAACTCTATACATCTTAGGCTAAATAGCATAAAATAAAAAGTTTGCCAAACTTGCTTTAATTTACCTCTTTGTTATAGATATTCTGATGGATGGTATCAATAGTTTTTTTGGCTGCATGCATACAAATTATTAAAAGGTTCATAGACTGCCACCGACACTGGAGATTTTCAATTTGACTTAAGGCATCAGCAGGTCAGAGCAATATAATTAGGGATGCGATTTACTGTACTGCATACTTTTTTTAATATACATATTTTTTTCTTTAATGCAATTAAGATGAGTACATTCAGAGATAAACACCGATAAGTATCGGGACATGAGTATTGATGCCAAAAGTACTCATTTCTCGTAAAAAAGCATCGATGTGCATAAGAGTATCTCAAATCGAGAATCATCGAAAGTCATGGAATTTCTTAATGTTGCTCTACCATATTTTTTCATTTATTTTGCACAAATTCTTATATGTCTTGTCTGCCTGCTTCCAACTATGATGCAATTATAAAAAGCTGTAACTTATCACCTCTACTTGTAATTGTAATTATGTTATATTGTACAGGGTCCGCCATCTAACATTTTTTTTTGAACTAGTGGTTATTTCGAGTGTGGCAACACTGATGTCACATCTGATTGTACAGAAAGTTAGTTTTATCCTTCCGCTGAACGAAAATGGTTGTGTATACGATTGAGGAACGCGTTAAAATAGTGCAGTTTTACTTTGAAAATTATGGTAATGTTGCAGAATGTGTGCGAAATTTACGCACGGAAATGAGCCGAACAGAAGCACCGTCCGCTCCGTATGTGCGCTTTCTTTTGAAAAAATTGAGAGAAACCGGCACAATTATTGATAAACCAACGCGTGAGAAACCAAAAACAGTGCGTACTGCCGATAATATCGCTGCTGTAGCCGAGAGTGTTCGTGAGGCGCCCGGAACATCAGTGAAGCGTCGCTCTCAACAATTGGACATTTCCACGACGTCCCTTAGGCGAATTTTGAAAAAGACCTTGGTACGACACCGTACAAAGTTCAATTGGTTCAAGAATTGAAGCCACGAGACCATCCGATGCGGTTTGCCGAATGGGCAGATGAGCGCTTGGCCGAAGACCCGGAATTTTACCAAAAAATCATCTTTTCCGACGAAGCTCATTTCCATCTTGGCGGCTACGTCAATAAGCAAAATTGTCGTATTTGGGGGACGGAAAACCCGCACGTGATCGAAGAGAAGCCAATGCATCCTCAGAGAGTTACTGTTTGGTGCGGTTTATGGGCTGGCGGCATCATTGGCCCATTTTTCTTCGAAAATGCGGCAGGAGCCGCCGTTACGGTCAATGGCGAACGCTACCGCGCCATGTTAACGGATTGGTTCTTCCCGGAAATCGAAGACGAGGACTTGGACAACATTTGGTTCCAGCAAGACGGCGCACCGTGCCATACAGCCAACGTTACGATCGATCTTGTGCGCACTGTTTCCGGAGACCGAATTATCAGCCGAAATTCTGATGTCGTTTGGCCGTCTCGGAGCTGTGATTTGACACCGTTGGATTATTATTTGTGGGGCGCCGTCAAAGACAAGTGTTATGTGGACAAGCCAGCGACAATTCAAGCTTTGAAGGACAACATTCGCGTCGCCATTGCCGAAATACGGCCGCAAACAATCGGAAATGTCCTCAAAAATTGGGTCGACCGAATGGCGTACTGCAAGGCCAGCCGAGACAGCCATTTGAACGAACTTATATTCCATAAGTAACCGGAAGGATTGTACTTTAATATGAAAAAATAAATTTGATGATCGGATGAACCGTTTTGTTTTTATTGCATTTAAAAAAAAAAAAGTTACGTGGCGGACCCTGTATACCCTGTACTCTTTTCACCACAGTTGAAACTCACCAAAATTTTCCAAGTCAGAGCTGATAAACTGAATGCATATTAGCCAACACCTCAGACTATTGCGTAGATGTAAATAGAATACCAGCAATAATAACTGACACCTATTCCGGTTTTTATACTCGTTACACAAAGTGTAAACGGGTATATCTAGTTTTTGTCCGAAAGTTTGCAACGCATTAATGGAGGCATCGGAGGCCCCATTAAGTATATATATTATTAATCAGCTCGATGAGACGAATCGATCAAATCCAAGGTGCCACGCCCATTTTCAGATATAGCCTCCATACAAATCTACCGCCCATTTTTCGAACTTTTGTATAAAAATTGGCATTATTTATGAATATATTCACTCCAAATTGGGTAAAAACACTTCTTATGTCATCCAACGTCGCTCATTAATATGAAAAGGTAGCTCAGGCTTAGTTCTATGTCTTTTGATTCGTGAGTCCCATATGCAAAATGATAGCGAATTGATATTTGGCTGGCTTTATTTGGATTTTACAATTCACCATTCAGATACTGCCTAGTTTAGATATGTCAGACAGCCATTTTCTTGCCAATCCAATCAAGATATTTGAAGAATTTTTTTGTACTCCTAATATGACTAATCTTAAATTGCAAAGCAGTATATACTGTACACAATAGAGTCGATTCTGATTTAATGTGCTGTTCTATATATTTCGAATTCACAGCCAGCTAAAGAAAGTTGTAAAACACACCACAATAACACTGTTTCTTAAAAACTCCCTAAGCATATCACCCAAACACACCTACACCCACACTCAATACTTTTATTGTCAATAATGGACGCCATCGGGGAAACTGTCAAGGTGAAACATATTAAGAAAATATGGCAATAGCATGTGGGACCCCGCAAGTCCCAGTAGTACTTACCGCCTTGAAACATTCTAGTTTTAATTTAGAAAAAAATTAAATTGAATTGAGCGCAGCTTCTGATGCAGTTTTGATGCACAGCACTGAATCTTGACTTCTTTAAGATGTATTTCATACGAATTTTGTGAGGTTGTATGTTATGCTTCAAGATTTCTTAAGCACTTATTTTATATTTACATTCATATTTGTACATAGTATATGTATGTTAGCTATGGTTAGTTCGTCCATTTACTTTTCAACTTTAATATTAACTAGTTGAGAACTTCTTTAAAGCTTATGCGTTTCGCTGAAGTGGCATACACGAAAAAGTTTCTCAAAACCAAAAAAAAAAAAAAAAAAGCAGACACTTAAAACATTTCATTTTTTTCTTTATCTGCTAAGGGGCTTGTGTAAATTTTTTCGTGCTTGAAACAGACAATAGCGGATTAATGACCTGCTACGTCCAGCACTTGATGACTTCAATCTTTCGGATGCAAAAACCAAAAAAAAACAAGAAAAAACGTTAACTTCGGTGGAACCGAAGTTT
The DNA here is from genome assembly GCA_018903435.1 of Leucophenga varia. Lineage (NCBI taxonomy): Eukaryota > Metazoa > Arthropoda > Insecta > Diptera > Drosophilidae > Leucophenga > Leucophenga varia. The sequence goes on along the minus strand of JAEIFJ010002490.1, from coordinate 21,791 downwards.
AAATACCCGTCACACGAATCTTTGAATAGTTTATGTGTGATCATCAGCGGCTTAAATACATTTATAAATATATATTCGAAAATAATTACTTTTTCATACATTTGTTCGAAAATAATCGATAAGTTTGTATGGGGACTATGGCTAAAAATGGGCGTGGCACCTTGGTTTTGTTATTGGATGTCATTAGAAGTGTTTTTACCCAAATTTGAGTGAATATTCTCATAAATAATAGCTATTTTTATACAAAAATTCGAAAATGGGCGTAAATTTGTATGGATGCTATAGTTAAAAATGGGCGTGGCAGCTTGAATTTGACATTGGATGACATTAAAGTATTTTTACCCAACTTGGAGTGACTACATTCATAATTAATAGCTATTTTCATATAAAATTCGAAAATGGGCGGTAATTTTGTTTGGGGGCTATAGCTAAAAATGGGCGTGGCAGCTTGGATTTAACATTAGATGACATTAGAAGTATTTTTAACCAACTTGGAGTGACTACATTCATAAATAATAGCTTTTTTCATAGAAAAAATCCGAAAAAAACGGTAAGTTTGTATGGGGGCTATACTTTAAAATGGGCGTGGCACTTTGATTTTAACACTTAAACTGCTTAGGACTGAGAAAAGCTTAAGTTCCGAATTTCAGGTCAATATCTTTAAAACTGAGCGAATGAAACGCGTACATACAGACAGACAGACAGACGGACAGACGGACAGACAGACAGACGGACATGGCTAGATCGACTCGTCTCGTCGTGCTGATCAATAATATATATACTTTATGGGGTCTCCGATGCCTCCTTTAATGCGTTACAAACTTTCTGACAAAATGATAATACCCTCCCCACTATGTGTGGCGGGTATAAAAATAATAATAAAGCAAGTGTAAACGAAGTAACCGCACAAAAGCAAACGCCAAACAAAAATTGTAGTAGTGGTCTGCAGTTTATTTCATTATTTTTTTCCATGTACTCTTGAAATTCTTTTGCATATTTAGAAGTGATACACTTTAAAGCGCAATGAAAACCAGTTAAATGTAGTCAGTCAATTCGTCTGTCAGAATGTTATATGGCTTTAGCTCTTTGTCTGTCTGTCTGTCTGTCTGTCTGACAAAATAAATGAATGAATGAAGCATTGAATGAATGTTAACATGAATGAAGCGTTAACAAGCATTTTGCCGATGAATTGAAGCTTTTTTCGATGAAGGTCCTTGTCTATGTATTGAAATGTTTTTTTTATCCCATACATACATATCAATCAAAGCGAAAGATGCTTGATGAGATTTTTTAATGCTTTTATGCAGATTTCAATATGTCAACTTTGGTTTTAATGCGCAAATAAAATCCCAGCTAGATACATTTTTTATACCCTGTACCCAAAGGGTAGAAGGGTATATTAAGTTTGTGTGAATGTATGTAACAGTCTGATGGAGGCAAGATAGACCATATAAAGTTTATATATTCTTCATCAGCATTGGAAGGGGAGTCGAACTAGCTATGTCTGTCTGTCCGTCTGTCCGTCCGTCTGCCTGTCTGTCCTGCTGTCTGCCGTATGAGAGAGATTATCTTGGAGACTATTAGAAATAGGGCCACCTTATTTAAAACTTAGACTCTCCTGAGCAGTCAAGTGTTCACTTGCAAACGGTTATTCTCTAGACCCATTTTAAGGGGTACCCGCCCATACAAATCTACCCCAATATTTTGGATTTTTGCATAAAAACGTCATTGTTTTTTATTCAAGGAAGTTCAAACCCAGACCCACATATTTCTATGTATTTTGATGCGCTGAATCCGAATCTACCATCAGATTTAGCCCTACACGTCTAGGTTTTGGCCTAACCTCAAAAAACACTAAAATAACCCATTTTAATAAGCTCGTCAAGCCCCAGGCAAGTTGAGAGATTAGATTTTCTTGAAACTTGGTACTCGGGGGTTTTTCAGGGTCGCTGATTACGAACCTGCAGTCAGATTTTAAAAATTCAAAATGGCGGATCCAATATGGCGGACCAAAATTTTAAAGTGATTGGATTTTTTGAAACTTGGTACTCGGGGGTTTTGGGGTTGCTGATTACGAATCTGCAGTCATATTTTAAAAATTCAAAATGGCGGATCCATTTTGGCAAAGTAATTACACAGAGCTACAAAAAATTTTCCAGATCTATGTACAAGACCCCCATTTTCCATGTATTTTAATAAGATGAATCCGAATCAACCACTGACTTGTGCCTTAGAATCTCTCCTTTTTTCAGTTTACCGCCTGTGTCTGTAACTAGGGCACCTCCACGTGGTGACGGTGGGCAACAGGTCCATACAGAGATGTCAGAAGCACTACCATAGAAATATGTGGGTCTCGTAGCCAGATCCGGGTACTTTTTTTTTTGTGGGGCTGTGTTATTTTAATGATAGTCCCAATAAAATATGCCAATATGGTGTGGGACCAACAAAATTATAGGTATAGCCCCATACAAATGTAGCCCAAAATTTTGTGTTTTTACATAAAATCGTCATTGTTTTTTATTCTTGGAAGTTCAAATTAAGTAATAATTGTGCCTAGTATTGTCCCAATGAAATAGACCAATATGGGTAGGTAGGTCCAACAAAATTTTAGGTAAAGCCCCTATGAAATTTTTCCCGATTTTTAAGTTTTTGTATGAAAATTCAATTCAATGAGGTATGGTAAAAAAAAAATAGAACTTAATTTATGTTAAAAAAAGTGTGTATAGAGATTATATAGGACAGTCGAGCATACTCGCTTCAGCTTTCTTTCTTTTTTTTTTTTAAAATTATTAATAATAAGTGTGTTGTGGTGTGTTTTTTGTTACTTAAAACGCTTAATGACTAATTTGCTATCTTAAATTCTAGAAAAAATAATATTCAAGTCATAGAAATTTTTACTGTTATTCCATATGACATACATTCGTCTTTCAACATTTATTGCCCAATTTGCATTTATCTGAAGGAAGACGAGCAAAAAAAAAAAAAAAAAAAAAAAGTCAAGATTCAAGATACAAAATAAAATCAAAAAAAAAAAACCAAAACGAGTGCAAAATCCGACAAAAATGTTTCAAATTGCAAACATTTTAGATTTAAGGAAAAATTGTATATACAATGCGCATTAAAATGAGACCACACAATATCGATTTCAGGAATGCCCTTGTGACTTTTCTTTCATTCATTCATTCAGTTATTTTTTTTTCTATGCATGTCTTGAGTATGTGTGTGTACATATTTGTATGTGTGTGTACTTTCAATTTCCGCTTTAAGTGAAATTCACAATTCTATGAGGCATTATTTTTTTTTTTGTTACATATTACAAATTTTTATATGCATGGAATATGTCTGTCGTTTTAATTTTTTTTTTTTTTTCAAATATACAAATGTCGTGACTCAGTCTCAGTTTTAGTCTCATGAGTAATCAATTGTAACAAACTGCGCGTTGCTACGACGAGGCTGCTATAAGAAAAGTCACACACATTTTGCACGCCTTAAAAACTAACTCAACTGACTGACTGAATGGCCTGACTAGCCATTGAAAGCTTAAGTTTAGCTACTACTACTACGAAGGTGCTATGAAAAGTTTTAAATTGAATTTTGTCCAAAATTTTACAATTGCCCCAATTTAGTTGTACGAAAATTGTAAAATTTATTTTGTAATGCAATTGGTTAGGTGATGTAGCTTTTTCTTCTATTCTAAATTTTGTTTTTAAAGTTGATAATATTCATTCAATTTGTGCAGCACCTTTTCAAATTTTTATAGTAGTGGATTGAATTTGACTTTCTAACGCGCAGCTAAAAAGTCGAACTAACTCGGAAGAAAACTTTCTCAATTAGCCAATTAACTTTTTTTTCGACCTTTCGATTTGCTAAAAAAGAGCACAAAAAAACACGATAAAATTTGACATTCTTTGAACTTCTTGATAGGATCTTAACAAAAAGTTATTGTTGGGTGTGTGCGTTTGCAGAGTGTTGGAAATTTGAAACGTTCCATCCACAAAAGTCCTTTGTTTAGTACAAACAAGAGAAAACTAAAAATTTCATTGCATAATTTTGGGCTTAAATTAATACCTACTTTATTTTATTCTTACATAAATTTTATAAGTTGAACAAAGTCATTGAAAAAAAAAACAACAACAACCTGGCAAGTTCAATTGTTGTCACTTCGAATTTCACAAAAATGTTGCCCTCACTTCATAGAAGTTCGACGTTGGATGTGGTCGAGTTATTCATAGGTATTATACCAATTGGAAATTTTAGAGACTTATTTTAAATAAAAAAAACATTTTAAAGAATCTCTTTATGGAATACCACATTTTTTTTTCAGAATCTTGAAAACAAAATATCACAACTGCTGGGACCTTGTGCAAGAAATCGAATAGAAAATATGATACAAAGCCAAGACCAAACTTTTGTACCAGTAGAATTCTCCTACTCTCTCTTTCATCTCTCGTTAGTTTTTAGAATAGTCTCAATAGTAACAGAAGCGTTGTTCATTCTCTTCATTTGGAAAAAAAAATCCAGGTGTGCAAAGATCTTCTTTGGGATTCTGTGTCAGTTCAAGATAGAGTATTTATGACAACCATTATTATACATAAATTAACTCCAATTTTTGATAGGAGCTAATAAAAACAGTTGGAAATACTGTGCAGGCAAAGGGAGAAGCGGCAATAAACGTATTCCATTTTAGAGAAGTTTAGAGTGTTGATATACACTGTCGAGCAAAACTGTAACACGAGTCCAATGTTTTCATTTCAACGGTCGGCATTTTCTTTTTTTTAATGCATGCTTAAGATCTTAGTCTTGTTTTGTTAGTGCAATATTTGGCCTTCTTTTTCTAAAAATTTTGGAAGTCATTTGATAAGCTGGAAGTGAAATTTAATGGCAAAGAGTTAGAATAGTCAAATGTTACAATTATGCACTGCGGCTATTTTTAAACAAATATTTTGATTGAACATTTTTTAATAATGGACCCAATGCGACATGGCACACTTTGGGGGTAGCGTCGAACCATTTCAGGAGGAATCGCGTACCAGACGTCCTTGGTCCTCTCCCACAGCTTTATCACTCCACTCGGCGAGACCGCATATTTCGTAAGCTGCAGCAAGACCCATATCTTCGATGACTTGTCCTCAATTCAGTTGCAAAACGCTAGATATTGTTACTTACGCATTATTCCATCGATCAATACCAAGGGTCCAACTCCATTTTTATGTATACACTCCCAAACCAATGAGCTACAGTCCAATTTTGGACTTTTTACGCAAAGTAAAAACCGAAAGATTGAGTGTTCACGTTCGGAATGAGACCTAAAACTTCGTCTGTAGAAAAAGTGACGTTGAGACCGGTGTCCACAGCATCGAGTTGCAAAGCAAAACATAATATTTAAAAAACTCCTGCAGAACTGTTGTTTTTAAGGCGCCCGATGTTTTATAGGGGTCCAAGATTTTACGTAAACGATTATATATTCAATTTTGTGTTGTTTTCTTTGGGCCTAAATCTTCTCTCAGCTATGTTAGAGATACTTTAATATAGAAAACGATTGAAAGTTTTATTTTGGTACGTTTATTGCACTTCGCTGACTTCAGTTATCTTGTGAGTCATGATAAACTTTGTTTTGGAGTTAAATGTATGTGAAATGGAGATATGGTTTTTAATAAAGTAGAAAATCGTTTAAATTTAAATATATTTCTTTTTCTTAAAATTTTATCTTCCATATTTTTATTTCAAATTATATTAACCGCAACAACAATTTATAAACTTTGAATATAACCTCGTACAATAATAACAATAATAGCAACAACTACAGCAGCAGCAAAAACGATAAGCACAATAATAGCAATTGTTTGAAGCACCCTCATCAATCCCCAGAGAACATTACTTCAGAATGTCAACGAAGTGCACAAATCGATAAATCTTTGCAAATGTATGCAAAAATGTACGCGCAGAAAGAAACAGCATCGGAGCAGAACACAGAGACCAAACCAAAACCAAAAGAAGCAGAATTGGAAACGCAAAACGGATAGGATCCGAAAACAAAAAAAAAAATAGAATGATATAAAAAGGCTTGTGGTAAATGGAGGTGTTGGTGGTGTATGGTATAGGGACACGAACACTTGTTACGCCAAAGCTATAAGAATCAGTTGGACTTGATTCAACGAAACGAATACATTGAGAGATTGGATTGGGTACGCTTTAGATTTCCACTTCAATGCATGTCTAAATGTATGGAAAAATGTGTACACACGCACACACACACAGAGAAACATACATACAAACAACGGAAAACGAATAAAAATGCAAAACCAAAGAAGTGCTTCATCTCATCGACAAAGTGTGAGCCTAAAAGTATGCAACATAAACGGGGTAAATAAAGGCACAAAGGAGTCATATTTAAATCGGAAATGTAGAACAAATAGACTTGTTGAGAAAAACAAAATACTTGAATGCGTCTTTTTATATATATATTTTTTTTTTTATTCGTGTTGCTCTTACGTTACGGTTTAACCCAAAAATGTAAAAACACAAAACAAAAAGGCAAACATTACAAGAGTTTTGTAAATAAATTTCGTACAGATGTCACGTTTGCATCTATTTTTCTTGTTTTAATGGCATAAGTCACCATTTAAAAGGGGGTCACATTTCGGGCACAAATTATATTGTAATAGAAAAATAGAAAAGCATTGGGTTTGTGGTGTAAACGTTTCATATTCTAATTAGATGAGGTCATAGTTTTTTAGCTTTTGTTTTATAGTAAAAGCTAAAATACTATTTACATAATTTGTATTCATTAGCAGAGTTGAAAAAAAAAATAATAAAATAAAAATAAAGACAAATGAAACAAGGAAAAACGTTTACTTCGGTGGAACCGAAGCATAAATACCCGCCACACGAATCTTTCAATAGTTTATGTGTGATCATCAGTGGCTTATATAAATTTAAAAATATATAGACGAAAATAATTAATTTTTCATACAAAAGTTCAAAAAAATAGTCTGTGAGTTTGTATGGGGGGCTATATATAAAAATGGGCGTGGCCTCTTGGTTTTGGAATTGGATGATATAAGAAGTGTTTTTACCCAATTTGGAGTAAATAAATTCATAAATAATACCAATTTTTATTCAAAAAATTGGAAAATGGGCGGTAAATTTGTATGGGGGCTATACCTAAGAATGGGCGTGACACCTTGGTTTCGACTTTGGATGACAATATAAGAGTTTTTACCCAATTTGGAGTGAATACATGCTTAAATAATACATATTTTCATACAAAAATTCAGAAATTTTCGGTAAGTTTGTATGGGGGGCTACACCTAAAAATGGGCGTGGAACCTTGATTTTAACATACAAAGTAGTCGTTGCCGAGAAAAGCTTAAGTTCCAAATTTCGGCGTAATATCTATATATCTTCATCGAAAAAAATGCGTAGAAGTAAACAGACAGACAGACGGACGGACAGACGGACAGACAGACGGACATGGCTAGATCGATTCGTCTCATCGAGCTGATCAAGAATATATATACTTTATGGGGGTCTACACACTATGTGTGGCGGGTATAAAAATTTGGTATTCTTGTTAGCATTATGCAAAAAGTTTTATTATTTTTTGGGCTTTAATATAAATAAAGCCGAGGAAAACTGTTACAATTTATTAAAAAAAAATCACTAATGCAAAATACTAAAAAATAAAATAAACTATTTAAATAATAAAATATAATAAAATAAATAAGAAAAAACATTAACTTTAGTGGAACCGAGTCTTAAATACCCGTCACACGAATCTTTAAATAGTTTATGCGATATCATAAATGGCTTATATACAATTTCGAGATGGGATATATGGGGCAATGGTTCGATACAACCCTAGTTTAGTCACAATATTGATATCAAATATTAAGCTATAAATATAGCAAGATCAATAATATTCTTGAAAGTATCAGAAAATGAGTGGTTAGTTTGTATTTATTGTGGCCCGATCCTTATCATATCGGGTGTGTTTATAGGACAATATAAGATGTGTTTCTACCCAATTTGAAGTAAGAACCTTCATAAATAGTACCTATTTTCGTACAAATATTCGAAATGGGCATTGAATTTGTATAGGAGCTATACCTTAAAATGGGCGTGGCACCTTGGACTCGACATCGGAGGACATAAGAAGGATTTTTATCCAATTTGGAATGAATACATGAATAAAAATACCTACAAAATCATACAAAAAATTCGAAAAAGGGCGATAAAATGTGTATGGGGGCTACACCTTAGAGTGGACCTAAGACCGAGATAAGCTTAAGTTTCGAATTTTAGATCAATATTTTTAAAGTTGAGTGAATGAATCACCTCGCAACATACGGACAGATAGACATGGCTTGATGGACTCATCTTATTGAGCTGATCATGAATATATATACACTCTATGGAGTCTACGACGTCTCCTTTAGTGTGTTACAAACTTTCAGACAAACTGAATATACCAGTTACACTATGTGTAACGGGTATACAAATGCAATATCACCTTATTTTTGGACACAGTAGTATACATTACTGAACTGATAAGGATTGGGCTACTATAATATGTAGCCGCAATATAAATCTAACGTTCATATTCGAATTTTTATTGTATTCACTCCCAACGAACTAAATGTTTTTATACCCGTTACACATAGTGTAAACGGGTATATTTAGTTTGTCGAAAAGTTTGTAACGCATTGAAGGAGGCATCGGAGACCCCATAAAGTATATATATTCTTGATCAGCTCGATGAGACGAATCGATCTAGCCATGTCCGTCGTTCTGTCTGTCCGTCTGTCCGTCCGTCCGTCCGTCTGTCCGTCTGTTTGTTGCTATGCGATTTATTCAATGAAGATATAAAGATATTGGGCTGAAATTTTAAACTTAAGCTTTTCTCGGCAACGACTAGGTTAAGTTCGAAAATGAGAGTGCCACGCCCATTTTTAGGTATAGCCCCCATACAAACTTATCGTTTAATTATTAAATAGATTATGAATGCTTGCTCCCAATAGGGTAAAAAAACATTTTTGGTCATCCAGGGTCAAAACCAAAGACGACACGCCCATGTAACGGGTATTTCAGCTTCGGTTTCTACCGAAGTTAACGTTTTCCTTGTTTCTTATTAATTTTATCAATTAAATGAATTCGTTAATTAAATTTAAATAAAACACATTCGAATCACAGAATTAATAAATATTTTTTTATTCAATACTCTTCACTATTCAAAAGTTGATGGTTTATTTTAAAAAGGATATACATATGTTATTTTAAAAAAATGAATAATTATTTATAACGATACGAAGCAAATGTTTGCCTTATGCTACAATGAAAAATTCATAATTAATTTATTTGTTGTACTTTTAAATGCATTACAAAAATGCATATATTTGCTTATTTAACTCAGAACGTTACATAAATATTTTCATTTATTTTTTCTTTTAAATATATAAAATGTCTTTCAACTTTAACCTTTAAAAATTATATAGAAAATTTCTGTTTACTTTTTTTCAGCACTTAAACTGATTTTGAAATTTAATTGCTTGCATAGTTCAACATTCGCCTAATTGCTGCAAAAGCATTGAAACAATGGCACTACTCGCAAACTCGCAGTCGCAGTGCAATAAAAATGCGCCTAAACGCGTTTTATCAAATGCAAATCCAAACAATTCAGGCAGCGATGAAAACAAAAGGCAAGCAGCAACAGCAAACCAGAACCAAACCAGAACCAAATCAAGGCAAAAAGACGTAACGAAAGGCAAATCTCATTTGCCAAGCAGCAACAAGCAGAAGCCACGTCAAACGTCAACAGCAATTTTTCGCGTTGTATTTTATAGAATCAGATTAGAGCGGTTTAAGTGGAACTAAGCCCTTTTTGCATTGAAAACAAAAAATAAATATTTGCTAAATTTAACGCTGAGTAAAATGATAAAAGAAGCAATTCTTTATACAACTCGAAACTCTTTGCAAATAGTTTTATTTTTATGTCAGATACAAAAAAAAAAAAAAAAAAGAAATTGTTGCAACAAATTTACTACAAATAAATCTTACGAAAATTTAAAACTTTTTATTTTTTTCCTCAAAAAAATCATTGATGATGACAGCTTTAAAAGACGACATAATCAAGTAAAGGCAAACGTAACGAAAGGATACAATAGCAGCAGAGCGGCTACACTTTATATACGAGCGGCAAAAAAATAAAATATAATCAAAATAAAAAAAAAAAAAGAAAAATAAAAAAATTTAAAAAAATAATAAAAACATTGAACGGAAAAACGGAAACGGAAATAAAGCAGAACAATCGAAATAAAGTTCAGCAATGGCGGCAAGAACAGCAACAGCAGCGCAGCGATAAGTTTTTTTTTTCAAGTTTTCTTTATCGTTTGTCGCAACATTGAATTGAAAATAAACATGCAGCATCGTTTTTTTTTTTTTTTTTTTTGGCTTATTTTAATACAAAAATACATTTGAAATGAGTTAAAAAATAAATAAGAGGTAACAACATTATTGACAACGAGACAACAATTGATTGAATTGTAAACTGCACAAGATGTACTTTAAATATGCTTGTCCAAGCGCATTTCTTGTGTGAAATGAAACTTCGGTTACTGAACTGCAAAAAGTTCATTAAAATTTCGTTGTGAAATAATGTAAACGGAAATGTCATTTACTTATGCATATTTTATTACAAAAAAAACAGCCTAAAAGTATGCAGCAATGAAATGAAATTAAATTATTTTTAAATTTCGGTGTCGACACAACCGACTTTTGTGTTGTGTAACAGCTGCGTAACTTTTTGTTTTAATTACAAGAAAATTTTACCTGTAAAACAGCAAAAAAATAATAAAACTGTCAAAATGTTGAACAAAACTAAGCTTGAATTGTGCGCCATAAAATTGGAGTCTTAAAAACAAGAGTGGGGCATAATTTACAATTACGAAATTGCAAACTAAATATGAAATTTAAAAAAGAAAATTTTAAAAATTAATGGATTTGTGCCCCCTACACTGCTAATGGAGTGTGGTTTGTATGCGGGCATAACGTTCTCTTTCTATTTTGTCCCCGATGTATAAAAGGGTATTATACAAATTGGGGGTTTACAGGAATGCTTAGTAATTGTGTAACAAATTAAAAATTGCATCAAGTACACCGATTTTGGACTTTGTGTGTGAAAAACCTTTTTGTTGCTTAAAATAATAAAATTTTGGTTCACGGGAAACTACTAGGGTGAATACAGTGAATACAACTAAGTAAGTACTGTGATTACTGCTGAGTACAAATGGGCACTACCTCTGAATACAACTGAGTGTGCCATATTGGATTTCTAACTAAGTACAAATGAAAACTACTGTGAATGTAACTGGACTACTAAGAGAAAATACGACTAAATAGTTGCTGTGAATTCAACTGAGTACTTATAGTACTACTGTGAGTTCAACTGAGTACTTACTGTGAATTCAAACTGGAACTGTTCGTTCCAATTTTCTGTTAATTCGGTAATATGAGTACTACTGTGTGAATTCAACTTGAGTAGTAATGAGTTTATACTACTGTGAATTCAACTGATAGTGAGTATCAATAAGTATATCTGTGAATTGAACTGAGTACTCAAGAGTACTACTATAAATACAACAATAGTACTGTGCATACTAAGAAATTATCGTGCATTTCAACTAAGTACCTATTTAAAAATGCCACAATAACCACTACTGTGAATCAACTGAATAGTATTCGACACAGAACAACTTCTGTGAATTCTACTGAGTACTTATGAGTATTACTGTGAATGTTTACTGAGTACTACTGAATAAATACTACTGTCAATTCAACTGAGTACCTAATGAGTAATACAGTGAATTCAAGTGAGTACTCATGAATACAACTGTAAATCAACTGAGTAGTACTGTGAATTCAACTAAGTACTTATGAGTACCGTTATTACAATTGAGTACTAATGAGTACTACTGTGATTACAACTGGGTACTAAGAGTACAAAGTACTAACGAGTAAATACAACTGATATAAACTGAGTATTAGTACAACCGATTGTAACTGAATACTAATGGGTACAGAATACTGTTATCAATAAAAATACTATTATCAATACAACTGAGTGCTACTGTGAATACAACTGAGTTCAATTAAGTTCTACAGTGAATACAATTGTACGACAGCTAATACAACTGAGTAGCACTGTGATTATAACTGAGTACCTAGGAGTACTACTGTGATTACAACTGAGTACAAATGAGTACTACCGAGAATACATATGAGTACTACTGTAATTACAACTGAAAACTAATGAGTTCTATTGTGAATACAACTGAGTTACTGTAAATACAATTGAGAAGTACTGTGAATTAACTTCGTATTATTGAGTACTATTGTGAATATAAATAAATAACTTTGAATACAATGAGTACTATTGTAAACAATTGAGTACTACTATGAATTCAACTGGTGGCTGGCTTGCTGGCCAGTATAGCTGCCTTTGATAATTTCAGCGTTAAGTCTAATTATGTCAAGAAAGCCAATGCCAAATAATATCAACCAAAAATAAATGCCTAATGAAGAAATGGAAAATACAGCAGCATCAGTAGCAGATACAAAATATATAACAACACACCCGCATCTAACAATATAGTAAGTATGTATATAAATCATATAAAACAGCGGGTATATAAGTAGATTCGTTTGAATCTGAAATTCAACAATCGCACACAGAGTATGCCTGTTGTTTCGCCGCGGCAAAATTGTTGGCATAAAATGGCAATCGTTCTTTCAGCGTCAATTAAAAAGTTCTTAATTACGAAAAAACATTTATACATACTAACCAACAGAAACGGAGGCAGTTGTACATGCAGACAGACAGACAGTCAGACCAACAGATGAAAAGACAAACTAAGCTACAATATGCGCATACAATAACAAATTGAAATCTAATTAACACTTTTGCCATTGCATTGCGCCTTACACCGAAAAACCAAAAAAATATATATATATTTTATATATATACAGTGAAGAGGAGTCCCCTCCGATATGTCTATGCCCCTCATGCCAATCATTGTAAATGGTTTCCTGCGTATGTTTGCTAATTTGCGGTTCTTTCAATTCGATTGAAAAAAGTTTTTCCCTACTATTAAATGCCGTTGGCATGTTTTCATTTTGTTGCTAAAGCAATGAGTTAAGCAGGATATGGTGTTGACGAAGAGGTAGCTTTTGCAAAAAATACAACAAGAGATACAACTACAGAAACAGTTGCAGATACAAGAAAAGTTTTTGTCTAATTATTGAACTAGCTGCATGAATGAGTGTATCTGTGTATCTGAATGTATCTTATATGCGTAAACGACACATATATTTATAGCGAAAGATAGATACACAGACAGACAGACAGATAGATAGATAGACTCTAAAAAAGACGCATAGGGAATACACATCTTTCTCTCGCTCTCTCTGTCTGAATAGACACACTTGAATTAGTTTTGATTGCCTGTTTGTATCTTTGCTTTTGGCTTAAATGTATCTGCGTATCTGCATGTTCAAGTTTTGCTCGTTATCCTTGATTTATCTCTATTACAGACGATTAACTGTTGCTTGGCCTAATTTATGCCAAACTCTGTTTTATTTGTATTTCTTGTACTTTTCTTTGTCTGTCCGTCTGTCTGTCTGTCTCACTGTTGACTCAATCGTAATGTTCTTCATGTTGTCTATATGCTTTGCTTCAATGATTGCAATAAAAATATTCCATATAAATTATTTCTAAAGGTTTGAGCTTTACTGTTGTTGTTGTTGAGCAGTTAAATTGTGTATTTATGTATGTCTTTGGAAATTTAGCTTTTAAGCAAATCGAAGTCAACGCTACACATACGAGATGATATTGTATGTTGTCTTTATTCCATTCCATTCCATTCCCTTCGATTCATATTGACATTGTTTTCACAAATTTATCCAATCAATCTCGTTTTTCTTGGCGTTTATACGTTTTGTGGCTTGCTTGCTTGGTAGATTTATTTGCAAATAAAATGTCTACGAGGCGTATGAATAATCTTAATTAGCTAAGCAGTACATGACATGCATTCAATTAATTCTACTATCCCCTTTTAATAGAAGTTTGAGTAAATGTTTTGTTGTGTATTGACGCATTTAAATAGAGATTATATTATTTGTTGTTTGTCAAATTTTGTGAGAATATTTCATAAAGGTTTAAATAGTAAAAATGTTTCTATGTCCACTATGGCCGTTGAAACCATGTAACCAATGCATCCCAAACAGTTTTCATTTGATAGGCAATAATGCAAGCATAATTTAAGTCCACTAAAACAATGTATTCGGCACTTTCGGTCCAAATTTGAAGTCGATTTCTAAGTTAAGTATATAATTTGATTTTTAATCATTACTTAAGAGTGAAAAAACAGTTACAATTGGCTACTTTTTCCTATCATTCTGGCTATTTACGGATACCACTTCGAAAAATATGACTTGAATTTCGAGGCCATAAGTCATCGATTGAAATAGATAAGCAGCTTACGCCGAGAGGAATTGATATAAAAGTGTCAACTCTTGTTGATATTTTATATTTTAAACACGTTTTTAAACCACATTTAGTATATTATGAATGGTATAAGTGTAATATTAGTTCCATCTTCTGAATGGTTACGTTGTCTAAAATCTGTTGCAATATTTCTTTGTTTAGATATGAAAAAATATTGTTTAAATTCTTTTTCGGTTTGAATGAAACTTCATAATTTCTCCTGCAACTTTATTTTTTACATACGTTCCACATACTTTAATAACAACGTTAAATGTGGCTCTAATGTTAAAAATAAATTGTTAAAAAAAAAAATTTTTTAAGTAAAATATTCCATCTGAGAACATAATGAAATATTTTATTGGCATTACTTATTGCTAGATAGAGTTGCAAACAATTTTGACAAATAAAAACTAACAAGAAAAAGAATTCTAAAGATATGTCTTATTTAGTACCATGCTTTATTGTACAGAATTTCTGAAAATTGGCATAAATTTTGTATTTTATAAATACTACCATTATTGAGATATTTCATTGGGACTATCATATGCTTAATCCTTACAAAACTAAGATATCCTAGATATCAAAATACAGAAGTTTTCATGCAAACACTGTACCTAAAGAAAAATCGTTTGTAAGTGACTAATTAACGGTTCAGGGGAGTACCAGTTTAAAAAGTGGTGGCTCTATCTGTTATATTCTCCGAGATATTCAGGACACAGTTGGACAGACAGACAGACAAATGTAGCTAGATCGACTCTTCTGATTCAATGTTGATCAAAAATATATCTGTGGTAAAAAGGAAAAACTGCTTAAGTCTGATTTACCGTTTTGCAGTAGAGCACTTTCTAAGTTTAAAATTACGATAATTGAGATTAAGCAAAAAATTACTTTGTCTATAACTTCCTGAAAAAATCGTAAAAAATAATTCAAATTTTGCAAGGAGGTGCTTTTCAATACGGAGATCAGCGTAGTATTCTTATCTCAATTTTTCTTAAGTTGACTTAAGCAGGTTTTCCTTTTACCACAGATATATAGTATGCATAATATACCTATTTAACCTTCTGGTACAATATATAAAAATTTTGTATTGGTTTATACGGGAACTAGTCCTTTAAAATTTTGTTGGGGAGGAAATATCTTTACGCAAAATACTACGCTGGAAAATTAAAGATCTACATTCTCCGAAATATATGATTCGTTTTATACAGCAGGCAGCTAGACTGAGATGAACATGTTTTAATCGGTGTACCTTTCAAAGCTGATCATAAATATATCTAAATATTTTAGGGTCTACCAAGGCTTCTTTTGTCTGTTATCTACCCTAGCACAATTTAGGAGCCTCATCCTCCAATATAAGCAATAAATTGTACTAATTTATTTGTGGTTTTATATAAACGGGTAAATGATAATTACATATAGCATAGTTGAAGATTTATTAAATTACCTCTTTGAGTGGTTTGGCTCATGATACAATTACCAAAGGAAGTAGCAAACGGTCAATTTTTTTAAAACAGATGAGTACGAAAGAAATGGCATATTTTCTCGGTTTCGTATGTAGTTTAATTTGATCAATCTGATTCCATGTTCTTAGATATGCTGAAGTAAACACATAACGTATGGACCGAAGTTCCGTGGATCCCAAACTTTTCATTACAAATTTTAAACATTTCCAAATTATAAATATAAAAAATCATCAGGGTTGTCACACAAAATCTCTTTTCAGTGGTTTAAATCTCTTCTAAATAAAATAAAGAATTTAAAAGCACAGTTAGTTCAAATATTACTTAATATATAAATAAATTATGTAACGTACCCTGTACCCGAAGGGTAGAAGGGTATATTAAGTTTGTGCGAATGTAAGTAACAGACAGAAGGAGGCAAGATAGACCCTATAAAGTATATATATTCTTGATCAGCATTGGAAGGGGAGTCAGACTAGCTATGTTTATCTGTCCGTCCGTCCGTCTGTCCGTCTGTCCTGCCGTATGAGACAGATTATCTCGGAGACTATAAGACATAGGGCCATCATATTTAAAACTTAGACTTTCCTGGACCGTCAAGTGTGCACTTGCAAACGGTTATTCTCTAGACCCATTTTAAGGGGTACCCCCCATACAAATCTACCCCAAAATGTTGGGTTTTTGCATAAAAACGACAGTGTTTCTTAATCTAGGAAGTCTTAATTTAGTATAAAATACTAGGTATATGTCTATGATAGTCCTAATAAATATCTGAATGTGGGTAGGACCAACAAAATTTTAGATATAGCCACCATAAAAATATGGTGGTGAGAAGATACGAACTTAACTTAAGGTTCATAAAGATTGGGTAAAGGGTATCTTGCATTCGAGCATACTCGACTTTAGCGTTCTTTCTTGTTTTTATAAATGTAGATAAAATTAATTGTGAATTAAATTTCTTATTTCAATGAATGACAGGATAGGTTTAACACCAACAAAAAGAGATTTTGAGCTATTCAGCTGAAGTAAACTCTTTATTAGAATTTTTATATTATTTTATTTTTTAAAAATAAAATTACTCACTTAAATTACAAAAATTTAGTGCAAATGTTTCAAACTGATTTTTAAAATCTAGAATCTATAATAAAATTACATACAATTTTCTTCAATTATTTTCCTGCTATATAATTTCAATACAAAAATAAAATCAAAATCTTTTTACTTAACTTTCAATTCAATTTTTCAAATTGAATTGTAAACTATAAAAATTGAACGCCCATTCTATCTTCGTTTATTCCTCTTTATTCTTTCGTGCAGCACAACAGTTTACAAAAAAAATAAAAAAAATAAATAAAGAAAATACTCGTTAAGTCATCAATTTTCTATTTTTCAACACCAAATCTTGATTTACGGAAATACTTGGAGTCAATAAGTTAATTCGATTAGTAAATAACTTTCATATTGTACAGTTTTTTTTCTTTTAGATGATTTGGAATTACTTCGCGTATTTCCTTTATTTCTTGATATGTTTTTCTTTTCTTTACATTCCATTTTGTCCATTTTTGAGTGAGAATTAAAAAGAAAAAAAAATAAAACTAACTAAAAAAGAAAACTGATGACGTGCTACTTGGCGTGTGATGTGGGCGTGTTTATGCGCCTTAAAGCATGCAATGCGCCTGACCTGCTTTTATTTTAACGAAACGTTTCTAGTTTGAGGGTTTAGTTTTTTCTACTGTCGTTCATTTGGTCAGACAGTTAGTTTGTCCGTCCGTCCGTCTGTCGTTTGGTTGTTCGGTCAGTTTGCTGAAGAAGTTATTAAATCAGCACAGAATTTGCTCTATTTTTTCCTTTTGCATTAAGTCGTATTTTTTTATTATTATTATTTTTTTTAGTTTTTTTAGGGTGTGTATTTGTTCTTTACCATTTGACTTCTTTTGTATTTGTTTTGTTTTGTTTTATTATTTCTTTGTTATTGTATTTTTGCGTGTCAAAGTCATTTTTTGCAGCATGTGACGTCATAAAATGAAATATGAATTTTGCAATTAGCAAAACGAAAAAAAATAGTTTTGCATATTAAAAAAAAAGATTTTTTTTTTTATATTAATTAAAATGAAGTGGAAAGTATGTAACTCTTGTATAATTAGTTTAACGAGTCAAATAAAAGTTTATAAAATTATATCAGTGGTGTTACACAAATCTCTAGCATATATATGAGCGATTTGAAATCGACCCAAATAACGAAATGCTGTCATGTCAGAGAACTTCCAATCTTTGAAACAATCAGAAACTACTTCTTCAAGATGGTTCTTAATATATTATGTCAACTAGATTTTATTCATTAGAATCGAAGCTCACATACTCGTCATGATTTCAGTGGCGTAGATAATATTTTGCTTTCGTAACCAATACTCATCAAATCAATTGTACATATATATGTTTATGGGTTGACATTAGAACTGGCTGGGTGGTTGATTTGTTTAGGGGCTAACCCTTAAAACGGCGTGACATATTAATTTTAACTAATTTTTTTTTTTTTTTTCAATTTAATTTCTTCAAAACTAATGAAACGTGTAGTGTCAAAAATACAAACATATGTATGTTGCTAAATTAACTAACCTCTTCGAGCTGATGATGTATGTATACTTTGTTAACCCTCTGATGCCCAATTTAATGCTTTGTAAACTTTCTGACAAACCCGATCATAATACAGATATAAATCGTATTCACCTCTTATTTTACCTGAGCTTCAACTGTGTTGGATGGATGTAACTATGGGACAATCCCCATTTCCCCTCCGGAACGTGAAAGCTTTGCTACTTGTTGCTAATAGTGAACGTATTCCTAAGGAAGTCCTTATTCAATTAAACCTTTCTCGAACTCTTAAAAAAGCTAGGTTCAGAGCAGTACTGGGTAATAAACCCTTTTTTCTAGATACTAACAAAACTTTAATTAATTTCAAAAAAATTTCAAAAAATTTCTACAGCAATGATGGACACTTTGAAGCATTATTAGTCTTGTTGAACCGCACCATTATTCAACGCAAAAAACAAACGTACAAAGCGATGTGTTTGATGTTTTATAGATGATCGTCACGACTGCAAAGTGTTTGTTTAGCAAAACGATATTATAAAATATTTCAACGAAACCTATTCACTACATATATATCTTTTCATAAGATATATCTTTTGGTTAGTTTAAAATCACTACTAAAACTCAATGAAATAGTAAGTATAAATCGCAATTAGTTCATACATTTTCAAAAAAAAAAAAACATTAAACAACGCTGAAATCGAGCGAGTATGCTCGACTGCAAAGATACCCTGTACCCAATCTGCATTTACCTTAAGTTAAGTCGTGTCTTACTACCATACCGCATTGTATTGGATTGTCATGATTGTATGGAGACTATATCTAAGATTTTGTTGATCCTACCCATTTTGTCATATTTTATTAGGACTATCATAGACTATCATTTATACTAAATTTAGAATTCCTAGAATAAGAAACAATGTCGTTTTATGCAAAAATTAAGTTCTGGGGTAGATTTGTATGAGGTACCTTACCTTAAAATGAGTCTATGGAAAATCCGTTAGCAAGTGCACATGATGGCTTAGGAGGATGTCAAATATGATAGATCTATCTCATATAGTATCCGAGATAATCGTTTCGTACATAGCTAGTTCGACTCTTTTCTCACTGCTGGTCAGGAAAATACATACTGTATAGTGTCTATCTAGCCTCCTTCACTAAAGTTTGAAGTGATTTTGACTGGAAATTGGGGTATCGGTTGTTCGATAATCGATGACATGTCGAATTATTTATTAACATCATTTATGCGAAATTTCATTGAAAAAGTAAAATAAAAAAAGTAAGTGAAATTGGAGCCTGGCAACAAAAAATACAGTCATTGTTGTTTTTAAAAATGTCGTTTAAACTAATTGTGAATTATATTCATTAAATCATTGAATTTCAGAAGAGATTTGACCTATGAACCGAAAGAGATTTTGTGTGAGAACCCTGAATGTGTTTCTTGTTGCATAATTTCATAATTACATACATGAAAATAGAGAATAGACCAATTTACAGATGTTGTTTTTTTGTTGTTATAGCCCTTTCAATAGATTTCTGTGCCCACATAAATACAATGATTTCATAGTATTTTCATGGTTCTTGAAAAAAAAAAAAAAACAGAAGATCCCACTTGCAGTCAATTTAATCCTCATAAATCTGTGTACATATGTATCCACACAGTCTGTCTTTTCTTGAGTCTTCTCTTGAAAAAGACAATAACAACTTCAACTTTAAATTACGTTTGCAAATACACCGTGCAAATATGTTTTAATTTTTGTTTCTTTATTTGTTAAACACTTCTTTTGTAATGAAAAGCTTTGTTTAAAAATTCCACTTTTGCACATCAGTTTGTTGACTTTTACAATTTTTGTTTAAGAAATCAAAATCAAATTTACTTTAGTATTAAATCAATGTTATCATTGTTATCATCTATCTAATTTAATGTCACAATGTTCTACTACTAATTTCTATGTGCCCGTACCCCGCATTTTCCTCTACTACTCTACCTTTGGCGCCATATTGCCGCTCCTAGTTTCTCTGTTCTACTAGATTACACTTTAGAGCAAACAAATTTAAAAAAAAAAAAAAAGAGCAAAAAGCAGAATAAAATAGAATGCATTATCACACTTTATCACATTGTTGTACGTTTGTTTGCTGACTTACCCTGACTTGCTGATTGCATCTCTTTATACAATTTAATACACACACACACACACATACAAATAAATACAGTAGTAAAATATAATATACGCCTCCCTGGTGAATGTGTGTACTGTGTATCGTACCAAGCAAGCTCTGCAAGGCAGTAAGCCAACCAGCTAGCTAGCTAACCAACAATAACAATTGACAATTGAGTCCTGTTGGTATACCAGACATACATACTTGTGCTATACCCACTATTAAAGACTTCATAGGGTGCGAGGGCGTATTCACGTGAATAAATTCCATTAACCTAATTGTGCGATTTCATTTGGCATAGGAGTCGAGACCAAAAGCCACAAAACATACAATCACAGATTTAGAGTCACAAACTGAGAGTTCATACTAGTTGCTTGTAGAGTACATTAACTTTGGGGTAAAAAACCGAAGAAGAGAAAAGAGAGAGTGGTCGACTCTTTCCAATATTATTATTTTCCTGGTACAATGCATAAAACAGGACACGTCGCCATTGTCCTCAAACGTCAGTGGACGGATGTCAATATTTGAGCGCTTTAATTGCTCGCAAAACACAGAGATTGTCGAGTTTAGTTTCTTGTTGTTGTTGTTGTTGTTCGTGAATTTAGTGGAAGAAGATCTTGACTATAAAAGTAAATTTTAATGAGATTATATTCTCTTGTTTTTTTGTTTTTTTTGTTTTTTTGTTTTTGGTTGGCTGCTTTTTGGCGCGTATCTCATTTGGCCTCTATATACAGACAGACGGCCGGACGGACATACATCCACACATGGTTGCTACATGATTTTATGTTTGTCTTTATAATAAAATTGTATATAAAGACACATATGTATGTGTATGTGTATTTGTACTTAGTTTTAGTGTTAGTTAAATAAAATAATTGGTATTTAGCTCGAGGTGAAGATGTTTCATCATTTTGATGAAAATATTGTAGAAAAGTATCTGCATTCGGTTTGTATACAAAACAAAGTTGTTGCATCTTATTTATGCGTCGCTGGATTTATAGCACAACCCAAATTAATTTTATTTATGTCATTTATATAGTCCT